>OZ020520.1:6775208-6970697 GCA_963971425.1 Bryoerythrophyllum caledonicum
ACCGAGGCGGAGATTGTTGGCCTTCCTAGCGCACCAGCAACATGTTCCACTAAACCTTGTTCTAGCCAATCCATCCAACAAGGTAGTTTCTTGGAAACTCGAAATGAGGAGAACACGCAGTCCACAAATCCTCTAAGCCAAGCAGCATCATCAACACCAAGATCTGTACGACAACGGAGCTTTCCAGAGGCTTACCAAATAGAAAAACGAAAAGAATTGGACGAATTGTGGGCACAATTTTTTTATGAAGCCAACGTTGCATTCAACGTGGTTAGACATCCGGCCTTCATCAAGGCCACCCTCGCAACGTCAAAGGCGGGTTTCGATTATACACCGCCATCGTACAATGCCATGAGGACGACATACATTGAGCCTCTAAAAAAAAAGTGAAAGACCTTGTGGACAAGAAGACCGGCGTAGATATTGCCAAGTATGGCGCAACAATATGCTCGGACGGGTGGGACAATGTTACACGTCGCCCTCTAATGAATATCATGCTCGTATGTCCAATGGGTGATATCTTCTTGGGGTCTATAGACACCACGGGTATGAAGAAATCTACGGCATATATAGGGGACCAATTGAAAAGTTTTATCCGTAAGGTTGGACCATTGAATGTGGTCCAAGTGTGCACCGATAATGCTTCAAACATGTTGGGGGCAATGAAGAAGGTCAACGATGAGTACCCGCATATATATACTCAAGGGTGTTGTGCACATATTTTGGACCTCCTCCTCGAGGACTGGGAGAAGGAAGGCATGTTTGCAGACCTCGTCCAGAAGGGGAAATAGATTGCATTATATATCCGGAACCACCATGTGCCCATGGCCCTTTTTCGTCGATTTTTGGTACAATTGTCTCTATTGTGACCAGCAGCAACAAGGTTTGCATGCCATTACATAATGATCCATCGTCTGTTGGAAGTGAAGAATGCCCTGGACATGGTTGTGATAGACCTAGCATGGATATTCTACATCTTCTTTTTTTCGATAGGCAAAATGGGCACCGTGCCCATGCGAAGGCATCGCAGGTGCCAGCCACCGTGCTAGACAAGACTTTCTAGCATCGGTGCAATAACGTTGAATTTGTAGTGGCACCTGTACTAAAGGCATTGTGGACTTTTGATGGTGACACTCCGGCAATGGGAATTGCTTGGGTAACCATGAAGAAGCTAAAGGAGCACGTGTTCAAGCTGCGCAATGCGCCGTTCAACATGCGAGCCAGAATTGCAACTCGCCTCGAAGGATCATTCCTTGTCCGTTGGGAGATGATGACAAGAGATCTTCATTATGCAGGGGCTTTATTGAATCCTTATCTAGCCAATAACTTGCAAATTCAAAACAATGGTGAGGCCAAAAGGGCCCTAAACAAGGTTGTTATGACGTTCTGTCGTCCACTCGGAGTGTCTTTTTCAGCAGTAATGCTCACAATCACGGAGTATGAAGAATTGCGAGGCCCATATTCACTAGTGGAAGCTGGAGAAATTGAAAACAACAACCTCTTGCGACACCAATGGTGGAACCGCGTAGGCGGGCAATCATTACCTATCATTGCGAAGCGTATACTAGCATAAACCTGCTCGGCCTCGTCATGTGAGCGTAATTGGAGCATGTATTCGTTCGTGCATAGTAAGAGCCGAAATCGCTTGGGAGTGCAGAAAGCGGAAGATTTGGTTTACATCTACACGAATAGTCTATTGCTCCGAGAACGTGCTCGTCCAGACCCGATTCGATGGTATGAGGAGAATGTGCATTCGGAGGAGTCTGATCCTGATGGGGGACTTCCTTTAAACACAGAGGACGAGGGTTTGGAGTCGGATGATGAGGGTTATAACTGGATGGGCGGCGATTGGAAAGACCTTGCCGGTGACAACAACCCCGTGTCTGATCATAGTCCACGTAGGAACAACTCTACAAACAACGAGCACGGTGGAGATGCACTACATGACCATTTTCACAACGTCCACGGTGATCGAGTGGATCCTTTTGTTTTTGATGATGTCGACGGAGCGGTAGTCCATACTATAGTAGAATTATTGGGTGAAGACCGTGCCCAAGAAGCTAGGGCAGACGAAGATGGGTCGGCATTGGGGGGCAATCTTGATGGAGATGACAACATCTCAGAGAATCAGTCTATGAACTCAAACGGCTCTAGCGCCTCGGGCCCTTCTAGTGGCGATGGCCCTGAACTCGACGGTCATGGCATTGGCATTGCAACAAACGATACATTTCCTCACGATGGAAACGAAGTGAGCAGTGGTGGAATCGATAATGAATCCCATGAGCCAATGGCCACCACGGGGTCCATTGAAGTTGTGAGAAGCTCTCCGGTTTTTCCTCAAGCAATAGGAGCGGACTCAGAGGAAGACATGCCACTACAAGATTTGTTTCAACGGCCCCATGATCAAAGTACCGCATCGATCGGAAGAACTCTTTTACGTGTAAAGAAAAAGACCTCTTCAACAATAGTTCGGCTACCCGTCCACCATAGCGCACTCGGCCCAAATGGTGGTGTGGAGCGTGCAATACTTATCCCACAACTTCCCTCCGCAAGGGTTGTGTCCTCTACTATGAGCAGCCATTTAGGGACACGGAGGGGCGAGAACAATGGTACTCTCCCTTTCTTCACGGGACCTTGGCGAGGTGGAACCTCGGAGAGAGTCATTGGGGCCAAAGGAAACCGCTCCAAAAACATGGATGGAGTAACAAACAAAATGAAGAATATCCGAGTAAAACGACTTGTGAATGCCGCATCAACTACTGGAGCCGAGCTACAATTACGAAACTTGGCCTAGGAGATTGAGGAGTACGTGGCACCAGTCTTGGAAAGTTCAGCAGAGAACTTCTCATCATCGGGCGATGATGCAGACAATGAGGATTGCGATGAGGTACCTCGCAACAATATGGTGGTGCTTCGTGGGCTTTCTCTTCCCCAAAATGTTCGCTAATCAAAACGGAAGCGAAAACACAATGAAGAATCCTCAAGCTCAGATGATTAAAAGATGACGGACATGAGGGTACTACCAGTTAAAAGTGACTTTAGTGGTGTGGTGATAACATGGTTCAATAGCACCGCGGTTTTAAAATATGTACTTGGTGTTGAGAGTGCCCATTCATGAAAGCACCACATTGAAATAAATAATTTTAATGTTAGAGCACCTTGGTACAATTGAATTCTTTAAAATTCTCTAAACCTCAGCCCTTTTGAGGGCAGACGCAGTGTTCGATCGAGCACGCCCGGCCCCTTATCGCGCGCGCCCGAGAGGCAGGTGCGCGCGCGACCCACAATGGAATGCGCGAGGCCCGTGACGCTGCATACCCGGCTTCTAACGGTACGCGTCCGACCTTGACGGTACGCGCCCGGCCCTAATGCGTACGCGCTCGGCCCTGAAATGCACGCTGTGAGCGGCCAAAACGACTTCCGAGGATGAATGGACCGCACATCAATTGTGTTAGGTTCAACTAGTAGTTGAAGTGGATAATCCAATAGGATTAACCCATGATTTTTGATCAATATGGCTAAATGGCCTTTCCGTTCACTAATTCCTTAAATAGGAGCCACTCTATGGCGACCACGGATTTTATTAAGTTAACCAAAAAAATAATTAGGAAGGAAAAAATGAAGAGAAGGTTAGAAAAGGAAAAAAGAAAGAAAAAAAGACAAAAACAATAGAAAAGGAAGAAAAGTAAAGTGTGGGGAAGGAATTACCTCCTACCGAGTCATGGACCGAAATTGGTCATGATGAGGAAATCACGCAGGTAAAAATTAGGAGAAGGAGAGAAACGATGGCGAGGGAAAGGAAAAAAGAAGGAGGTTTCAAAGGCCCCTAAAAGAATGGTTGGAAGAGTCCAAAAGGTGGGGCAAACCCCTCGTCGATCACTAGGGAAAATTAGGAATTACCCCAAGCAAGGGGAATTCAATCTAGGTAGATTAATTGATTTAGCAACCTTGAAATTAACTAATGGCTCACTTATTGGAGATCATGCACACCCATGTGGCATGGAGTTAATGTTTAGATTTAGATATTCCTTGGTTAGTGGGACACCCACTCTTGTTAAATGCAAGGGTGGCACGGAATTAGTAGTCATAGGGTTAGTAGGTCTTGTAAGAAGGATCCATTTATGGGAGAAGGCCAAAGGCGGCAGGGAACCATCTTTGGGAACTCAAGGAGAGCAAGGGTTGGGGGATTACCCCCTGGAAGAACTGGGACGTTTTTGAGGAGCAGGGGAGAGGCGTAGGAAAAGAGAGAACAGGGGGTGTGGAGAGAATGAGAGCCGGAAGTCTCGGCCACTAAGAGTGCGAATTAGGTTAGAAGCAGGAGGAGCTGAGACGATCAAGAGCACGAGGAAGAGCAGGAGCTGAAGACGATCAAGATCGCGAGGAAGAGCAAGGGCTGAAGACGATCAAGACCACGAGGAACGAGACGACCAAGATCGCCAGGAGCTGAAGATGATCAAGACCACGAGGAACGAGACGATCAAGATCACCAGGAGCTGAGACGATCAAGAGCAAGAGGAGCTGAGACGATCAAGAGCACGAGGAAGAGCAGGAGCTGAAGACAATCAAGATCGCGAGGAAGAGCAGGGGCTGAAGACGATCAAGACCACGAGGAACGAGATGACCAAGATCACCAGGAGCTCAAGACAATCAAGACCACGAGGAACGAGACAATCAAGATCACCAGGAGCTGAGACGATCAAGGGCAGGAGGAGCTGAGACGATCAAGAGCACGAGGAAGAGCAGGAGCTGAAGACGATCAAGATCGCGAGGAAGACCAGGAGCTGAAGACGATCAAGACCACGAGGAACGAGACGACCAAGATCACCAGGAGCTGAAGACGATCAAGACCACGAGGAACGAGACGATCAAGATTGCCAGGAGCTGAGACGATGAAGAGCAGGAGGAGCTGAGACGATCAAGAACACGAGGAAGAGCAGGGGCTGAAGACGATCAAGACCACGAGGAACGATACGACCAAGATCACCAGGAGCTGAAGACGATCAAGATCGCGAGGAAGAGCAGGAGCTGAAGACGATCAAGACCACGAGGAACGAGACGACCAAGATCACCAGGAGCTGAGACGATCAAGGGCAGGAGGAGCTGAGACGATCAAGAGCACGAGGAAGAGCAGGAGCTGAAGACGATCAAGATCGCGAGGAAGACCAGGAGCTGAAGACGATCAAGACCACGAGGAACGAGACGACCAAGATCACCAGGAGCTGAGATGATCAAGAGCAGGAGGAGCTGAGACGATCAAGAGCACGAGGAAGAGCAGGAGCTGAAGACGATCAAGATCGCGAGGAAGAGCAGGAGCTGAAGACGATCAAGACCACGAGGAACAAGACGACCGAGATCACCAGGAGCTGAAGACAATCAAGACCACGAGGAACGAGACGATCAAGATCACCAGGAGCTGAGACGATCAAGAGCAGGAGGAGCTGAGACGATCATGAGCACGAGGAAGAGGAGGAGCTGAAGACGATCAAGATCGCGAGGAACAAGACGACCAAGATCACCAGGAGCTGAAGACGATCAAGATCGCGAGGAAGAGCAAGGACTGAAGACGATCAAGACCACGAGGAACAATACGACGAAGATCACCAGGAGCTGAAGACGATCAAGATCGCGAGGAAGAGCAAGGGCTGAAGACGATCAAGACCACGAGGAACGAGACGACCAAGATCACGAGGAGCTGAAGACGATCAAGATCACGAGGAACGAGACAATCAAGATCACCAGGAGCTGAGACGATCAAGAGTAGCAGGAGCTGAGACGATCAAGAGCACGAGGAAGAGTAGGAGCTGAAGACAATCAAGACCACGAGGAACGAGATGACCAAGATCACCAGGAGCTGAAGACGATCAAGACCACGAGGAACGAGACGATCAAGATCACCAGGAGCTGAAGACGATCAAGAGCAGGAGGAACGAGACGATCAAGATCACCAGGAGCTGAGACGATCAAGAGCACGAGGAAGAGCAGGAGCTGAAGACGATCAAGATCGCGAGGAAGACCAGGAGCTGAAGACGATCAAGACCACGAGGAACGAGACGACCAAGATCACCAGGAGCTGAAGATTATCAAGACCACGAGGAACGACACGATCAAGATCACCAGGAGCTGAGACGATCAAGAGCAGGAGGAGCTGAGACGATCAAGAGCACAAGGAAGAGCAGGAGTTGAAGACGATCAAGATCGCGAGGAAGAGCAGGAGCTGAAGACGATCAAGACCACGAGGAACAAGACGACCGAGATCACCAGGAGCTGAAGACAATCAAGACCACGAGGAACGAGACGATCAAGATCACCAGGAGCTGAGACGATCAAGAGCAGGAGGAGCTGAGACGATCAAGAGCACGAGGACCTGAGACGATCAAGAGCACGAGGAAGAGCAGGAGCTGAAGACGATCACGATCGCGAGGAACGAGACGACCAAGATCACCAGGAGCTGAAGACAATCAAGATCACGAGGAAGAGCAAGGGCTGAAGACGATCAAGAGCACGAGGACCTGAGACGATCAAGATCGCGAGGAAGAGTAGGGGCTGAAGACGATCAAGACCACGAGGAACGAGACGACCAAGATTAACAGGAGCTGAAGACGATCAAGATCACGAGGAACGAGACAATCAAGATCACCAGGAGCTGAGACGATCAAGAGTAGTAGGAGCTTAGACGATCAAGAGCACGAGGAAGAGTAGGAGCTGAAAACGATCAAGACCACGAGGAACGAGATGACCAAGATCACCAGGAGTTGAAGACGATCAAGACCACGAGGAACGAGACGATCAAGATCACCACGAGCTGAAGACGATCAAGAGCAGGAGGAGCTGAGACGATCAAGACCACGAGGAACGAGACGATCAAGATCACCAGGAGCTGAGACGATCAAGAGCAGGAGGAGCTGAGACGATCAAGAGTACGAGGAAGAGCAGGAGCTGAAGACGATCAAGATCGCGAGGAACGAGACGACCAAGATCACCAGGAGCTGAAGACGATCAAGACCACGAGGAACGAGACGGCCAAGAGCAGCAGGAGCTGAAGACGATCAAGATCACCACGAAGAGCAGGGGCTGAAGACGATCAAGACCACGAGGAATGAGCTGGAGCTGAAGACGATCAAGACCACCAAGGGCGAGAGCCGGAACGGAAGGAAGGAGGGTGAATCAAATCAACCAGGGAGCCTCTCCTCTTTCCCCGGCTAGTAGTAAATTCCTTATGCAATAAGGAATCCTAATTTTCTAAATACTAAAACCACGCGGAAGCGCTGCCAATTTTTTGCTAGAATTAGGGTTTGCTTCACACTCAACTAAACAACCGGATAATTGGTCATTAGTAAGTAAAATCAGCCGGAGGTTCATTCGCAACGAGGTTGAGGTGGGATACTTGTGTGAATGGATGTGGTATATGCGTGAAATGTGATTCACGATCTTGGATACATCATATGTTGAAGGTGCACTGCTGGTCGCTGGCTGTGAGGTCCAGGGTCGAGTCAAGTGATCAATTGAATGCTGCCACCATGTTAAGCACAAAAAACTAATAAGATTAAAAAAAACAAACATAAGAATCAGGGTTGAAGTCAAGGAGATAATTAGGATTATAAGTTGGTAGAAAATAGGGAAGCCTGTCTGCTGCCAACTGGTTCCAGGGTTACACCTAAGCCTGAACCTGATCATTAAGGGTCTAATCAAGTTCGGAATGCTGAATTGAACCCATGAGCGTTGACAACGTTGCATTCGGAGCCCTAGAGCAAAAGTTACACTTGTTCAGAGGTGGATTCAATTAGAAGGCTGGATTAAGTCACCCCCTCACTAGTTAACCACAAGGAACCCAAGTGAACATGAGACGTGTCGCCATGCTTGTATAAGTTGTGTATGAACGGGCTGAGGGTTGGTTACACAAGCAACCAGGCCCCATATTAGGATCTTGTGTTCAAGATAAGCCACCCTTTAGGGGCGGTTTATTTGGCTCACACACGCACGAGGCCCTTAGGGGTACGTGCCCGGCCCTGTATGGACGCGCCTGGCTCTAAATCGTACGCGCCCGGCCCTAATTGGAACGCGCGCGGTCCAGAATGGTACTCGCCCGGCCCTAATTGCTGCGCGCGCGGTCCGAAGGCACACGCCCGCCCCTTGATGTGACGTGAAATGCCGTCTGATGTGTCGTGCATACGTGTTTTACTAGGGGGTAAGTTGAAAATTAGATTTAGGGTTTGTAATTTTTTTTTTACACACAACTGTCCGCCAAAAACTTAAAAGTGTTGTCCTTCATGTCCGTCCATCCTACTGTCCGTCCGTCCGCTGTCTTTGGGCCCTTGTCCGTCTATGTAGACAACCCTGGTTCCACTCAGCAACCTTGGTGGAGTAAGTGATCGGCTTCCTGACTGACCGGCAGTGGTCCTCTTTCGGGCCGCTCTGGGAACGCCTTCACTCCGTTGCGCACTTTGACTCATACAGTTATATCTTCACAGATCGTCTAATCGGAATAGATATATTCCATAGTACTATCACTAGTGTTAGTGTTCTAGGAATACTGGAAAAAAGGAGATAGGTCCCTAGCAGCGGCGCCAAAAATCATGTTGCAGTTCATAGAGAAAGTATCCCTCCGGAATGCACCCAATCGTCACTAAGTGCTTTCCAAAGTAACCGCTCCGATTTTGTTCCCACAGAGACCTAATGTTCTTTTTCCAATACTCTGGATTACTAAACTTTATCCCAGCAATCCGTTCATAAGTTAGCTAAACTCTTTACTTACGTAGGGTAGATCCGGATCCTTCTTGAGTCCGGATTATGTACAAAGATTTCCGGAAATTACTTTCCGGAAATTTGGAGGGTAGTTTTGGTTTGTCTTTGTCCCTCCTCAGAGTGTCGCTTGGAATTTTTAAGCAAGTGGCCGGAGTCCACTGACCCTGTTTTGTGTAAGTGGTTGGGTTTCCTACTGCCTTGCGACCTAAAGTGGCTAGGCACCCACTGTCCGGAACTTATAGAGACCGAACACCACTCTCCCTACTCTGCTAACTGGTGATTTGATTGCTGCTGCCGGACGTCGACTCTCACGACATCCAGAGGCCTTCCGGATGCGGTCACACAGAGACAACTCCGGACTACAACGACATTCTGGCACTACGACAGATTGCTACCTTTATGACTGGGAAAATATGACTGGGGATGACAGGCGACTAGAGGCAGTCACATTTTTTTTGGTCGAAACTGTCGGTGGCAATCCAATTTGAGAATATGACTGGCAGTCATTTTCTGCAGTCATATTTGCCAGCTGTACCGTATAAAATGCATGGGAGGGTCGTATACCTTCGTAGGGAACAAATGGGAACGATCGTAGGGAACGTCTTGTCATATTTGACAGTCATATTTTCACAGCGGTCATATTTTGCAGTCATATTTTTTCTGTAGTCATATTTTTATTTTTTTTGGGCAGCCCAATATTATATACACTGCCCTAGGCAGTTTACATGTATTTTGGCCCTCCCAATCACTGCATAGTATGAGGATTTAGTGTATTTAGTTAGTAAAAATTATTCATGTCCCAAATTGAGTAATTCTAAGGTGCCTTACCATTATTAGAATTGTCCATGACTATAATTTGAAAAGATGATGATTAATTTTTTGTTTAATTCGGCTAACTGGGGGGGGGTTACATTGGCATGGAATATGGAAAAGAGCGGTTGCTCAATTTATAATTTTGAGCATGCATGTCGTAATGGTTTTCAATTGGCTTGAAAATGGTGCATATTGGTTACAGAGGTTTAAGTGCATGTTTATTATCTGCCCAAGCCGTGAGGTTGCTGATTAAATATGCATATGTGAATATATGTATACATAGATATGGCAACGACTGAAATGTATAGAACTGTCAATGATTGAACCGAGACTCAATCCTCCTCTGAGTCGCTGTACTCTAAATCATCTACCGATGTGTCATCCTCTCTGAGGCGTTCTAATGTTGTGGCGACCACCTCTGGGGCTACTTCCACCGCACCAACCAGAATAGGTGTCTGTGCTATCGAATCCGAATCTAGGCTCGTAGATTTCAGTCCGGGAAAGTCACACGCTCTACCCAATGATATGCATTGGACTTCATCCGAGAAGTGGTGTTTGGAGAATGACCGAGCTCCTCTCAGTTCTTTGCGCATCACAACTTCCCATCCACGCTTCGCCAAGTCTGGTGCAAAAAAAAATTGTTCGATGTGGAGGGGAAAGGCAAATGACTGTGCAGAGTATGGGATCAATCTCTGAAAGTTAACGGTGCTGAAACCGTAATCGTCGCGCTTCATGGTGGCGCCATCTCCTCTCATGTTTGCAACCACCCAATTGCAATATAGGACCACCACCTCAAACTGTCCATAGTCCACTGATAGTATTTCCTCCACCCACCCCACATACTCCAACTGTGCAGCCCTAAGATTTGTATCCTTTGTACCCGCGCGACAAAGTTGACCAAAGGTAGCGGCTACTCCAGAGTCTGTGGTTGTGAGTTGCGCCTCTGCACTCCGCACCCGTAGGTGGTTTCCAAATGCATACATGGACCGATACGACTTGGCTTCGTCCGATGGAGGTACCATCAAGGCCAATACGTCGGTAGGGACCTGCTCGTCTCCATCTTGTACAGCTCGTAACACAGCCTTTGGAAACCAGACATGGAAATCTTCATCACACATCTCTGACGGGTAGGCTGTCCTACCCTTCCGCTTCTTGCGCCTGTACTCGTGTCGCTCCGCTTCACGACGTGCCATGTCATCTTCGTGTCGCCTGTAGGATAGAAGAGTTATTTATGGTCCAGTGCACCTTCACAAAATTGTCTAAGAGTAGAAGGTAATATGTAGCTGACTGTGGTCGGTCTTGGCAACAACTACATCATTGGGTGCAGTCACAGCCAACAGTGAAGGCAAACAGTGATGTCACTAGAAGCAGACGTCAACATTTATGGGCAGTCATTGATATCA
Source organism: Bryoerythrophyllum caledonicum (assembly GCA_963971425.1). Lineage (NCBI taxonomy): Eukaryota > Viridiplantae > Streptophyta > Bryopsida > Pottiales > Pottiaceae > Bryoerythrophyllum > Bryoerythrophyllum caledonicum. The sequence goes on from OZ020520.1 coordinate 6,786,167, forward strand.
CGAGGAGTCGTCGTAAACATCACTGAAGGTAGTCATGAATATCATCAACATCACTGGATATAGTTATAGTAGGTATAGTCGCAGTAATATTCTACGTAAGCCATAGTGATGTTAACTCACCTGCGCCAATCTTCCAATGGCGCCGCGTTATTCACCACGAACTCGTGAATCCATCCCCGAAGGTTAACTGACAATCTGCGTGGACGCTCGTTGCCTTCAAGTATCTCGTCGTACATGGACGGGTCTTCTTTATCATCCCACACTCTTCGTGTAGTAGTCGTATACTCTTGCATATACTCGGTGCAAAATCCCAATGCTTGTACTACAGCATAGCCTTCAGCCATGCTGCCTTCTGGTTGACATCGATTTCGAACATAGCCTTTGAGTGTCTTCAAATACCTCTCTATAGGGTACATCCATCGCGTATGCACGGGTCCACAAATTTCAATTTCCTCTACAAGGTGTATAACCAAGTGACTCATAATGTCAAAGAACGACGGCGGGAACTCCTTCTCCAACATGCATAAAGCGATGGCCGCTTCGCATCTCATATCTTCTATTGCCTTGGGATCAATGGACTTAGCACATATCCGCCGAAATACCCGGCTCAACATTATTATTGCCGTACGAACTTCCTTGGCCATTGTAGTGCGCACACATAGTGGCAACACTTGCTGGAGAAGGACATGGTAGTCATGTGATTTCAGACCTTTGATACTCCCATCCATGCTAACACGCTTCTTTAGCTGCCCAACGTACTGAGATGGGGTTCGCAAGGAACGCACTTGGTTTACAAAGACCTGTCGCTCTTCTTTCGTAAGAACATACGATGAGCGAGGTAATATGACGCTGCCGGGTTTCTTACCTTGTACAGGCCATAGATGTTTGCGTATCCCCGCTTCCTTCATATCGAGGCGGGCTGCGAGGGTGTCCTTCTCTCCAAATATGGTCTTCATGATATTCTCAGCAATGTTTTTTTCACAATGCATGACATCCAACGTGTGTCGGATTAGAAGATCCTGTACAGTGACTCCGGTCAGTCACAAATTAGATTCCATGAAGTACAGAAATAACTATATTTAGTCACATTCCACAGTATATGACTGCACATTGAGTCCTAAACATTAGTGCCAATGAATCTGATTATCACTATGCACAGTCATAATGTAGAGTCCACGCAACATAACATCACTACATACTGACATGTCACACTACAACAGTGCGTTAGACACACGTACTTTCCAATACGGAAGGTCAAAGAGAGATGTCCTTCTCTTTACTCCATGTTCATGTATAGGGTCTGGCATCTGTCCTCCTTCGTTTTCGCGGTTATTTCTTGTCCACTGTTGTCGCTCATTCGCGAAGTGCAATTGCTCTCGACCGCTCATCCTTCGTGGTGGAGGTCTCATGTTGGGTTGGCCATCAAAATTGGCCCTTTGTCGTCTCCATTGGTGCGCCATTGGCAAATGCCGTCTATGCCCAAGGTAGACATTCTTCTTCAGTGCCTTTGAGCGCCGAGTTACTACATTGGGGCCACACACGGTACACGCCTTATGTCCTTTTGTGACTTGGCCAGAAATCAATCCATATGCCGGGAAGTCGTTCACCGTCCACAATAACATGCCCCGGAGTTTGAATGTATTGTTGATAGAGTTTCTTTGTGATCCATCTACGCAATCGGTCCCTTTCCATAGCTCTTGTAGCTCTTCCATTAATGGTGCTAGGTACACATCCACATTTTTATCCGTCACGCTCTCTTTTCCGGGTATCAGTAACGTGAGCATCATGAAGAAGTTTTTGGTCACTAGCCAAGGGGGAAGATTGTAGTTTAGCATGACCACGGGCCACGTTGAGTGGCTAAGGCTTTGGTTCCGAAACGGGTTAACACCATCTAGTGCCAAGCCTAGCCTAACATTACGTTCTTCATTTGCAAACTCAGGCCATCTATTATTCACGTGATTCCATGCCTTTGAGTCAGCGACAGATCTCATAACCTTGTCATTGCTTTTTCCGCCTACGTGCCATTTCATGAGCTCTGCCAAACGTGTGCAACTGTACATTCTTCGCAAACGAGGGATCAATGGGAAGTGTCTCAATACTTTGACAGGTATTGTGGTGGAGTTGTCTACATACCGGGATTTGTAGCAAACAGGGCACGCCGTTGCATCCTCTAAATCTTTCCGAAATAAACAGCACCCATCTCTACACGCATGTATAAAGTCGTAGGACAACCCCAATTTCATCAACGTACACTTTGCCTCGTAAAATGTTTTCGGAAGTGTGTTGCCCTTGGGCAATATTGTCTCCCGTAATAACTTCAACAACTCGTCCACAAATTTGTTTGGTACGCCAAATGTGGTGCAACAAACAAGTAGCATGAGCGTGGAGGTGAGACGGTTGGAAGAGCTCCCTACATAAAGTGGAGTCTTCGCATCGCGTAATAGGATGTCCACGGCTATGCCGCTAGGGTCGTTCATGTTCATGGTTGTCCCTCTTGATTCCATGGGGTTGTTGCGTTCCTCCGTCTCGTCATCGCTACCTTCGTTGTCACTCGGTACGAAGCCATCCTCCGGGCAGTGCGCAGCTTCAAGTACCACATCATCAACTCCGTCATCATGAGTTGGGATTGTCTCGCTCCCCCCTAAGTTGACATTGTCATACTTGTTGAAGCAATCTGCCACCATGCGCAAAACATCTACTTCTCCAACTTCTCCGCCGTCCAATGTATGATTAGACTCAGACTCGCTATCTTCACCATTGCGCTCTATATTTTGGACCAAATTCAGGGGGCTGTACTCATCCTGCAAATTCATCCACGTGCATGACAAGTGTGTCCATGTGTTAAGTGTTGTTCACACAAAGAAGGTACTCATTGAAGACGTGCTGTGCAAAATATGACTGACAGTAATCACATTACAGGAGTGAATAGTGACTGTTTGTAGTCATCTTGAAAACAACTTGACTGATACTAGTCATATTACATAGACATGCACCGATTGTAGTTCTGCCGTTCAGGCCTCAACTAGTCTTTCATTATATTTACTCATTTACCACACAGTGCTCTGATGTAGGAAGTAATGCGCATAGAGTTCTTCTCCAGCCCTGATGTCCCTTGTTGCTATGGTAATCACATATCCCCATTCCGAAGTGTTCCACGGTTTAGGAAACATGCGAAACTCCCACACAACATTTCCTATCTCACTACGCCCAATGGAACTATTAATGAATCCAGCGACATTCCCTTTCACTACATCTCCGTCAATGTACAAGTCCGACTCCGCACGCATCAGGTACGACTTCATTCGAGGTTGTGCCTTGCTCAATATTTTGTATTCTGCCGAGGTGTATTGTGGTCCTACGAAAGGAAGCAGTTCCTCACCTTCTTTGGCGGGTTGCATTGCAAATAGACCCCAACCCATGAAGCCAAATTTGGACACCTTCACTTCCCAATCTCTTTTCCAATATGAAAATCGTGTTAGCTTTGGAATGAGCCCGTCGCACCATTGCCCGTCATACACATCTGAACGCCACTTTTGCAAGCGACTGACTCTTGCGGATGTAGGTGTAGATATGGCGTGATCGGAGGATTTTTTTTGACTTAAGAACGTTGTCAGTGATTTTAAACATGCTGATCTGACAATGGGTCTCCACCGATCCTACATAATTAATGAACACAAACTTTTAAACCCTACAACAGTACATAGAACCACATCGCTTTAATTTAGAAGGACTGGTTGGTTGCAATCACTTACCAAGATCGATGCTGTAAAAACGGGGTCCCTTTTTCTACTACGAAGATGCTTCCGAATTGCGGCTCGATCAAGAACTTTCCCTCTTGCACATTCAGTGCATGGACATGGGTATTTTGTTAATCGCAAGGTATCCACTTGAATCTCTTCCTCTTGCCATAATTGTAGATGCTTTAAGCATTGGAGCTCCCCTTCTTCGATCCTATGGAAAGAACCAAAACACACGTTCAGGGTGACAAGGAGCTCTTGGAGGCAATGACAATACAATTCTTATACACATTACACGCCACTTATGATATTGAAATCAGCATACCTTTGTGCAACGGAAATATCACCGGAGAAAGTCATATAAGAGGAATCGCTCATATTTATTACAAGAGATAGTGATGCAAATGACGAGAGGGTGTTATATGACTTCCGAATGTCACATACATGACTGGAAGTTGTCATAAAATTCTGAGAATCTATAATCAGGAATCAAACCATTCACCACCCAATCTAATCAAGTACCCACATACAATCTAACCCCTACTTAACATTAGAAAGCCACCGTACACTTATCCTACTCCACAACACAAACAAGCTCTGATTCCAAACTGCAAACCAGCTTATCAACACATGCAAGCCATGTGTAGTATATGTGAGTTGTTAATGATTGAATAGAACAAAAATCTATACCATACATCATAATGGACTTATCTAAATTTGAGAATTAAGTACCTACTCTAAACCTTATCGTGCACCACAGGACAAGAAAGCAGACACAATTCTACATCCAAACTGCAAACTTCAAACTAGCTTATCAGGACATGCAAGCTATACGTAGTGTATGTGATTTGGTAGTGATTCAGATGAACAGGAATTTGACACCCACCAACATATTACATTAATGGTGCTTCTCACCACACCGGTCACCATTGAAGTTTTACTGAAAAAACAACAACAAAGTTAAAAATCAATTGGTATTATAATCTAACACCCAATCACCGAGAGGCATACGCACTGCATGAGCGATAAGCCGGAGACGACACTGTGTCGTTTAAATTTTCTACACACAATCACAGGAAACCAATCCATACCAAATTCAAGGGGCTCTCCACCCCTGTCCCGGCCCGGAGGATGGAGTCACATGACTATAGCCAGTCATACGTATGACTGAAGGCAGTCACACAGATACGAATGACCAAAGGTAGTAACACGTATAACTGGAGCCCGTAACCGAGACCAGGTCGGCGGGGATCGGTCAAAGGACGTTGACCAGGGCGACGTGGCCGACTAACAAACCCTACCGCGCACTGTAGCGACCATCCTCGACTGCCGTTAGTGCGCTTCTCACAGGCGGAGTGTGTGACCAAGCACGATGGCCCCTGAGCAATCAGATTACGAGAAGCTGAGAAACAACACGATTGCCAAGAACAAGGAGGTGATGCGTGGTTTAGGCTTGCTTGTGGCTGCACCAACGACCTTCAAGCGACCGCAAGACAAGAGGTGAGTTGAAACCTCGTGCGCCTTGCTGCTTGGTCTTGAGTCCAGGCCGAAGTTAGGGTTTCACAGGGGCAAAGCATCGAGGCTCCGATGTCGGTTGTGAGGTCGCCCTTCCAGCGCTCAGGGGTGAGGATATGGCCGAATTCGGAGAAGACTCCTTCCTGGCCGTCGCCCTCCTAGCCGTCGCCCTCCTGGCCGTCGCCCTCCTGGCCGTTGCCCTCTTGGTCGCCCTCCTGGTCGCCCTCGTGGCCGTCCGTAGCCGAGGTCAACACCGGTGGTGTCGTCGCCCTCTTGGTTGCTCGGGGGTGTGGCCGTCGCCCTCCTACCCGTGATCAGGTCGCCCTCCTGGCCTTCAAGCTCAGAGCTGCTGCGGTGAAGCCTTTTTGGGGTGAGGTCGCCCTCATGGCCTTCGATTAGAGTTGTGCCATCATTGATAGTTTAGGGTTTGGTCCACCGATAATCCACGAGGCCTCTATACTAGCTCAGCAACTGCTCATTCTTTGTCTCTCACTCACAAACTTCATACCCCCGAGCATGAGTCTCCTTGTTCTTGCTTTGTCAAGTTTTTCGTGGGTGGCGATCTGAACTTTTCGTTGTCAGATGTTATGGTCTTGAACGATTGCTTCAAATCCATGCATGTTAGTTTTGGAGTTTATTCTTTTGGGTTTAGGGTCTTCTTCGAATAATGTATGAGAAATTAATGAATTCCCAGTAATTTACATAAACCCCAAATATCATGAATGAAGTTGTAATTCATATTGTGAGACCGTGGGGTCGTATGTGCAGAGATCGTGACTTTCTGTAGTCACATTCAGCTGCAGCAGTGACTTGGAGTAGTCATAAATTCTGTGGATATGGCTAATTTAGTTGGAAAAGTGATAAGAGACATTGCTAATCTATCGGACCATGCACAAATTGGAGTTTTTCGAACAATTGCTAGTTTCCCTGCGATTACCTTGCCGGTCTTGGAAATGACTTCGATTGAGATTGCGGATGTTGTTGAGAGCAGCCATAATGTGCCCTTCGAAGGGCCTTCCAGTGTTCAGCCATCGCGGACCCGATCAACGCAAAGGAGGCTACTACCACAGGGTGTTAGCGGCAAAGACGACGACGGTGAGGACGAACTCGTAGAAGAGCCGTTACAAACAAAAAAACGAAAGGCAAGAATCCAAACTACTTGTACTTTGCCTTAGTATATGGTTTGATGCAAGGCATGGTGAGTGCAAAATATGTTTCGGTCATGGTGAGTACAACATAACTAGTTTCAGTCATGCTGAGTGTCGAATATGACTACCTGTAGTGATGTTGTTGTGATTATGACTACGTGAAGTCATAATTGAATAAACATAGCGGGTTTCAGTCATACTGTAGGCGCCCGTTAAATTCCATCTCAATCATTTCCTGTAGGGGGTACGTTGTTCTGGCGATAAGCCTACCTCCTGGAGAGTGCAATCTCGTCCAAGGAAGAGCAACATGGCTTCTTCGACAATGCTGGGAAGTACAACCGATGGTGAAGATGAGACCCTTCTAAGGTCTGAAGGAGAAGAGGATGCCGAGGAAGAGCGGTACACTGAAGATGAAGAGGAGGAGGCACCACCGGAGCAATGCACGGAACTCCTTGATGAGATTGAATTACGTGAACTTGGGGTCTTGAGGCGGATGGCGCAAAAGGGTGCAGATCCGAATGAATTACGAAAGAAGGTACGGAATCTTGAAACATCTCCACACCGTCAGTCCAAGTTGAAGGATTTGAGGCGGAGTATGAAGAGATCCGGAGACAAGGAGTCCCAAATGTGGGTTAAAGTTGATAATCTAGGATGCCCGACGGGAGCGCATAGGCCTGATTGGCTAACCAAACTTCGTGGCTATTCCCGCGACTTGGACTAGAGCGTGGACAACTTCAAATTGCATCCTCGAGTGCTGCTCATGGCAATCAAGGACAGGATGGCGGCACAGTTTGAATACCGGAGTGGGCTGGAGGATGTTCCAGAGGACGTGTTCTTCCAAGAATTGCGTCAACAAATGCGCACAAAGAGGGCAAATATGAAGAGGCTTCTCGATAAGGGCGAGCCTCTGCCAGGGTACGTGAAAAAGGAGCATGCGGAGAACTTCAAGAAGTTGATAGCAAGGACAGACAAGATTGCAGAGGCAGAACGTATGAAGAACGTGAGACAAGTTGTCCAGAACGTGTCGCACTCCGGGAGGTCTGAAGGGGAAGTGAGATCTCGCCTTGTAAGTCACGTTCACCAACTTCTGCTAAAATGTTTTTGATGGTATGACTGCTTGCTGACATTCACTTTACTACTGACAGTGAGATTTCCTACAGAGAATGACTGAAGGCAGTCATATTCTCCAGCCACATGCAACTAGATTTTGTGACGTTATAGAGTCATATTACCAATCTCAAGACAATTAGGTGACTGCAGATAGTGATATCACTGTACAATTATAAAACGCTTCTCTTCACTGTGATTCTGACCCGTATTGATAATTGCATAGATCTTTATGGATGATCAGTTGCTTCTCTCACAGGCCGTACAGTTGGATCGGCCTCCAACGCAATTGGAAATCGAAGAAGAGCTCATGACACCCGGCAAATCAGGTCGCCCACAGTCGTCCACTTCAAGAGGCGGAGGGTCCAATCCAAGAGGCCTTGCAGCTTTAAGGAGCGAGGTGGAGGCACACATACAAGATGTTAAAGGCGAGTTAGAGGACATGAAAAGCAGCATGAAGGAGCTGCTACTCGAGTTCCGGAAGCATCGGCTGCCATCGACCGCACTTGAATCCTCAGAAATGGGCAATACGGGATTGGAGGAGGCCCATCCACAATCAGCAAAATTGCCGGTTGTTTCTATGGCAATCATGGATCCTGTGTGGGGCACAAATGAAACCGCAACAAACACGGATGAAGAGGTCCACATGACTCGTCATGAGGTAGCTGAAGGAGCAGCAGAGGTATGACTTCAACACCCAGGAACGTACTGAAAATAGTGAATCAAGCTAATAGATGGTTGGTCAATCAGTTAGGTTGTTTGTTGTACTCACTTCTCTTTGATGTCTGCTATTAGGAGGAAGGGGCTACTGTGAAGTCCGGTGACGCCGAGGGCGTTGTATGTTTGAATTCTCAGATTGAACCAGCCAAGGCTGCCAAAAACTCTGAGGAAGGTGCGGATCCGGAACCCCCTCAATGCCAAAGAAGGATGAAAAATCGCCGAAGAAGAGGAAGGGCGAGGCCGAGAAGCTCTTGGAGGATCGCAAAGGTCGTACCACGTGCCGCGCGACCGCGAAGGACAAGGTACCCTTCCACTTCCAAATACATGAAATGTATGAGAGAGTAGATTAAATGTATGGATTAGTCAACCCTGTGATTAGCATGAACTAGTGATAAACCACGTGAATGCTACAGGGATCAGTAATGTACCCAACGAATGTGACAGGGATCAGTAATATACCGAGCGAATGTGACAAGACACAGTAATATAAGCAATGAAATGTCACAAGTATGAGTAACGTATCTCAAAAATGTGACACAATCCAGTGACAATTCCACTGTATATTACACGTATTAGTCATAAATGCACTACAACACTGTATCACAGAGTCTTGTTATATATGCATTCGTTTGTGGGAAACCATTGTTTGACTGTATGTAAGCGATGTGGTGCTCCAAGGATGATGAAGAGAGCCAGGAGGAGCCTGCCGCAAAGAAGAAGCGGGCAAACAAAGGAAGTAGTCCTGCTAAGAAGAAGAAGGCTAGAGGCGGGGGGAAATGTCCACCGGTAAGGATTTGTGATGATTTGCGTAGAAAGGTCATCGTTTTGAACGTTGTGGGGCTTCTATGTGATATCAGGCCACTACACGATAGGCAAGAGTGGGGTGCAGATCTACTGGTCCACTACGATCAAGACCACAAGGTCAAAATCAAGAAAAGGGCTGATTGTGGCCCTTTCTTGTCCATGTTACGTAGTCGATTTGACGTGGGGATATGGTCGCCTATTGAGCATAGTCTGCTCGAGATTGTAGCTAAGTTCTTGGTAAACTCCACATCGGTGAAGTGGAGTTTTTTGTGGGGAAAGGAAATTGGCGGTAGTAAGAGAAATCTACATGATTTCTTTAGCGCAGTCCCTATGTCATCAGCTATTAAAGCTCGTTGCCTTCAATTCGATTGCGATGCAACCACAACGAATGAGTCTCCTCCCTCAAATGTCCTCACTTGTCCACGATGGGACCCACTAGAGCCTAACGACGACTACTTGAGCCGCCTAATAGAGCCATTTCAGGCCTTAGCCCGTAACCCATCGGACATGGAATATTGCGTGGAATATTTGGGCAAGAACATCCGCCTAGCTGCAATAACACTTATCCCGGTAGGTCCATGACTGCTTCATATGCCATATAATGAAACCATGCAAGCTCTCTCTCCCTTTCTTCTCCATCCTATTGTTAGGTATTTGTTTTAGAAATTGTTAGTTGTATTTTCTAGTCATTAATATGGTGGACCTTTCAACTCTTGACACAGGAACGTGAAGCCGTGCAGCTGATAGGGGAGGTGGCATTTGCAACGTTGGCACCGCAATCGAAGGTGGCCGTCATGGATTTTGACGATAATAACGAGCCCACTGACAAAGTTGTGGCTCATGGCTCGATTGTGAGCCTTGCAGGAGGCACGATGCACGGCCGGATGATTGAGGAAGACAATGCGTCGGTAATGATTTCATCGATTGTCCTAGGTTCGAAAACGCTCTATTTGTTCGAGCCTAACAATGACGATGATCCACCAATGCAACGCTTGGGGGATGCACTCAACTCCATTACAAAATGGCCCGTAGCTGCATTGAAGGCAGCGTGAGCTATAGAACGTAAGACCTCTCCAAGAACTAAATACAACCTATTGAGGCTTTTTTTGCACAAAGTTCTTGTTGATGGACCCCATTACGTTTCCCTACATTGCGCCATCATTGCCTGTGATGAAGAAGAATACAGGAGTGTAGTTAACAACTGTCTCTAATGCAACTATAACAGCACGCCATCATTTGTGATGCCAGAATCTCTGAATTCTCGCTCTTAGATTCTCAGTATATGACTCCACAAAGTCATACAGCTAAATTGATGTGATTGGAACCAGTTATCCATCTCTTGCACTTAAATATGACTAGTGATCTGGAAAACATGACTAAAAGTAGTCACAACACTAGGAATAACGGACCGTCATATCGGCCCATATACGACTCCACGTAGTCATATTCCACGTAAGCAAAAATATCACTAGCAGTCGCATTTTACGTGGCTGATTTTATGACTGAAAGTATGACTTCACAGAGTTGTATTCCACGTCAGCACAAAATATGACTAGCAAACACATTTCACGTGCTGAACATTATGATTGAAAATATGACTCCACAGAGTCGTATTCCACGTCAGGACAAAATATGACTAGCAAACACATTTCACGTGCTCAACATTATGAGCGAAAATATGACTTCACAGAGTCATATTCCACGTCAGCCCAAAATATGACTGGCTGTCATATTCCACGTGGCGGTGCCACGTCAGCAAAATACGACTCCACGGAGTCATAATCCACGTCAGCAAAAAATATGACTAGCCAGAGTCACATGCCACGTCGGATTTTGGCCTCAGCTGCCCGGGCAGGTCAAGAAAAGTCTTGGTCAATGGGACCGGTCAAATTGGGGGCGGAAATGCTGACGTGGCACGTACATTCGGGCTGAGTATACGTTTCAAGGCGTATTTATTCAAATGACTGGCTGTCCGAAGCGACTCGTCGGTAACTACTAGACCCTGTCACCGCGCGCGTCATATTCTGAAAAACCACTGTAGTCATATTCCTGTGAATTTATGACTCTGCGCAGTCATAAACGCCTGCAATAAAGGTAGCAATCTGTCGTAGTGTGGTGGGTACGGTTGCAATTCTCCGGAAAAAAGACTCACTGTTTGCTATGGTTATTCCGTCTAAGTATTGGTATCAGGCTTTTTACCTATCTTGGGGGAGAACCCCGGTATTGACCGGAACCCAATTTAGCACGGTTTCTACCGTGAACTAGAGATTACCAGGAACACCTCCGCAGTTCATCTCCTCCCCTCCTGGCTACTTTCGGACCCTAGAGACTACCAAGAACACCTCTGCAATAGCTCTTCTCCAGCTCTCCCAGGCGATCTCCTGATACCGACTTAGATAGCTTCCCCCTCCGGCAAGACAACTGAATTACACTCTTCCGGAAGAATCACTCATACAACCATACCCTCTAGAATGGATCCGTCACTCACAGGTTCTACACGTCACACCAAGACACAATATAGCAAGTCTAGTGAAAGAGGTCACGTATATTTCCAAGTGAGAAGAACAAGAACAAAAGGTTTTGCCTATAACCCTACTACTAAGTATTAACTAAGTTTTGTCTAAACATAGCTTTCCTCCTAGCCGCCTCCGGAAAGTCCGCTAGATCTTATCTAAAAGATCTGAGAAATCCGGAACAGTTCCAGATCGGATCTCAGATCCAGAAATCACGGAAGAGTTCCGTCTTCGGAATTCCTACTCTAACTACAAAACTCGCTGTTGATTCTGGCAGTAGCCGGGTGTACTTGTGGCGCCATCATTGGTCCTTGCAGATCCGGACTTTAACCCTGAGAAAAGGAGAAAAAGAAATGCAAAGCCTAACTAATCCTAAGTCGGGGCAACTGGGCCCCGATTTCTCCCACTCCAGCGGGAGGGGGAGATCTCCACCGGAACGCGCGCCTTGCCCTTTGCCTTCGTCGACGTTGCCGGCGAAAGGTTGGTCTTCCGGGTCGACGGTCCGGCCGTCGGAGGAACAACAACCACCGGAGTCCTGGCGTCTGGCGGTGGAGGAGGCTGTTGCGGTGATTCTTCCGGAACCGGAGGTGCTGGCGTTTCCACAGCGGAAGCTGACCCGGTCTCCTGGACCAAGTCCCTGTAGCTTCCGGACAGACTCCTTGATCCGGGCGCGAATCTCCGGGACACAGACCTGGGGGGAACCGCAAGGTTGCCTTCCGCCGGAGGATCTGGCAGGCGCATGTTTGGCGGCAACAAAATATCCGGAAGGGTCTTCAGGATCTCACTCGTACTCGGATTGGGGAGTACGATACCCTCCGTCGGAGTCGTAGGCGACGGTCCGACGGAGTGTCAAGAGACTCCGGGTTTGGTGAGGTGCCCGGAGCTGGAGTGGTCTTGGCCGGTGCTTCCGGAGGAGCTGCGGTTCGCGTTGGGGTCGGGGTGCCTTCCGGTCCACGTGCGGCTGGGTCTTCCGGAAACTCCACGACGATGTTGTCAACTAGTAGCTTCATCTGCTCCTAGGTCCGTCCCATCTTATCCGCTTGATTGAGAAGGAACCGGATGATGTTGGCCCGGGTGACCTTCTCCTTCTTCTCCACTAGTTCGGTGAAGAGCCGGTTCCGGTTGACCACGTCAACCAGAATATCTAGGGCTGCCCGGACCTCAAGCAAGGCTGCTGCACACGCGTTGGCCTTCTCCTCGGTCAGTTTCTGGGCCGTCACCGCCAGAGCTGCCTCCGCAAGGTATTGCTTCATCTTCCGCTCCATATCATTACTAGCCTTGTATAGAGAAGCGATCTGGGTGTGCAGCGCTTTTGTGCCCATGTCCCGGCTCTGGAGTTCCTCCACTTTGGTGTCGTAGTACCCGTTGGCAAGTATTCACATCTTAACACAAAGATACCCTTAAGGTAATCGTTCCCACAGAGAGTCACCGAGAACTACAACGACTAACAACAAACCATGATCTGTACAATATCAACTATACAATATATACATCAAAAGAAAGGAGAGAAAGGTTTAGATCACAAGGGGGAGCGTTAATTACACCAACCGCCCCACCCAAGTTCTTTACATGGCCCGGATCTTACATGGCCCGGATCCTACATGGCCCGGATTCCACATGGCCCGGATCGTACATGGCCCAGATTCCACATGGCGCGGATCCTACATGACCCGGATCGTACATGGCCCGGATCCTACATGGCCCAGATCGTACATGGCCCGGATCCTACATGGCCTGGATCCCACATGGCCCGGATCATACATGGCCCGGATCCTACATGGCCCGGATCGTACATGACCCGGATCCTACATGGCCCGGATCCTACATGGCCCGGATCGTACATGACCCGAATCCTACATGGCCCGGATCCCACATGGCCCGGATTCTACATGGCCCGGATTCCACATGGACTTTACAACTTTATACATTATAGACATCCGGGATACTTGTGTATCCGGAGAGTGTTTTATCACCATGAACGACGGTTCACGGACTCAAACAAGTTCAAGTAAGCGTCACTTCTTCCTCACAGTCTCTCCAATCACTCCTACTCACTAACTTGGGATGGTTGTGGTTTTACTAGGTTCCCCCCCGTAAGAGGGGATAAGGCTTGGGCCTTAAGGACTAACACTACTCTGGTGGCAAGTATGCGGTTTACCTACCATTCGAGTTGTGAGACCTTCTTTTACCTCAGAATCTGCTAAAGGAATAGTATGTCGTGGGATCGTCTAGCTATTAGCCCCGGGTACCCGATTCCCACTCCTTTTCTTCAGGGAACAAAGTCCTCCTCTTATTACTCCGATGGTCACCTCGCAAAGGGGTTAGTTGGATCTCCTTTCTTCTCTCAAGCTAATCCAAGCTGTTAGAGTCGGTCTGGGCTTACTGCCCTTGGGTCAAGCCAGTCTACTCCGTCTTCAACACGAAGGGTTGATGGTGTGTAATGCTCCTATGGATCAACCTATCTAACCAAAGGTTGATGCATCCGGGATCCACAGTACATCTTCACAATCGATGACATACTGCCGCCGACCGGTCACACAAGACATATCAAGACTCCTTCGCACCTGTCACTCTCCCCTTGTCCTCCCCTAACCACTTATAATCTCACCTATTATTCCCCTCCACCCGGACTAACTCTACTTGAGGGAACAAGGAAACAATCACAAGAGGTCAGAGTTAGAGTCACGCCCAACTAACCATCTAACCATCTCACCTGTTATTCCCATCCACCCGGACTAACTCTACTTGATGGAACAAGGAAACAATGACTCAACGGTTACTATGGACTTGAGGAGTGGACTACTTGAGATGGTACTCACACTCATATAGAATTCGAGCTCTCCAACCGTCGAAGGTTTTCTAAGAGCGTAGGTTTAGAATTGAACTGAAAGCAAGTACACACATCAAGCAGTGAAGAGAGAGGCCACGAGACTCCTCTCTTATACTACGAAGGATTCACACAAGAGTCCAAACTCAAACGATACCTTCTAACTAAAAACGGTGACAATAACTACTCTTGGCGGCGGTGTTGCCACTACACACGACATGCACCGTCAGAGGTCACTTATTACACGAAACCCAAGACAAACCAAGTCAAAATCAAAGTCAACGGGGGGCCAAATCCCGAACTGAACAATGACCTACAAACCAAGATCCTGACCTGATGCTCTCCTTTAAGCTGGCCCGGATGCCACCACGAGCTGGAGTGCACAAGCTGGCCCGGATGATCACGAACCGGAGTGCACAAACTGGCCCGGATGCTACCACGAGCTGGAGTGCACAAACTGGCCCGGAGCTACCTTGTTTGGACCGCTAGCTCCCTCCTTGTCTCGCTGTGGTGTTCCTCTCGGTCTGGCCCGGCCGTGCTCACGAATTGGTTCAACCGGTTGAGAGCTTCGTACCTTGGCCGTGTAGTGGACATAAGCGGAGGTGCTCTTTGCACAAGCTCTTCCCGTGGTGCTCCTCACGTCTCCTTGAAGTTGTGCCAACCTCATCTTGTGATGATCCTCCTCGTGCTCTTTGCGTCCGATGGCTGCTCCTTTGCCCTGCTCTGGCTTCGTCCTGCTCATTGTGTATGCTGGCTTGGAGCTCCTTCTTCGTGTATGCTGGCCTTGGAGCCTCTCATGTATGCTGGCCTCGGAGCTCTGTCTCCCTCTCGACTGTGCTCCTCGCCTTTACGACTGTGCTTCTTGCTGGCTCGGCTCTCTCTCTCACAGGAACCTGGTGCTCACCCTCTTGCTGGATCTCACTTGCTAGCTGGCCCGGAGCCTCGTGCTCACCCACTCGCTTGAAAGCAGGCCCGGAGCCTCCCTCGCTGGTGTGCTGGCCCGGAGCCTCCTTCGGTGGTGTGCTCACCCTATTATTGATGATCGTCCTCGTTTTGCTGGTGTGCTGGTCCGGAGCCTCGTGTTCGTCTTTGCTTGAAAGCTAGCCCGGAGCTTCCCTCGCTGGTGTGCTGGCCCGGAGCCTCGTGTTCGTCTTTGCTTGAAAGCTAGCCCGGAGCTTCCCTCGCTGGTGTGCTGGCCCGGAGCCTCGTGCTCGTGCTCGCTTGAAAGCTCGCCCGGAGCTTCCCTCGCTGGTGTGCTGACCCGGAGCCTCCTGCTCGTCTTCGCTTGAAAGCTGGCCCGGAGCCTCCCTCCCTGGTGTGCTGACCCTGCTGTTGATGATCGTCCTCTGGCCCTACTCCCTTGCTGGTCCTGCTATCGGTGATCATCCTCGTCGAGGTCGTCTTTATTCCTAGTGGCCCGCGTCTTTGAAACCTTCCTAGTCCTATCCAGTCCCGCTTCTCCCCACCTTCCGGGCCAGATTTGGATGGTGTCCATCTTCCGGGCCAGATTCGGTCTCCTTCCTTCTTCCGGGCCAGATTCGGGTTCGTATGGGTTGGCTCGGATGATAGCATTCCTTGCCTCTTGGTCTTCATGTGGTGTAGAGTGGTTTTTCACCACTCTAATAAAACACCCAAGTGTACCCACACCTCATAGGATTCGTTACGGGGATGATCATACGCCTAGTTTTAAGTAATTGGAGATTAATTGTGTCGTTAAAGCTATCTTTTTGGTTAATTCTTAAGGTTATCTATCTATTTTTTAGGAAATTAGGGCTGTTAGCATCACTCTTAAGGGATCCACAAACAAAGTCTAAACCCCAAGGATCTCTCGTGCCTTAAGACGGAACATTAGTCCTTTTAAGATTGTGCTTATGCCACTAATCCTTAAACACTTGCCACACTGGGCTAATGGAAGTTTCCATTAAGTCTCATTGCATTGGTTCTTTAATTACAATCCTTAAGAATTCAAATTCTTACCTCATGCAAAAACGCTCCACTTTTCACGTCCGTCCACTCGATCCACGTGATCACGTTCTTAAGACAATGGTTAGTCTCAAAAATCCCATACACAAGTTAACTTAAGTCTTAAAGAGTTCACCTCTTAAGTCTCCACTTTAAGTTCACTTACCCACAATTATCCCTTAAAGACCACGGTGTTCCACACTTACTCGTACCACTTTGTCTTTAAGATGTCTGAATTTTACTTAAGGCTTCTTTCTTGGTCGGGTCCATGTTCTTAAGAACACAGTTTCTGTCCTTGAGTTCTTAAGCACTCACTTTCTCACTTAGGACTGATTCTTAAGAATCTGCACTGTCTAGACCAATTCGGTCCTACAGTGTTCTTAAGTTTCTGTCTTTAAGACTTCCAGAACCGGGAGTGCATCTCACTGAATGCAAATGTTGTCCCGTATTCTCAATTATACGAACCTTTAAGTCCAAGCCCTTAAACTTAAGGGTCTCATGGTACTTAAGGTCTCACTCTTCATAAGCTTATGTATCCAAACTTGGACTTAAGATTCTTAAGTTTCTATGTTTTCTTCTTAAGTCTTTCTTTGGGATTTGTTCCTTATTTTCTCTCTTATGATAGATTCATAAATACTCACAACTTAGCCTACCTTAGAGAATCCCTTCTATCAAGGTTAGACTTAATGCTAATTTTTTGTATGCATAATATGACACTCTTGCCATGCATCAAGGTATGCCACTCTTGATGTTTATTGCATAAATTGCATTAACATGAATAAGAACTCCACTCTTATTCTTATGATACTCAAGTTATGCTCACTCATACTTGAGATCTTATTAAGTACTTATGCATCACACATCTTATGCACTAAGTCACTTAATTTCACATTATCTCCATTAATCTTCACACTCATGATTAATGCTCCAACACACACACACACAAGGTCACACCCACGACCTTAGTAGTTAGGGTATTTCCCTAACTTATTCCATGAAGAATAAATATACAATGCATTCATGCATAGGAATTTTATCCGCAATTAATACCTAATGCATGCAATTGCATTTACAACACACAATGTCAAATTTATTCAATAAAGTTCACATATTATTGCAATTGTACATATGACTCAAGTCACACACAAGACTCTACACATGCAAATTCAATAACAATTATATATTCATATATAAAATTAAATACTCTTACAACATTAAGAGTCATCAACTAGCTCTTTCACCTAAAGCTAGGGCTCACTCCAATCTTCCTCCAAGGAATTTCTATGGTAATGGCCAAGAATGCTAAAAATTCAAGCTAGTCATTCTACTCAACATCCAAGACGTACAACTCTTGGAAAAAGGTTTTCCCTAGTATTAACCATTAAGATTAATTCCACTAAATCTTCACATCTCTTCATATCCATTCATGAAAAGATACACCCTACCCAAAGGGTGTGAGTTCAACCCTTTTCCCATTATTTCCTATTTCTTGGATATGAATAGGTACTTTCCAATTAATTAAGTACTTAGTATAAACTTAATCATTAATTTTTTAATTCTCCATATATCTACAACCCTTTTACACTTAATTTTCGGAAAAAATCTATTTTTGTAATTTTGGCTCTACATAGCCCTCCTCTTAGCTTGGAGATGTCTTCGTCGACTTCAACGACCTTTGTCCTTGAACTTGATCTTTCACACTCCATCTTCTTTTCTATCATTTTCTTGTAGTCTCTTTAAGCTCCATATAGATTTCTTCTTACTTGTCTTTATTCTCTAAGAATTGTTGATTTTCTTTATTTGCTTTCCATTGTTCTTCTCTTTAATGAGTATGTCTCATACATACTTGGCTTCAAGTTTCTCTTTTTAACTTAACTATTTTAGTTAAGTCTTCCATTTGTAGATTTCCATAATTTTTTCATTTTAGCTTTGAATTTTTTCCATTCTCTTTTAAATCTTCATTTTTAATTTTCATTGCTTTTCAAATTTTTCTTTTCAATTTATTTTTTCTTCCATATCTTCATTTACACTCCACTTGCAATTATTTTATTTTTTTATTTTTTTATTTTTTTTCACTTCATTCATCATTTTTTTCCAAATTTAGAAAATTAGCACTCATTAGTCCTCACATCTCTTGATTAGTAAATTAGTAGTGCATCCTCACAACTAATTACTAATCCTAGATTACTAATTTTCTTTCCACACTCTTTTATTTCTATTTTTCTAACTTGTGTGAGCTACCCTATCATACAATTCAAGTAGTGTGTGTATTACTTCACCACTAATCGTCTCATCTACATTACTCACATTGTTTTCCATAGCCTTTTTGCTTTATCTCTCAATATTATTATGTTCTTTCTTATTTTTTCCTTTCATGATACTCTCTCATTAGAATTATCATGTTCTCTCCCTCTTATTTTTTCCTTTCATGATACTCTCTCATTAGAATTATCATGTTCTTTCTTATTTTTCCTTTTCATCTATATGCCTTAATTATTTTATTTTTTTTTACAAATTCAATTGAATTTGCTCTTTCCTTAAGACACTATCCCTCCACATATTCTTAAAACTCTCACTACATGTAAGTCTTAAGATTTTTGTTTTATCCAAAGTGTAACTGACTTTGGTTTTGTTCTTAAGGAAACTCACTCATTAGAGGTTTTTAAGAACTGACTTACTTAAGGAAAATAAGGATCTATCCTATTTGTTCTTTGCCTTAAGGAACTAAATTTCTCTTGCTCGTCTGGTTCTTAAGGTTCTAGTCTGCTCAAGGTTGTAACTTAAACTCTCACTTTCCTTAAGGTCACATGAAGAGATGATCTCATTCAAAATAGGAATCATACAAATTTGTACTTAAAGGGATCTTTTCTAAAATTTTGAACTTAAGGAGTTGGATTTTAAAGTATAAACTTACTATGTACTGGTTTTTTAATTAGGAAAATTATCTGTTCTTTCAGCTCGTTCGTTTCTTCCCGAACTTGTTCTTAACCACGTACAGACAGAGCTCTGTCTGTATTGACAGGTTCTTTATAAGTCACAGACTCCGAAAATCAATCTTCTTTTTCCATTCTTTCCTAAGTTCTTCATACATCTTTGATCGTTGTTATTCCTCATACTGCAAATTTGTGAAAATGTGTTGTGCACTTCACCAGATATGGAAACAGTGATAGAAGTTTCTATTTTTCTCCATACTAGGAGCAGCATTTGTCCCATATCGTTTGGTAAGGCTCCTGCGGCTCACAATATATAGGCTACCAGACCCCATACCTTCATCTAGCAGGCCTTGGTGGTCTGTTAACGTGTGCCGCGGGTACATACTATTGTGGCAACCTCCGGGTGCTAGTGCCGGGTATGTATCTATCACACGTGGCTTATCCCACCACGCTTGACTAGAGTGCTGACTCCTGTAGTTACAGGCAGTTCAACATGGTTTTTTTTTTTTTCATAACTTACTGCTTAGTATTTCCTTCTTTGTGTGTACACTTCCAAGTCACTGAACCTCCTTTCAGTTGACTTCCACTTGTATAAATTTTTTTTTCGTAGAACACTCCTAGAATTCTTCATTCCCAGACAGTTTCCCTTCTTAATTAGTTGTTGACTCCATTTCTTCGTGTTCATAATCTTATGACATCGTATCATGCAGCTAATGTCATTCATATTTCCAGAAGATTGCAGCTTTACAGGTTTTTGTTCAGTCTTTCAAAATCAGCTATCAGCTCATTATCCTGGCTTCCACAATAAGCCGTATCCTAAGTTCTCGAAGCTGCAAACTTCTAAACTCTAGCTGCAATCACAAAATTCCATCATAATATTTACATTGTCTGCACAGAGCTTCTCCTAAAAAACCTCATGTCTACTCAAGATCTTGGTCTGGCTTCGAGTCGAGGACGCTTGTGCTTGTACGCATCCTTGAACTCACACTCTTGGAGAATCAGCTGTAGCTCAGCCATCTCCACATTACGACGAACATCCTCATCATGCTTGAAGAGATACGTCTCGTGTGCCTTCTGGTAACTCAACCAGGCAACCAGCTGCTCTTGACGCTTGCTGGAATTCTCCAAGGCAAACACCGAGCTCGCACCGTGGAGGAAGTTGGTAATTACCATACACTCCAAAGTCCTCATATGGCGACTTGGCATCTGTTGCATCTTCGTCCATAGGTGAAACTCGGGCTTGGTCTCGTCAAATCTGTTGACATTCACCACACACTTGTATCCCATACACATATGAGACAAAATGTTGCAGAACACTGCAGCTCGAAAACACACAGGATCCGTGTGTTTGCGGTGAATCTCAAAAAAGGCTCGATAGGAATCACTGCATTCCTGGGGAGAAGAAAAACTCCCTGGAATCTGTGGCCAGTTGTAAGGCACTGTGTCAAGCTTACTCCAGGGCGCCCACTTATAACGCCGATATCCCTTCAAGGGACACTGGTGGTAGCTCATCGTGATTGCTGCTGGTGGCACCGTTGACCACGTCTGGGATGCCTTGGGATATAGTTGATCCCACTGTCTCCAGACCTGCGGTGATAAGCCAAAGTCCTCCAACAGCCAATCTATGGCTTGCCATGAGGGAAATGGCACCTCCTCCTCGCTATTAAACAGATTCTCATACTCTCCGAGAAATCGTTGCTTGTTCAACGATCCGGTCACTGGTAGTGGCAAGCCTCCCCAGATCGTGTGTCTATAATCTGGAGGGGGTGACATGAAAGTGGCCATCTGAACTGCATCTGCCACATCCACCGTTTTCTTCTTTGCTCCCTCGATCGCACGCTTAAGTCGGTGGTGAGCTCGGACCTTGGCGTAGAGATACTGTCCCATGGTGATCTCACCCCGCTGAGCCAAGTCCTCGCGCTCTTGGACTTGAGTCATGCATCCCACGAAGCTCTGCTCATTTTGTAATAGCTTCGTCAGCTTCTCCATCTGGTTCTTCCATTCTCCCAGGTAGACCGTGGAGAGGGGAATGGTCTTAAGATCAACCTCAGGAATGACTACCATTCGTTGAGCTACATCTGGTTGATCATACTGCCTCCGCATCTGCAGCTGCCCCTCTAAGTGCCAATAATATAGTAGCACTCTGGCTCCAATATCACCGATCGGCACCAGCAACTGTCTGGCGTCCTCCAGCTGAAGGTCCTGCCTCACGATCATTTCGCAGATCAAATTCTGCATGTTGGCGAAGTTCGCCGCTGCGGTCCACAGGTTTTGGAATTCCGCCCGGCTCAGCTTGTCTCCAGCGCTCAAGCACATCATGCTGAAACAAGCATTCCTTTGCAACTCGTAAGCTCTGAAGAGTGCAAAGGTTGGCGGACTATGTAAGTCCTGACGCCAAATTGCCTCTTGGAGTTTGTTCTTCACTCCTCTATCCGTGGTCGTCTGTGTAGTCAACCGGGCATTAGCTTCGGTGACATCTCGTACCTTCTCTTCCAACTCTGCTACCTGTGAAGAGTCGGGCGTAGCTATGGTCGACGCTTCCCTGCTCGCCTGCACCTCTCTCTTCTGTTGTGCTAGCGATGTCGCCAACTCCTTCGCCAGATTCTTCTCAACCTGATACTACTCCTTCACCAGGTGGTGTTGAGTCTTAAGACTCTCGATCTCAAGCAGATGTTCTTCCACTTGTCTCTCCTTCGCAGTGCAGAGGTCCTTCCAATGGGCAAAGCTACCGGAAGCTTGCCGGAGCTCTTCTTGCAACGTGTGCCAATCTTGCACCTGTGCTTCCTTGCCTCTAGCTAGAGCCGAATTCTCCTTCTCCGATTCCGCCTTAAGGCGATGGTACTCCTGCTCCATGTGGCTCAGTTTCTTCTACAACTCCTCGCATTGTTGTGCCTTCGTCGTCTGCTTGTTGCACAAAGTCTCCCAGCGCTGAACTTCTTCAGTTGTTTGGGCCAACTTCCCTCGCAGTTCACCCTGCTCCCTGTCCAGCAGCTCTCTAGCTCGCTCTGCTTCCAAGAGCGCCTTCTCTAGCCGGAGCTTCTCGCGTTGGAAGTCCTTCTGCATCTGATCCTTGGCCAACAAGATGTCCTTGTTGGTGGCTTGGTATTGAGCTACGAGATCATCCTTCTGGATCACCATCAGCTCGAGATTCGCCTTATTCAACTCCGGAACCTCACCCTATTTGGTGCTATCTGCCCCCTTCGATCTCTTCTCTGTTCGCTTGAGAGGAGCTTCATCTTCAGGGTCCTCCATTGTGGCAACCTCGGGAGCAGCGTACGAGACGATCTGCTTGGATGGTGTCTTGGACAGCTTCGCTGCTGCTGGTGGACGTGGTTCCTGTCCTGAGGTGATACTCAAGACACCTCCAGTGGAGATCGAGGGCTTCACCTTCTTCTTCTGCACTTCCGCCAACGCTTTCTTCCCCTTGTCTTTCGCTGGTGCAGGGGCTTCAGGTGACCCTGGCGTCTCCTCTTCTGCGTCCTCCCTTGCTGGACTGGTCATGTCTTCATCTCCTACGTCTTATTCTTCTTCAGAAGCCTCTTTCGGTTCCTCTTCTTCCTCCGGTTCCTCCACCATCTTGCGCAATCTCTTCTTCTTGGAACTCCTCCCTGATTCTTCTTCCACCTCCTGTGCTCCTCCAGTCAAGCTCTTCCTCAATGGGGGACAGATTGCTGAGAAGTACGTGGTCCCATGAAAGAAGATGTTGTGGCGGGTATTCTTCCCTGCTAGCTCCAGTCGGAGATGCGCGTACATGATCTTGGACCAATTGAGTCGCTCTCCATTCCAGCTCTTGTACGCTGCAGCCAATGCGTTGGGTGATAATACCTCCGTTCCATCAAAAGCCATCAGGAGTCGAAGGTTGATAAATTTCAGCCATTCCTTCCACGAAGCCTTGGCCTTCCTGATCGAATATCCCCGTCCCACCTTGGCGTCGTCTGGCCTCTCGAACACCCGACTGAGCTCAGTCTTGGTTAGCAAAGGCAATCCCACCAGCATAGGTCCCGTCTTTGGTAAGCTTGGGCAATGCTGCTGGACGACCTCTACGTCGAAGCGAACCACTTCACCGTTGATCAAAAATTCGTCTTGTGCGCCTCGCTTGGAGTTCAGCATGAAGGCCAGCACTCGCGGTAGATCCGCCTCCGGCCATTGCTGCTCGATGAATTGCAGGAGACCTGCCTTCTCCAAATTCTTGCGGTTGCCCTCATACACCTTCTTTGGCAACTCCCTCAGCGGAGAAGGATCAATCTCGAAATCCTTCTTCGTCTTCCGTTTCTGGCTCATCTTGATTTCTCTATCTGCTGTTCTCTTACAACCAACGCCACTCTGTGAATTTGGATTCACCATTTTGCACCTGTTTTTAGCAAGAAAACAGAGTTCTTCTCCCTGCAATGTCTACTTCGTTTGCGCAGTCTTCTTTACGCTACAAAACACTCTTAAGACATGCATCTATACTCATAGAATTTCCTTTCATCTATGCAGACTTACGTCTGAAGATTACATGCAAAGTGGTTACAACGGTTATGCCGTTTCTTGATTTTCCTTAACAAATTCTTCTACTTTTACTCTTGTAGATAGTTATCTACTCTCAGTAAATTCTATTCCGTTAATTTCGCACCTTGGCAAGGAAGATCAGATAAATTCTGCGATCTTAAGCAACCTCATTCACCACGAAATGGCATAATTCAACAATCCTCTGTTCTGTGAACTCACATTCAGAATAACTTAACGACGAACTTACCGGCAAAAGTGTGACAACTTCTTCTCCGCTCTTGGTGACACCTGGCTTCCCAAATACAGAGCCACCAAACTCACGACTTGCAACAATTCTTCACGATTCACTCCAACTCTCAACAATGCAACTGTCCTCTCAACTTCTGTTTCAGCGACTGAACAACGCACTTGTGAATACTCTCTGATGAGCCATAGCCAAGTTTGGCAGCTTGTTTTCTTAACGGCTCATCAAGTTTTGCCACTTGGTTTTAAGTCCCGTCCCTACTCGTCCTTATCATCACGTTTTTCAAGTCATTGCAATGATCTTTTTTACGTGATTGATTATTGTTCCCTCGAGTGAAGTGTCCACTTTTGTCCCTTCCATGTCACTTTAGTTTGATCTTTCAACATGATGAGATTTCTCCACTTTATGACAAGGTCGCTTCTCACAGATTTCCTACCAACTTAATCATCATTTTTATTTTCTTAAGTTTTTCCATTTTCCATAATTTGCTTCGGCTTACTTCTGGCTTAAGGCATCTCCTTGCTTAAGTTTATTATTGTCTCACAATTTTACTTTTTAAGATGAACTTCAGGGACAACCCCAGACTTACTGTCTCAGGGTGTCCATTCAAGTTCTTAAGACAACTGGATTTCTGACATCCTCGCAAATAAGACAACTCAAGTTTTTAAGTTACTTGTGTCTTTAAGACTATTTTGAGTTCTTAAGGCAACTGTAGATTTGACGTCTCTTGAGTGCTTGAAGACGGCTTAAGTTCCTTAAAACAGCTGTGTCTTTAAGAGCACTGAAGTTCTTTAAGACAACTGACATGACATCACACTTATGACCTTAATTCTGTGACTTAACTTGAAATGACTTCTTAAGTCCTATTCCTTTATGCAAAATGATTTAGCTCTTAAGAATTTTTATTTTTGAATTTTATTTTTTCAATAATACCTTATGACAAGGTTTCTCTCAAGAAAGTTTTTTTTTGTGAATATTTTTTATGAATGATCATAAATTAACTATGACTTAAAACACAAAATTTTACACTTCCCCTTTGGTAGTTTAGTGTGGTTCCGGACTACTTAAAAATTCTTTCTTAAGATTTTCTTAAAATTTCCTTTAAGTAGGGGTGTAGCCCTTCTCTTTAAAAGGTAACTTGCCCTCAAGTTACGTACTTTTTGAGCCTGTAGCCATTATAGCGTGTTGCATGCACATTACCTGCAAAATCTTGTAATTCCACAGAACCATTAGGATAAGATTTAAGTATTTTGTATGGTCCAAACCATCTCATTTTAAATTTTCCTGGAAATTTCTGGAATCGACTGTCATAGAGTAAGACTAAATCATTTTCTTTTAGAGTTTTTGGTTGTAATTTACTATCATAATAAGTTTTCCTTTGTTTTTGTATAGCTTCCATATTCATGTAGGCTTGACCTCTAATTTCATCTAGACGTTCTAGATTATCTAATCTTTCTCTTAGAGATTGTTCATCATCCAATCTTTCAGAAATTGCCACGCGTAGAGAAGGTAATGCCACTTCTATCGGGAGCATAGCTTCCAATCCATATACTAATTGGAAAGGGGTTGCTTTAGTTGTAGTTTTTATTGTACATCTATATGCCCATAATGCATTATTCAACTCATAATCCCAATTAGATGCATTGCCTTGTAATGTCTTAGTGATAATCTTGCAGAGAATACCATTAGACTTCTCAGTTTGTCCATTAGTTCTAGGGTGATAGGGTGACGATTTACGGTGCTTAATAAAATACTTTTGCAACATTTTCTCAATAGTATCATTGATGAAATGAGTCCTTCTATCACTTACAATTTCTTTTGGACACCCAAACCTAGTGATGATATGTTCATAAATGAATTTTGCCACAGTGTCTGCATCATCATTTCTAGTGGCAAGGGCCTCTACCCACTTAGTCACATATTCGGTTGCAACCAAGATATAGCGTTTTTGACCCTCACAACTAGGTGGTTTAATGGGACCTACAAAGTCAATTCCCCATTTCTCAAAAGGAATTTGTGCTAAAATTGGTGTTAATGGCATAGCCTTAGTGGCTGTCGGTTTACGAACTCGCTGACAAGGATCACATTTTTTAACATAATTAGTGGCATCGGCAAAAAGAGTGGGCCACCAATAGCCTGCTCGCAATGCTTTTTGAGCTGTAGCCCAGCCCGCAAAATGCCCTCCACAGACATCATCATGACATCCTACTAAAATCATTGACACTTCACTAGGATTTACACATCGTCGAAGTATATCATCTTTGCCTCTCTTATAGAGAACACCACTAATCATGGTGTAAGGCAAAGATTGATGGACTAGTTTAATTTTATCTTTGCTAGTGTATTCAATAGGAAAAGTAGCCTTAGTTAACCCCTAAAAGACAATTGTCCCAAAACGGGTTTTTTGAGAATTTGGGCAGGTTCCTATGATGTCAATTTTAGATATATTTTATTGAATTTTTTTTTGAAGGTGTGGTAATGTTAGAGCTTCATGGGGATCTAATTTATTCATCATTTGGACATTGGAAAAAAAAGATATGATGCCCAAAGTAAAAATTCCTACTCGTCGGGCACCTCGGGCAACATAGCAAAAACACTCCATTATTTATGATTTTTTTTTACAAGAAGCTAATATTATACTATTCGGTGATTTTGAAAAAAAACTACTTTTGGAATTTTTGTCTTTTTTAAAAAGAGAATCAAAGTTCTCACACCTTTTCGGGCAAGGTGCCAAAAAAAATTCTTCTTTGCCATATAAAAGATAGAGATTTTGTTTTTTTGTACTTTTAATTTTTTCTACTTTGAAAAGGAGTATGAAACTTCGATTTCACCGTTTGGATTTTGAATTTTCAAGATCCACAATTTACAAAAAAATAAAATGCAAATAAGCAAGTTTTAAATCCCTTCTACTTGCAATACTAATTTGAGAATGCTACACACTATTATTTCATTTGAAATTTGGGGAAGTATAGCTTATATGGTCTATTTTTATTTGGTAAAATCTCCTCAAAAGAAAAGATGCAAGAGATATTTTTTCATGAGGAAACATAGTGTGCTGATCCTGTTTTGAATGGTCCCAAAATGACTATGTTTTTCATTTCAAATACTATAATCTTCTAATTCATATGGTGAAAAAATTTGAGAAAATTACCACTTGTTTTTGTCATATTCTAAATTAAGATCTTACGGTTAAAAATAGTAATGGAAGATTTTTTTTACTCTTACCTTCTCGTTTACTAGAATATGTAGTTTTGAAGTGTTTTTGACAAGAAAATCGCAAAGAATTTTAGGGGTTAAATAGTAGATGATGTCGGCATATTCTTTTGGAATTACATCAAGTACCTCCACACCCTCTTTAACAGAAAAGATGTGTGCATCTGGAAAGTTATCATCTATGGACTGTGGATTTATGGTCTCACTAAGTTTTGATAAAAAATCTGCATTTTGATGTATTTTCCCCGGTCTGACATTAATGGTAAAATCAAACTCTTGTAATAATAAAACCCATCTTGCAATTCGACCACTTAATTGAGGCTTATTGATCATATACTTCAAGGCATCATGATCAATATGAAAAGTGAATTTATATCCCAATAAATAATGTCTATATTTTTGAACAGAGAAAATCATGCCAAGACCTTCTCTTTCAGTTATAGAATAGTTCCTTTCTGGGGCACTCAATTGTCTACTTGCAAAGTAAATTGGTCTATCATGACCTTTGGAATCTTTCTGGCTTAACACACTTCCAATTGCCATATTAGAAGCATCAACATATACTTCAAAGGGTTTTGTCCAATCTGGGGGAATTAGAACAGGTGCTTTACTAAGATGACGTTTTAACTTGTTAAAAGCTTTAGTGCAATCATCTGTCCATACCCCCGGTAGTAAAGTTTGTTTTGTTAAGACATTCAAAGGTGCTGCTATAAAAGCAAACTTATAAATAAATCTTCTATAATAACTTGTTGCACCTAGAAAGCCTTTTAGTCCCGTGAGATGTTTGGGAATTTCCATTTTAATAATAATGTCTACTTTGTCTGGGTCAACTGATATTCCTTCTTTTGAAACAACACGACCTAATAATTTACCACATACAGTGGCAAACTCAGACTTAGCAGCATTTATGGGGATGCCATACTTTCTACATTGATCAAAACATTTCTTTAAATTTTGTGCATGATCTTTCTTAGAACCAAACACACAAAAATCATCTAAAAATATCTCCATAAATTTTCTAAGATATTTTGTGAAGGCTTGAGTCATAACTCTTTGGAATGTTGCCGGAGCATTGCACAATCCAAATGACATGACATTATATGCAAAAGTCCCCCAGTCCATAGTGAAAGTGGTCAATGGTTTATCTTCTGGGGCAATCTGCACTTGATTATAACCCGAGAATCCATCAAGGAAGGAATAACACTCATGACCCGCTACACCATCTAGGACTGCATCAGAAAATGGTAAAGGAAAGAAATCTTTCTTAGTGGCTTTATTCAACTGGCGAAAATCCTGACAAATACGGATCTTACCATTCTTTTTAGGTACTATGACAATAGGTGACACCCACTCACTAAATGGCACGGGATAAATGAAATTACACTCCAGTAATTTATCAATTTCCTCTTTAACCAGTAGAGAATGCTTTGGGTTCATCCTATATTGCCTTTGCCTAGTAGGTTTAGCATCCGCTTCTAGGATAATTTGATGTTGACAAACATTAGGAGGTATGCCTTTCAAATCTTTATAAGTCCAAGCAAAGGCATCTTTCTCCTTCTTAAAGAATTCCAACCATTCTTCATATTCTTTAGAACTTAATTCATCATATATTTTAATAGGCTTAGAATCTTCCGTAGTGCCTAAATTTATTTCTATAGTATTTTTTACTAAAGGTCGAATATTAGGTGTTTTCTTATCACCTAGCAACTCATCCGAGTCTGACACATAAGGAATTTCCTTATCTGACTCTCCCTCAGTAGTAATGTTAAAAATAGGAGCATTTTGCCATGCTTCAATAGCTGCATCCGAGTCATCAACTTGACTAGGAGGGACAAAATACTCTCGAGGACTTAAACCTTTAAACGTAGGCATGTCCTAGATAACATTAGTATCTTCAGGCTCAGATTCTGAGTTTGGATCAGTAGTCCAATCTGAAGCATCATCTTGAGTCTCACCATGATAGTTTGCAAGAAACATAGGAAGAATAATTTTACTTTTGCCCTTCCCAATTGTCAAAGTTCCCTTGCCCCAATCGTCCTTGGCTTTAGCTAATGACAACCACGGTCTGCCAAGGAGAATAGGATATGTAGAAATAGACTCACTCACCTTAAAGACAATATAGTCAATTTTATAACCAATTCCACCAATTATTGTATTTAATTGTATCAATTTTCCCAAAGGTTTGACTCTACTTTGATCGGCCATTCTTAAAATAATAGGAGTATGTGCTATGTTAGTTATGCCTAACTCTTCCATAGTATCAACACTCATAAGGTTGACACTACTCCCACTATCAATTTGGACTCCATCAATTAAAGTTCCATCTATAATTACATCGACTGTAGGTGCACCTGGATCTAGAGAGATATCATGAACGTTCACAATTTCGGATTGAGATTTACTTGTTTCCTTATTTATTTTTTGTTTAGTTTTTTTAACATTGTCCTCCTCTTGTATTTTTGCTCTCTTTCTAATTAGAGAAGAGGTTAACTCATTCTTACAATAAGGTGACAATGCAAGTAATTGTCTCAAAGAAATTTGAGGTTGTAATCTATCTAAATCTGTAAGAATATCATATGGATGCATACCCACTGCTAATCTCATAATTCTATTATGTTTTCTCTTTTTTAAAGACATAGATGATTCTTTCATTATCTTTTTTGAAGGCTTATAAAAAGTAGGTTGTTTCAACGGTTTCATGGAAGTACTTGGTTTTTCCACATTTGGAATTATAGGTACAACTTTTTCTGGCAAAGAAGGTGTTATAGGTACTTGAGTAGGATTTTCCTGAGAATCACTATTTGTTATTTCTATTAATTGTGGTGATGGTTTAAGAATTTCTGGTCTTTTTAGTATAGTTGGCATATTTCTAGCAAGCACAGGATTAAGTTTTACTTTGCTATAATCACTCTCTGAACTACTAACGAGTTCTTTTTCAAAGGCCTTCTTGGCTTGTGATCTCGTGATAAAGACATCTTGAGGTGTATCAATTGCCATATAGTTTACATTTCTAGTATTAGAAGACTCTACTTCTTGAATTTGAACTTGTTTCCTAAAATTAGGAAACTCAGTAATTATGGCTGTGCAAAAGGTAGAAACATGCCCCGTTTGCCCACATCTTCCACATAAGGGATTAAAATCAACTTGTTGGCGTGCATTTGTGCATTCCCTAGAATAATGACCTGGCTCTCCACATCTATAACATACTACTTCTTTGTTTCTATCTTGGTTGGGTCCTCTCCAAACTTGGTGTTGACTATAACCATTATTTCCTCTCGGATGGTTATTATTGTTTCCTGGTCTGGTAAAAGGTTGTTTGGATGTAATTCTATAAGGTTGTTTGGATGTAATTCTATAAGGTTGTTTTTGGTTATTATTTTGAGAAGATTGCTCTTGTACTAGGGCCTTTACTTCCTTGATATTTCTACAAGTAGTTATATCATGGCCCTTAGCACCGCACTAAGCACATTTAAGCTTAGGTGTTCCTTCTATTGGATATTTACACTCGAAGGCCAAGTGTCCATGTCCCTTACAATTACTACACCAAATATTAGTTCGTTGATTAGTAGCCTTAGGTCGCTTATTTCTACCTTCATTAACTTGGACTGACAATTCTCTAAATTGTTTTTGTAAGGCTTGTAACTCATTTTTCTCATGACTTGGAGGCATCAACGCAAGTTGTTGCTCTCTAGGATGACGTGGTCCTTGTATAGTTAATTGGGGTTGACTAGATATTGACCTAGGATAATAATCTCTTCCACTATTATCCATCCCATATTGAGTAGTTATAGGCAAAAGATATGGATCCTGATATGGAATCCTTTTTGTCTGTAACAACATATTAGATCGCTGCATAGCAGCTTCCCAATTTCTAGCAGCTTCATATGCTGCATTTAAATTTGCCGGGTTGGAAAGTTTAACCTGGTATATACACATAGGATCTAATAAACCTCTGGTAAAGGTATTAGTGATCCGTGCTTCTGGCATATTATGATCTCGCCATCTATTCAATAAGTTTCTAAGCCGAGTATAATATCCGGCTATAGTTTCTGTGGGATACATTTGAAAACTTTGCAACTGATCCTGCAAAGTATTATGATAAGACTGGGGTCTAAACCTGGTCAAAAATGCTTCTTTTAAAGCATCCCAGTTTATTGGTTGAGGATCTAATGCTGCATACCACCTTTGAGCTTCCCCTAGTAAATTACCAGAAAAACTAGTGATATACTTATCAATTGCTAAATTATTAGCTATTGCTACTACTTGAAATCTTTCCAAGTAGGAATCTGGATCTTCTCCCAAATCACCATAGAATATGGGAAATAGAGCTATATTAAGCATCCTATGATGCGCCATAGCAAGGGGATTAACCAAAGGGTTGTCAGGAGTAGGAGGGGTTGAAGGTGGTGAGGATAATGAGGACCTGCTAGAGGTAGAACTAGCAGAAGAAGAGTCAAAAGGAGAAGTCCTCCCAGAAGTATGTGACGAGAGTCCAGCTGGACTCTCTTCTCGCACTGGTGGTTCTGAGTGCTCTTCTTCTTTACTTTCACTATTAAATAAACTTTCACCTTCATTAGGCTCACTTTGCTCACCTACAT
Source organism: Bryoerythrophyllum caledonicum (assembly GCA_963971425.1). Classification (NCBI taxonomy): domain Eukaryota; kingdom Viridiplantae; phylum Streptophyta; class Bryopsida; order Pottiales; family Pottiaceae; genus Bryoerythrophyllum; species Bryoerythrophyllum caledonicum. The sequence continues at coordinate 6,817,979 of OZ020520.1, forward strand.
CTAACTTTTCCTCTTTAATAAGATTATACTTAAATTCCTCTCCTTCCACACTAGATTGGTCAATCTCTTCTTGTATGTCAAAATTTAAAGTGGTAGGTCCAAGAATTTGGCTAAAAGCTTCTAATAACTCCTTACGAAACTTATGCTTTTCTTCTTCATTTTCCAATGGTCTATCATTCAGAAAATGGTCAATAGATTCTTTTGCTTCACTATGAGTAAATATTGGTATTTCCAATTTTAACTCAAATTCTTGGGCAAAAGGACTTGGATAGGGAGTTTCAAAGTTTGTTTGGTTTGAGGAGTTACCTACTTCATATGTACGATTTATTAAAGATTGGGGTATGGGGGTTTTAAACAATCGCTCTAACTCATCAAGTTGTTGATCATGAATGTTAGGTTTTTCATCGACTTCTTCCTCTTCTGAGGATCCTTCCTTTTCTAAGGATTTAGACCAAACCTTCTCACTTTGGGTCTCCCAATTTACTTCTTCCGGGCTAATAGAACAACAAGAGTGACTGGTATATTTTTTATCTTTTCTTTTTCCTATATATTTCTTCCTAGGATTTTTTAATGCTGCGAATACTAACTCTTCTGGGGTAAATTGTGGTCTCTTTGTGTCTGACTGAGGAGAATTTGGAGAATCGGGTAGTGTTTTATATGTTGTCTCCCTTTTTGTTTGTCTCAATGCCTTTTCTAAGGCTATTTCTATTTCCTCATCTAGTTTGAAAGGAGAAGCAATTGTAACAGTGTTAAAGGTAGGATTATGTACTCCTAACACTATAGTTGGTTGTTTCCTCTCTACCATCTTCTTATAACGTTGAACTCTCTCGACTTTTTGTTTTTCTCTTTTCTCTTTGTCTTTTCCTGACATTAGTAATCCCCATAGGTTTTTATTTTTATCCTTATTCTGAACTTAATTTTTAAATTTTTAATTTAAACAAAGATAAATTGCTTCCTCTGTAAGCTTCATTCCCTCAACTTCCCATGCAATGTTTCGTGGATACTTATACATAGTTAATAAGGCTCCCATTTCATTTTCTCCCAACCATTCACTGGCTATACCTATTAAAAGGTCTATCTCATTTTCGGCTATTTTCAAATATTCCCCATCATAAGGTCCTATACGGTGATACGGACAAATTGTAGTGATTAATCTCCTAATTATTCTCCCACCATTAACTGGGGTACATAAAGGATCACTCTCTCGGTTCATTTTGTCATTGGGGTACTTGTATGGTATTTCAAGGAATTATAAAGAATTTTAACTTGAACAAAGGTGGAGAGCCTCCATAGATAGGTTTAATTCCTTCTCTTTATTTATGGGGTAACCCAAATATGCCAACAATTCCCCTATCTCAAGTTCACTCAACCATTCTTTTGCCTACTCAATTAATCTTTCTATTTCAATTTCTATTATATCCAAATATTTCCTATCCTGACTAATGAAAGTTTCATAATAAGCTATTCTTGCATATAAGAATTTAAGGGACTTATTTCTTTCACTTTTAGAATTTAGGCGTTCAATTTTTCTCATTTGCTCCATTGAGGTAACAATAGTGACGCCAATCAGTCAGGATATATGGTTCTATCTTAAATTCTCGTGACAATGGTTCTATTATTAATTCTCTTGGGTAATTGAATTTTTGTAAAAAAGTATTGATGATCTTTTTCCTATTAATGGAATGTTGGTTGTTGTCTTTAATACGTTCTATTTCTGTCCCCAAAAGTCTAAATAATTTACCTTCATTGTATTGAATTTTAGAATAAATTATTAACCATCTTTTCAACCTTGTCCGTTGTTCTTTAAAAGTTTCATTTGAGGAACTCATTTTTTAAATACATAATAAATCAAAGGCTACACTCACAGGAACTTCTGGATCTTTAGATAAGAAGTCGGGAAAGAATACTTTGCTCTCTAAGTTTTGTTTACTATAAACAAAGATATAAGTTTCTTGATTAAACTTGTATCCGTTCCAAGCCCCTAAGCCTCTAGAAATTAATGGTTGTGTTTGAAGTTTCAATCTACCATATTGAGCAAAAAGGTAGTGTAGTTGATATTTTAAATATAAAGTCTTTTTCTTGACAATTACTTCATTAAAACCCTCACCCTTATTCCACACTTTGTTTAAAATTAATTGTTTAATTTCTAAGGGTAGTTGTTCAAATTTTTCATTAAATGATTGATCAATTTTTAGGTGAGCCCCATAAAATTGAAATCCTTGTCCGTAATACGCACTTCTGTAGACACGATAAAGGGCACTAAACAAATATGGACCACTAAAGAAGTCACTCAATGCTTCTTCAGAAACCTCCCATGGAAAAGTAGACATGTTGTAACAACATGTCTTCACTCTTTACTAAAAGTTTTTTTTTTAAAAATTTAATTTTTAATTTTTAATAATTTTTTTCAGTAATTCCAAAGTTTATAACTTCACAAAAAACTAAATGCTATGATAGTTTACTTAAGTAATTGACTTAAGTTTGACAGCTTTCCTAATTAAAATCACTTAAAAAAAAAACTTGACGGTACCATCCCCAGCATGGTCGCCAAAAAAATGTAGAGTGGTTTTTCACCACTCTAATAAAACACCCAAGTGTACCCACACCTCATAGGATTCGTTACGGGGATGATCATACGCCTAGTTTTAAGTAATTGGAGATTAATTGTGTCGTTAAAGCTATCTTTTTGGTTAATTCTTAAGGTTATCTATCTATTTTTTAGGAAATTAGGGCTGTTAGCATCACTCTTAAGGGATCCACAAACAAAGTCTAAACCCCAAGGATCTCTCGTGCCTTAAGACGGAACATTAGTCCTTTTAAGATTGTGCTTATGCCACTAATCCTTAAACACTTGCCACACTGGGCTAATGGAAGTTTCCATTAAGTCTCATTGCATTGGTTCTTTAATTACAATCCTTAAGAATTCAAATTCTTACCTCATGCAAAAACGCTCCACTTTTCACGTCCGTCCACTCGATCCACGTGATCACGTTCTTAAGACAATGGTTAGTCTCAAAAATCCCATACACAAGTTAACTTAAGTCTTAAAGAGTTCACCTCTTAAGTCTCCACTTTAAGTTCACTTACCCACAATTATCCCTTAAAGACCACGGTGTTCCACACTTACTCGTACCACTTTGTCTTTAAGATGTCTGAATTTTACTTAAGGCTTCTTTCTTGGTCGGGTCCATGTTCTTAAGAACACAGTTTCTGTCCTTGAGTTCTTAAGCACTCACTTTCTCACTTAGGACTGATTCTTAAGAATCTGCACTGTCTAGACCAATTCGGTCCTACAGTGTTCTTAAGTTTCTGTCTTTAAGACTTCCAGAACCGGGAGTGCATCTCACTGAATGCAAATGTTGTCCCGTATTCTCAATTATACGAACCTTTAAGTCCAAGCCCTTAAACTTAAGGGTCTCATGGTACTTAAGGTCTCACTCTTCATAAGCTTATGTATCCAAACTTGGACTTAAGATTCTTAAGTTTCTATGTTTTCTTCTTAAGTCTTTCTTTGGGATTTGTTCCTTATTTTCTCTCTTATGATAGATTCATAAATACTCACAACTTAGCCTACCTTAGAGAATCCCTTCTATCAAGGTTAGACTTAATGCTAATTTTTTGTATGCATAATATGACACTCTTGCCATGCATCAAGGTATGCCACTCTTGATGTTTATTGCATAAATTGCATTAACATGAATAAGAACTCCACTCTTATTCTTATGATACTCAAGTTATGCTCACTCATACTTGAGATCTTATTAAGTACTTATGCATCACACATCTTATGCACTAAGTCACTTAATTTCACATTATCTCCATTAATCTTCACACTCATGATTAATGCTCCAACACACACACACACAAGGTCACACCCACGACCTTAGTAGTTAGGGTATTTCCCTAACTTATTCCATGAAGAATAAATATACAATGCATTCATGCATAGGAATTTTATCCGCAATTAATACCTAATGCATGCAATTGCATTTACAACACACAATGTCAAATTTATTCAATAAAGTTCACATATTATTGCAATTGTACATATGACTCAAGTCACACACAAGACTCTACACATGCAAATTCAATAATAATTATATATTCATATATAAAATTAAATACTCTTACAACATTAAGAGTCATCAACTAGCTCTTTCACCTAAAGCTAGGGCTCACTCCAATCTTCCTCCAAGGAATTTCTATGGTAATGGCCAAGAATGCTAAAAATTCAAGCTAGTCATTCTACTCAACATCCAAGACGTACAACTCTTGGAAACAGGTTTTCCCTAGTATTAACCATTAAGATTAATTCCACTAAATCTTCACATCTCTTCATATCCATTCATGAAAAGATACACCCTACCCAAAGGGTGTGAGTTCAACCCTTTTCCCATTATTTCCTATTTCTTGGATATGAATAGGTACTTTCCAATTAATTAAGTACTTAGTGTAAACTTAATCATTAATTTTTTAATTCTCCATATATCTACAACCCTTTTACACTTAATTTTCGGAAAAAATCTATTTTTGTAATTTTGGCTCTACATGTGGGTTTGGGGCTCGAGGGACTGTTTTTAGGCGAGAGTCTAAGTCATAGCTCTAGGTCCCTTCTTGCAACTATTAAGGCTTTCATAAAAGCCCCGTCCTCCTCCTATCCTAATCTTACTTAAAGATTAATCCCGGGTGGGGATAACCTTTTAGCCTAGCCATCTTACCTAATTTTAATATCTATATCTACTTAACTAAGAAAAATGAAAAATTTGTGGTACGACACTTGGTGATGGCGTCCTCCAGCCGTTCGACGCCCAAACTTTGGAAGATGTGCTCCACGCTGCTGGTGATGATGAAGTTGGTCTCCTTAAGGAACCCAATTCTCGAGCCAATGTTGCGGGTGAGCTCGTCCATCAGCTTGAGCTGACCCTTGGAGTCGTCTAGGTCCACCTTCTTCTTCCGGCTGGTCCCTTCCGAGGGTCCGGACTCGTCTTCTCCGGACGACGCTGATGAGTTGCGGATGCCTGGACTCTCCATCTCGGGCTCCTTCCCCCAAGGTCTCTTCGGAGCCTTCCGGCCTTCCGGAGTACTTGTGGTGGCTGCTTTCGGTGCAGGCTCCTCCTCTCCGGATTCTTCCTCTTCAGACTTGTCCCCTCCGTACTTATGAAAATTGAGGACCTCATCGTACTTCGAGATTTCCGCCGGAGTGAGCTGCAGGTGGTGCGCGTAGAGGTGCACCACATAAGATGCTAGGGGTGTTGCCGTCTTCTTCACCCTCTGGAGGTTGGCGACAAGATGGTTGATCATGTCCGTCATGAGCGTCCCTCAGTCTACGACTATCTTCTCTCGGAGTGCCTCGAGGAAGGTGCAGGCCCACTTCGCCACCACCTTCTTTGGCTTTTCTGGATGGAAGATAGGGTTTAAAAATCCTAGCACGAAGTGGGCGTCCACATGCTTAAGATCCTGCATGTTGTAGCCGTCCTTTGGGTTCGCCGGTCCGGCAAACTCGTCCGTCAGGAACTCGTCCCGCCGTTCCACCACCGTGGTGCGGCCGCCCCGGAAATCGTACGCCTGCGACCATTCCGGGACTCCCCAATTTTCCGGATAGACTCTCATCAACCCCTTGTACTTCTTGTCCGGGGTGCCTATGAGTTCCCGGATGTTGACCTCCTCCCGCATGCCCCAGGGGACTTTGAGCAAACCCCCACAGCCCATAGTCTTCAAGCTCGGCTTCAGGAGGATAAATTCGTCGAGGTCCTCTGGAATATCCGGAAGAATGCGGGCCAAGGGTGGGAGCACCACTGCCGGCTCTTCGTCTCTCCGGCCACGCCCGTCTCTGTCCGTCCGCTTCTTCTTGGCCATCGGCACAGACTTCATGGGAGTTCCTGGGACCTCACAGGCTCTCAAGGTAGTCCCTGCCCGCACCGTCCTCACAAAAGCTCTCCCTAACGGACGCATGTCCGATCTAACCGTCTAAACTTCAAAACCTAACGGCTAGCAGTTAGAAAACTGTAAGAGAGAGAGAGAGAAAGAGAGAAGAAGAAAACCCTAAAGAGAAACCCCAGTACGCGAGAAAGAAATGGAGAAGAAAGAGTTTCCCCCCCGAACCCCAGCCTTAAGTAGTCCGGTCATTAGTACGGAGTCATGATGACAGTTGATGGCGACGGTTCCGGCTGACGGTTCCGGATAACTGACTACCTCGGAATTCCGGTAACTGCTCCGGCTCCGCTTTTAACAGTTTCAGGCTTAATTAGGGTTTGCAGTCTGGCCCATCCGACTTTATTCTTACATCAACATTATAGGCTGCATTCTAGCACACATCATAGTAACTAATTAACTATTTTTTTTATTTTACCCGGAATTTAAGGTTAACTTCCGGCAACATGGGGGAACGGAGTCCCACAGTACTTGCCTCACAAAGCTAGTGGATAAACAGCAGATCACAAGGAAGACGGTGGAACGTTAGCTCCAAGATGAGCATGCGGCCAGGTTAGGTGTGCAAGTGGAGTTGGTGGCACAAAAGCAGAAGAGCACAAGGCTGCAGCTGGCACATGGATAGGAGGTCCAAGATTTGGAGGCACAGCATGCTCAAGAGATGGACCGGTTGAGAATAGCCCATGCCAAGACACTACCAACGAAGATCAACACGGAGGCAGATGTAGTTCATCTCAACATTGAGGAGAACTCGTTGCTGCGCCACAATCATAAGTTGCGGCATGAAAGAGATCGAATGAACGATCAAGTTGAACGACTGCAGAGGCAGTTGTGGCAGCAAGATGCGAGCTCAGCACCAACATTTTCTCTGTTCCGCGCATATGAAAATCAATGTAACTTAATGTTACATCTATTGGATTATGACCGTGGACATCTATTAGATGAGCCAACATTTTATGTTGCTTGGAGGTTCACAACAAAATACAACAATAAAAACTTGTTGTACGAGATGTTACTCCGCGATGATCTGGAGTTGATGCCCATTCATAAGATGGTGAAACCGATTGGCCATGTCGGTGCACAAGCGCTTATGTAATACCTAGAATTGGAGAGGGAGTTGGATCATCGAAGGAGTAAAGACCAACCTTTGAAGGAACTGAGGAGGGTCATCGCCACACCAAAAATCTAGTGGACGCGAACGGTGGCTGAGTTGGAGGGTTTGGATCATCTCATTTTTTGACGATCATTGGAAGAACTTTGGAGCAGTTTTTGAATCATAAGGCGCTGTTGGAGTCTATGATCCCAAGGCATGATAAAAAATAGCTTGGCTAGCGTAGAGAACTCATCAACAACCAATATGTTTATGCAGTCATACGTGGTGAGACAGAAATCAAGTCGATGCTCAATCAACTGGATGGTATGCTTCATTTTCCTGATCAAGTTGATACAATGCTCAATTTGATCGTACCCCCAGAGGTTTTCCGGCCACCATCAACTTTGAAGATCCGAAACCTAGTGGGAGGTTCCTATTGGAACCAGAGGTACCTCGGCAGGTTTGACAATCTATTTGATCAAACAGTGGATGATCCACTTCTCTCTGGGCAAGCTATTAACTGGATTTTGGAGGACTACGGTTTGTCAAGGACAAAAGAACTCTCCTGGGCGAATGTGTATCGATCCGCAGTGGATTCGACATGGACAAGCACACCACTACCAACTGTGGTGGCCAACATCCATTTTGGTCCTTGTGAGCGGAGATTCAAGTGGGAGCCGAATGCTACTATAGGTTTGGTGGAGTATAATTGGCCAAAGATTCCAGGTCAATTTGATACGGCAGCTCATTGCGCAAAAGCATACAAAAATTTCTTTGAGGAGCACAAAACTCACACCGATCCAGTATGTTTCCGTGCTGCCATTTTATGTAATTTTTTAGTGAAGATGTGCGGTGAATTTGGGGTTGTAATCAACGTCAATCAATATGATTTGGCCAACCCTGAATTTCATCTGGATGTCAAACTGCGCTATCACTTATTTCGATGGAAGAGGATAATCGAGTTGATAGCAATGCCGTTCTTCCTCTACGAATTAAATGGATGTTTTGTGAACAAGTTTACGACCACCAAGATTACCCTGGATAAGTCGCTCAAGCGATAGGAGCTGGAGATGACAACACTATTCAGGGAGGACGAGCAAGTGAGGAAGGAGGTCGGCAGACTCAAAGCTATCGAGTTGAAGAGGGAGGAGTGCGATCGACATAACTTGCGTAACGTGGGGCGCCGGTTCAATAACGACAGGCAGTAAAACCACATCAACTGGATTTACTAACTTCAGGGTTGTCTACATAGACGGACAGGGGCCCAAAGACAGCGGACGGACGAACAATAGGACGGACGGACAAGACGGACAACACTTTTTGGAAGACAATTGCGTGTAAAAAAAATTACAAATCCTAAATCAAATTTTCAACTTACCCCCTAATAAAACACGTGTGCACGACACGTCAGACAACATTCCACGACACGTCAGACGACATTCCACGTCACATCAAGGGACAGGCGCGTGCCTTCGGACCGCGCGCGCACCATTTGGGGCCGGGCGCGTACTAATCTGGACCGGGCGCGTTCCAATTAGGGCCGGGCGCGTCCATACAGGGCCGGGCATGTACCCCTAAGGGCCTTGAGCGTGCATTTCAGGGCCTGGCGCATCCGCATCAGGGCCGAGCGCATTACACTCAGGGCCGAGCGCGTACCGTCAAGGTCGGACGCGTACCGTTAGGGGCCGGGCGCACAGCGTCACGGGCCTTGCGCATTCCATTGTGGGTCGCGCGCGCACCTGCCTATCAGGCGCGCGCGATAAGGGGCCGGGCGCGCGCGATCGAACACTGCGTCTGACCCTCAAAAGGGCTGAGGTTTAGAGAATTTGAAAGAATTCAATTGTACCAAGGTGCTCTAACATTAAAATTATTTATTTCAATGTGGTGCTTTCATGAATGGGCACTCTCAACACCAAGTACATATTTTAAAACCGCGGTGCTATTGTACGTTGGAGGGTCGGGGGTGTACGCTGGAGTGTCGGGCGCGTACGCCGGAGGGCTGCGCGCGGGAGGGGTGTGCCTTGAACTTGTGCCTTGAACTTGACATACAATACTTCTACTTACTTATAACCTAGTGCCTTTGAATTTATACTTATTTATACAGTACTTATACTTTTACATTCAATACTTAATACTTATACTTACTTATACAATACTGATACTTACTTAGGCACACAATACTTATGCTTACTTCATGATTTTTTGGGGAGAATTAGTACCTTCAATTAGCATGCTCAATGATTTGTTCCGCAAACTTATACTCATTTTAAGATATAATATGGATAATTTGTATGGTAGAATGCCATCTCTTATCATTTGGAAGGCCGTTGCAATTAGTTACATATAATTCAACCAAAAATAATAATGTTGCATTAATATTGGGGATTTTGTTACATCCCAAATCATTTATTATGCAAGAAAGTAACATGATTTTTATTGTTTAGTCTTATGATTGACATGTTTGAGACAAAAGTTTAAGTTTTATTCTTCAACACATGATATAAATTCCACTACAAAAAAATTCTCGATGATACTATAGACTATTGTAGTCGGTTATCAAATATTAGACAAAAGTGAATTTAATTTATTGACTAGGGTGCATGAAGTTGTACAATCATGGAAGATCATAACACATTCATCAAATATATAATTTAAACGTATACAAGACTGTATAGAACATTCACTTTATTACATCTAGCCAAATTATAAAACATGCTGAACCATACAAACTTGATTAACGTCAGAGATAAACAATATTGTTTTGAACTAAAGCCATTTACAAATGAAGTGCAATTTACAAAATTCACAAGGTCTATGATTTCAAAATGTTACAAAATTGCCCGTTTCTCATTCATGGCACTACTTCCATTGCTATCAAATTCTACGACTTTAAAGTAAACACCAACTTCGCGTATTCCTGGATTTGAATGTCCTTTTCTTGGAGTATAGCGCGTAATTTTTTAAGTTCTTCTTTGTTGCGGTTGGCTTCTTCTACCAGATTCTTGTTTTCGTGTAAACTCTGCTCATATTTAGCAAGAAGTTGAAGATGAGCCTCTCGTTCAATTGGAACATCATCAGAAGACTCTAGGTTTTCATTGATGTTCTCATATGCAACCGCGTTCATCTCACTTTGATCTTCTTCCTTGCCGGAATCTTCTCCAATTGTCGGTGTTTCTTGGAGGGCAGAATCTAGCCAATGGCATTTAATAAAGCCCTCAATCTCCTTGCGAATAGATGGGTCGCATCCAATGTCCGAGTCGTCACTGGAAGTGTCAGACCACACAACTCCCTCGTTTGGAACTTCAACTTCCTTTGCCTTTTTTCCTAGAGCTTCGCCCGGAAACTTGCACTCTATTGGTAGTGACGCCGTGGATATTGGTGTCATCTTGGAGTTTGGTTGTATTTCCATCGTCCTCCAATCGACTACTACCCCGAGTATAATCTCAGCATACACCATACGTAAAATGGATAGATTCACCTCGTTCCGGTGAACCTTTGCCGTGTTGTAGATGTGCTGGAACGCTTGGATGCACCGTTCTTTGAATACATCATTGGTGTAGTAATCTAAATTACCCTTGTCGTATTTCCGAAGTTGCGAATACCGCGAATGCGGCCACATTCGTCCCAAATGACACCAGGCAATGTACCTTGCACACTATGTAAATGTCCACGGGTTTGGTACATCTCCCCAGCCTCGAAATGCCTTCAGCTCACCATCGATGAATATGTGAATGCGTTTCTTCTGCTTGTCGTTGCTTACTCGTCCCGCATCACGCTCTCGTTTCTTCTGCTTGTCGTTGCTTACTCGTCCCGCATCACGCTCTCGTTTCTTCATTTTCTTCTCGGAAGCCCGAATCTCAGAAGGCCCACTTAAGTCCATGTTTGAAACTAGCGTGAAGGGGCAAGGGATGAAAAGGGATGTCCATAGACACCGAGACCCACTTCCCAATAGTACTTAGCAAGCAGCCGCCACGTCGCAGTTGCAGGCCAAAATGGCTGGGAAGTGGGCCCATCGTGCCACGATTCCCAAACTTATAGCAAGGCGCGCATGCCTCCCATAGGCCGCGCGCGTACGAGATGGGACGGTCTTGCGCGTACCAATCATGGTCTCCGTAGGAGGAACAGAATGGTCGGGCGCGTGCGCTGTGAGGCCGGGCGCGCACGAATAGTGACCGGGCGCGTGCGCTCTGAGGCCGGGCGCGCGCGAACACGGACCATGGAAAGTTCCTATCTTGCAAATTGATTTATCTTACATGTTACAAACTAATTTCAATGTTTCAAAGGAGATGCTAGAATTGGGTCAATGCTTTAAAGATGTTCTTATATTTTTATTGCATATTCAAATTTCGCAACATACCAAATGGTTACAAATGCTACGCTTTTATCTTGCATTCTATTTGCATATACTCCACTTCATCACGCATCGGCTCCACTTGGTTCACCACTTCTTGAGGCCTCATCATCCAGCAATTTACGAGCCGCTTGCGTCCTCCGGTGAGGCCCATCCGCGTTTACCAGAGCACGTAACATTTCGGAGTTCCGAAGTGCTTTGAGGGTCTTCATAGTCGCCGGACTATGTTCCTCAAGTAGGAAATCAATAGCTTCCTCCTTCCAAGTTTCCTTCCATTGCGATTCTTTCCATTGCAACGCATTGCGAAGGTCAAGATCAGTGGCCTTTCCCAATTCTGACACCACACGTCCCTGGTGATTCCACAGTTTCCCATCTGGACGTCGCCCGAATTGAAATAGCTTCCGCCTAGCATCCCAATATCCGCCCATGACTTGCTAGAAGAAGTTTCGTTTACCAACATGGTCCGCAGTGGTTCCCGATATCAGCTTGTTGGCCACTCGTATAATTTCTTGGTGGTCATTTTTCCAACCAAATTGCATGCTTACACTGGACCTATGTAGTTGGTGGCACAGCGTACGCCAATTCCACACCAAATCTTCTCCCCACTTTTGAGCATAGGCATCCCCAGGCGCATTTTCCGGGTTCAGCTCCCAACTAGGTGACATGTAGGCGGTGAGGCTAAACACTTTATACAAGCGCTTATGAAATGGTGCTCTACACTTTGCGCAAAATCTACGTGTCAAGATACCACCTAGCAGACACATCGGATGGTATAAACACCGACACGTGCCAAGAGCATATGCACCTTCTGGCCCGAAAGGATTTAATCAAACCGGGCAAGCATCTTCATTTTGCGTGAAGCTTGCTGGTGTTGGCCATAATTTGCGTGGTGCCACGTTTCCGCTTGGTTGAAGGGCATGAGAAGACATAGCCTCTGCGTGGTCCCACTCCAACTTTGCCCAGTCAGTAGATTTACCATATGGCAACAGAGGTAATTCAGTCGGAAACAACTCGTCGATGTGAGCCCAAGATGTGAGTCCAAAGTCACGGCGCGTATTATTCGTCAGATATTCGTTGTCAATCTTCTTGAATTCTATATCCATTTGCCTCGCACGGTCAACATTCAAGATGCATGCCAGCTTCCATTGATAGTACTGCTGGCCGACCAATCTAATCCTTCTTCCAAGGATGTCGTTTGCAGTGTGAAGCTGAACAAGTTCCGTGCTTGGGTTAGCTAGGGAAAATGACAGAGAATCCTCGGTGTTGATGGAATCTACGAATGGCTGCGCTGCTACAGTCGGCGGCGGTAGAAAAACCAACGGACGACTAGCGAAACGGTGATGCGGTGGTCTTGTCGGGGTCTCTAGCAAGCAGCTAGTAATGTTGCCAATAACATTGGCGATCATTGTCTCGTCCACACCTCGAGCAACTTTGCCAATATCAACCTGACTGGCAACACTTTCTTGATGCAAGTCTTTTACATCGGCTGCTTGCTTGGTGATAATATCACCCTTTTCACTGGATTGTAGCTTGAGGTTTTCAATCTCTTCTTGGAGACGTTGAATCATCTCATCCTTCAAGCTGATAGTGTCCAATAACTCCTGGTGAGCATCGACGATCGTACTTCCGGACCCTGATGCTACATGCCTGGTGTTGGAAGTGGTGACTACGACATCCATCATTGGCATTTCATCCACAACATGGATGGGTTCTTCATCTCCAACACCCTCAAGCCTCGCAGCGGGTTCATCATCGCCAACAAGATTTACGATTGGTAAATCTACCTGGCCACCTCCTTGAACCAGTAGACGTCTTGCTTGATGGAGCTTCAATGGTTGGCGCTTTTTCCGTGACGCACACGCCAGTAGAGAAGTCGATGAACGCCGACCTACACGTCCATCTGAGTCCAAATCCGGTGATGAATCTGACTCTACTGGAGCTACTTCTTCTGGGCCATCCGTTTTCTGTGGCCCTAGTGCCGTAAAAGGAAATACTGGATGTTGCTTCCTAGGCACATTGGCATGCATCCACACCCTCAGCATTTTGGGAGTTTTCCGCACAGTCCTCCAATCCACTCGCTTATTGAGAACGACCTCCGCAGATATCATGCGAGCGAGATAGTGGGGACAATCATTGCGGGGCATGATTTCGAGCTTGTATAAGTATTGGTGGACTTGGAGGGCACGAGCTCGAAACGCCTCATTGATACAATACTTCAAATTCGCCTTGTTTGCGCGACGATTTATTAAATGGCGATGAGGAGGAAACATCTTCGACAGATGGCACCACTCGATGTAATCCTCGCAAGTGACAGACGACCACGGCGATGGCTCATCTTGCAACCACGAAAGCAATCATCGCTGGATTGTTGAACACGTGCATCCGCTTCTTCTAGAGCTTCCCGTGCCTCGCCCTATCTCTGTCTTTCTCCCTCTTCCTCTGTGCAGTGGACATTGGTGGCTGTTGTTGGGCATCCGGCTCACTCTCACTCTCCATAGCCGAACACTGTAAAAAAAATCTACCAAAATGTTCGTTAACTACGCTAAGCTCTATCGGAAAAAAAAACTAACAAAAATTACCACTTGGGATTTCAAAATAATTCAAGGTTGCGATGTTAATTAATCAGATTGGTGATGGATGCGGTGATGCAATACGTCGTATGGATGTGTGCAAATCTAGAGCCCCAATCCAAGATCACGCAATCAGCCACCTTAAAAAGATAGTTGAAGGCCATGATTTCCAATTGGAGTTTGTGAGATGGGCTGGGCATGCGCTACTATTTATACTAGTGGGCCGGGCGCGCACGCCGCATGGGGAACGCGCGCATGCTGTATGGGGACCGGGCGCATACGTTGAGGTCTCGCGCGTACGTTTCAGGGTCTCGGGCGTAGGGTTTGGGGCCTCGCGCGTAGGATCCACTGTCGGGCGCGTGGACATTGGGGCCGGGCGGGTGTGGGAACAGGCCGGGCACGAACGGGAACAGACTGGGGGCGTGCGGGAACGAGCTCTATCTGTGCGGGAACAGGCTCTATTCGTGGGGAAACAAGCTGTATTCGGTTACGGGCTGGGCGCATTCTCTGGAGGGCAGGGCGCGTACGCTGGAGGTCCGGGCGCGTGGCGTCTTGATCAGGCGCATGCAGACGCGCATGCGAGGCCAGGGTTTTCCATTTCACTATAAATGGAACAGATTCTAATATCAATCACATAGGCCCCTCTCAAGTGGCTCCTTGTCCTAGTACTTTTCGTACTTTGCTAGGAACTAAGAGGAGGGCCACCACACATTGGGTCCGGGGGAGGTTTTGATTTTTTTATAAAATTATAGTTTGTGTAGGGTTGTGATTATTGCGATGGCCACTGATCGTAATACTAGAAAGCGGCCCGCGTATGTTGATTTAGATGCTCCAGATGCATCGGAGCTTCCACCTACGAGCGTTGCGGAGTCGAGCCGCAATCCTTCCGATGCACCAAAGGCACTGTCGAAGAGGGCGAAGCAAAAAATGTCTGCGCACGAGAAGGATGCCGGTTATCCACCAAAGGAGTATATCACATTTCTTCGAGGTGTGGCAATACAATACTACCGCCGATGGTGTGAAACTGACGTGGTGCGATTCCGTCAAGTTTATTTGGAGAAAGGAGAGCCAGGAATCATGTGCTTACAGGCCGACCTCCAGCCGAAATTCGAGCGCCTTCTGGAGAGTTCTGAATCGTTCAAGGATGCATATGGCATGTATCACTATGCCTCATTCATGGAGAGAGTAATCACTCAATGTACGAGTAATGCATCGCATGTATTTGATTGTGAGGTGAAAAAACCTCGCGGGGGCCAGCATCAGCCACGAGACTTGGAACTCCGCAAGTTCCTCGAAGGTGTGAAGACCACCATCAGCAGGTTTTCAAGCTCTCGTACGAGAGGTATGCCTTGGAATGAACAAGCAATGAAGTCATCCATGGAGGCGCATATGTTGCACAGCGCGCAATTTCTTCCAGAAGATATCGGAGTTTATGGACTTTCCGGATATGACGCCATTGGTGGATACGGAAAGGTTCGGAAGGTCCGCATCGTGGGTGTGCGAGCCATTTCGACATACATGGAGCTTGCCGGGAAAATGCCAACGGCGTCTCATCCGAAGGACAAATTTAGACAATGGTCTCACGAGGCCATGATATGTCATGTTGCACATCCAGGAGTTATAAAGTTTTGGGCGGTGAGTACAAAGAATATAGAGGCGTACACATTGTGGTGGAATGGTGGTAGCTGGGCCATTTTAAAACCGTCGATTCAAAGGCAAATCCGGCGGCTTCGAGCAACTCAATCCTTTCAGCTCCATATATTTCGGCGGAGGATACAACACAAATCTTAGCCTACCGGAAGAATAGAGCAAGACTTGCCTGGGCTTTGATGTGCACCATGGCCCAAGTCCACAAGGCAAATGTCATTCACAATGACATCACTCCCACAAACGTGCTTCTCTACTTTCCTCTAGAGAAACCAGGATCCGTCTTCATAGGCGTTTGTGATTGGGGAATTGGGAGCCGAGTATCACACGAAGAGCCATCAAAATATGGATTTCGGACAGACACGGAGCTCGACAATCAACGCCGTAGACGACATTGGGTAGCGCCACAGTTGTTTTACAAATTTGGCCCACAAGATTCGGAAACGGCATTGGATGTGATGCAGCGGCGTCACCAACACACCCAGCTCGCCGATTCGTACTGCGTTGGGTGGATGGCTAGAGCGATTTGGGAGAAAGAATCTGACTCAACATTCTTCAAATCAACCGTCAACTACGCAGCTTTTCAAGTGAAGATCGAGAAATTACTGGAGCGAGATCCCCTCAAACGTCCAACACTCTGCAAAGTGGTTGACGAGCTAATGGCTAAACCATTCAACTTTGAAGTTCCGGACGCTTGCTTCCGCTATGAGATATAGATATTTTGACTTAGCATATTGATAGTGAAGGTTTCAATTGTTGATCATTTTGCAATACGTACTAGCATTGTGATGTAACGGTGCTTTTTGCCCATCTCGTGATAAATAAAAGATTAACATTTTTCATACACATTGCGATATGAAGCTCATGCATGTTAAGAAGTGAGAGAGCGCACGCGACCCCTAAATTCAATACCCATACGCGCTCGACCTCTAAATTCAATACCCGTACGCGCGCGACCTCAAAGGCCACGCGCCAGGCCCAGCCCCCTCTACGAACGCGCCCAGTCGTCTTCCACGAATGCGCGCAGCCCCTCTACGAACGCGTGCGACCTTGGCCGGACGCACCAGTCCCTCCAAGTATGCGCCCGACCCTTCACCGCGCGCGCCCGGACACTTGCGTTACGCGCGCGGTCCTCCCTGCACGCCCCCAGCCCCTCAGAGTACGCGCCTGGTCCACCCCTGTACTCGCCCGGCCCAACACAATATGCGCCCGGTCCTCCCCTGCATGCGCCCGGCCCCTTGAGTGCGCGCCCAGCCCATATCCGTACGCGTCCGACTTCTTCAGTATGCGCCCGGCCCATCTCCGTACGCGCCCGACCCCTTCACGCGCCCGCCCCCCTGTCTGCACACGCGCCACCCTGTTGACGACGTGTCAGCCACGTAGTCGCCTTCGTGGCAGTGGGTAAATTGATTTACCTCGAGTCATGGTCAAACTAGGATTGATCCTTATCGGACGGACAACAGCCTCTATAGGACGGACACCTGGACGGATGGACACTACCGGACGGACGGACGGCCGAACAACCCTGACTAACTTGCCCGGAGTCAAGTTGATTAAAGTCGGGGGCTATGTAGTAGTAACTTTTTCAAATTGATGTAGTTTATGCTGTTTTGGTGTGAATAGAGTCTCTAAATCCACTTGAAGTAGGTTCGGGTATGTGAATATAAATCAAATGGATATTTAAAGTAGTTTTGGTAGTTAGGATGTGAAACGACCCAATTGTATAACCACCTAGAACTATAAGAAGAAGAGAGGAGGACCAAGGAAACACTACACACTTAGTTTTGAGCGTTTATATTTTACAGTGTTAGTCATTATCTTAGCTTGGATCTACTTGATCATATTTTATTATTGATTAGAGAGCTTTGTGATTGTATAGTGATAGTGGTTACGTTTTGAACATATCAACTGGATTACTTTACACATACATACAATATCAAATTGATGTGTGATCAACTGGATATGAGTCGGATTACTGATGTGATCAACTGGATATGAGTCGAATCAACTAGATTCACTAACGTGCATACACCCTAATTTCAGTAATCTATTTGAAGTTAAAATCAGGGATTCGGAATTACGTTAAGCCACAGTTGGGGATGTTCAAGGAAGACAATGTTTATGTTACCAACTGGATGAGAGAGAGAGCGAGAGAGAGAGAGAGAGAGAGAGAGAGAGAGAGAGAGAGAGAGAGAGAGAGAGAGAGAGAGAGAGAGAGAGAGAGAGAGAGAGAGAGATTGAGTTGATAAGTGGGAGTCCATGAAAGGTCCAAGGTTGCCTGAGAGTTACAGCCGTGACTATCTACTAAGTATTAAGAAGTTAATTGTAGAGATGACGATCCTACAATAGCTATGACTTGAATTTTCTATCAAATGGAGTTAAGTGTATGTCACTAAGTGTGAGAGTAACATACATGCTTCAAATTTTAACATAGAAAATACAAAGTCCAAAGGAAATGTGAATGCTTGATTGAATTATGTTCTAATGGAAATGTGTTTGGCCAACAATATCCATTAGATGATTTATTGAATGGTTTGACATACAAAAATATTAATCCAATTGAGAGTATTCTAGTTGATAGGAGGTATGTGCAACCTTCATCAAATAGAAAATTATAACTATGATTGGAATTAATTAAATCTTTGTATGTAAGGAAGACCAGGATGGTAAATTGATGTGTGGAAATCCATGAATTACAATCAAGGCATTTGACATACACAAAGTTATCTCAATGGAGGATTGAGATCAAATTACAAGAAGTAAAGATGGAGTAAAAGATAAACGAGAGAATTGCATGAGTTAAGCATTAAAACCCTAATTTCAATTACGCAACATGGCATGATACAATTTGTAATATAGAATAAGCTAAAGGAATTTACAATGTTGTGACTATCAAATTGATCATGGATACATCAAACTGGATACTAAGGCTACTATCAATTTGATTGGACTAGGAGTATTCCCGGGATATTAATCAATTTCTTAAAGAATATACTTTGGGTTAATCAATAACAAACACAATTACAACCTTCATGTGACCTTAAGCTACTTATACACTAAACAAAAAGATCCATTCTCAATTGAAGTTTCTAGAATTGAATTGCATGGAGTGTTTTGATGGATTCAATTGAAGATAGAATTTTCTATACTACAGCGCCCATCAATTCAGATCCCATTATGGTGGGTGTGGAGGAGAAGCTTCTAGCTGTTTTGAAGAAGGATAGTGGTTTTGAGAACCTTGAGGTGCAGGGTAATATGCCTCTTGCGGTGCAAAAAGAGGAAGATGCTTTCATTTTAGTCCAGGTACTAAGGGGGGTTTTACACTGTGGTGGAGAACTCCACCGGCCGGTCAAGAAGTCTCGGCCAAGACATGGTTATTTTAGTCGAGCGGTGGATGTTGGACAAGACAAAAAAAGAATAAAGTAATGCATGAAGAAGTTGCTCTTCTCCGGTGGGTTGGTTCCTTATCCGCGGGTTTGAGGCCGGACAAGGAACGAGCCCACCGGAGAAGAACTCTTCAAAAAAGTTTTGCCACAAAGGCGGCCATGTCATTTTATCATCCATGCTTGAAGTTCTCCACCGGTCAAGTCTTGGCCGTAGTGTAAACCCAATCCGGTGAAGAACAATTTTTTCTCCAATCATATTGCTCCATTTAACACCATATTCGTTATATTGGGAGATTTAGCAACTCCCAAATTAACACATGTAGATCATAAGAGCTAAAGTGCACATCTAAACTCTACAATATGGAGGGATATGAGTTTCCATTAAATTGGGAGGTAATGTTTTCTACAAAAACCCCTAGAAAAATAAGTACTACGGATAACATTACATTACGAATCTAACTATAATATTGAAAAGAAGAACACATTAGTTGACACTTCTTCTATACCACATGTGTTCATTGAATATGAATAGCTAAATATTCACACTCGATCCTATTAACCCGGATTAACACCATGCTCCAATTTAGCTAAAAGTGAGATAAATGACGGACAAATATCCACTTGTAAGAGAATTAGCTAAACACATTTTGATGAGCCTTTTTTTATTTAAAAGAATTTCAACTCTCCTTGTGGAATACACATTGGCAAAAAATATGTATAACGAGTTTCAAATGATGGTGCTCAGAAGTGGAAAAAAAATTGCACACACTACCTCTCTTCAAACTAAAGTGTCCCCATCATTTAGAAGTGCAATGAACTCCAAAGGCAATTCCACACACTTTAGCTCCACTTGACCTAAAGTGCGCACCCTTACTAAGTACACTGAACTAAATAAGAAGATATGCTCACACTTTAGCTCCACTAGAGCTAAAGTGCGACCCAACATTTACTTTCTATCATTCACCATGAAGGCAATTACTGGTATTATTGGTTTCAAGATTAGAAGCAATTTACCACATTGTTATTTTAAAAAGAAAATAAAACATGCTGCAAATTATCACCGATACGCAAAAACAATGGAGAGAATATTTCATAGCAATCATTGGCATTACATATTATAGTCATACAAAGTGTAAATTAATCAAATACAAATATCTATAATCTCAGCACCAATGGATCTAACCATACTACATGAAGTATTACGCATCAGAATCCAAAATCTAGGAAAAGGAAACTCCATTTATCTAAGTCTACTACGATTCGGACCTGGCAAATGCTTCCAAGGAGGCCTTGATAATTGCTACTTGTCCCTTTGGAATTTTTGTAGTTGAATCTTGCACATGACCTCCATCCCTCTTTGAAGACCTAGGTTTCCATGCTGTCAAGATTGAATCGGTACTATCCCATGTTATGGCTATCCCCTTTTCAATTGTCCAACAAAGGTTGCAATCTATATCCCAATCTTTATAGAACTTCAGAACATCCCGATCGCGCGATATAGGGCGGAAAAATTGGATACGCACGGTGTTTGGCATATCCGGGTTAGAATTAGGATCTGAAACTGCTTGAGCAATCCAAAATGGGCGCTCGTCCCCATCACAAGGCCGCAATGCAACAAAATAGCCAGCAAAAAGATCACGACCAACTCTAAAAGAAGGAGGTGGACGATCGCGTCTCTGGCCAACAAAATGCTCATCTTCACGGTACTCCTTGCAAACCTCACCCTCCGCTGAGAACTCATCTTCAATGGCATGGGCAATTTGCGTCGTTGGCCGAAAGCCGTCTTCCAATGATATTGGCGTATCCATTGGAATTATCAAAGCATCTCTAACATCGCTCCAATAATACGATAGCGGCTCAAAACGTGATCTCGCTTCAACAGACTCCCGCGATGATTGCTCCCAGTGATCGATGAATCCTGAAAGTCCCTTCACCACCTCATGGAGATGTTGCATCATAGAAGGCTTCAATGCATCAGGTTCTCCACGAGGCCATAAAGATCTTCCTTCAGAATCTTCCTTCCACAATTTGATGCCACTACCTTCTCCTCCCTTAGGAAGCCAATCCTCATCATGGCAAAGGATTTTATACTTCATTACCGGACAACCACTTGAGTCCACATAAAACTTGAACTGATGAGCCTTCGTATGACCCTGCAAAGCTTCATCACCGTCCGCAATCATATCCCCAATGAACTTCTTAAAGTCAGGAACCTCTTGAATGAGATGCGGGATTGTGGGAACACTCTCATTTTTCATAAACGACCTCATGAGTAGAGGAATGGTTGGAAAACTCTCCTTCCTCAGCGTCATACTCCAACGTCCAAATAATGCATTTATATCATCATGTGTATGACCAACTAGCATAAAATTAACATATACTTCGCTGAAGATGCGTTTTGCAACAAGGAGAGACCAAAAACAGAAAACAAATCTATTTTTGTTATCACCAACAGCATTGTCCATTTGCACGTTCAATATTGGTGGCAAAGGCCTCCCAGGAACTGGGATATCTGAAATCGGCCCTAATGGGTCCAAACACATCTCCGCACCCCTTAATACCGCCGCATACAATGGATGAGAACTAGATTCTGGAAAGAGTTGTCGGGACGATGACTTCGGAGGCGCCTCCAAGTCACGCAATAGTTTTGCGAACGACCCAACCGTGTAATTGGCATCATGGAAGTATAAATCAAGGCCGTAATGGGCGTAACGTTGATCCACATGACCATGGGCAAGCATGCCTGTGATTGCAAGAGGCAACTTCATAAGCCCATCTAAGTGCTTTGTTTTATGTGAAAAAACCGGGGAGGCGGTCTTTGAGTGATCCATCTTATCATGCATGATGGTAAGAACCTCCTAGGGCGACGACTTTGAACGGAATCAATTCAGGTAGTACAAGTCCCGATGTGAGAAAGCAGAATCGATGTGAACCTGCATCTTCTTTTGCCATAGCACCGATGCTTGTGTTCCAGGTTGAGTAAGCTTCTTCTGATCCTGGTATTTGTCACAAGTAGAACAACGGGCAAAGTTGTCTCCACCTTTCTTGGCATAGTACTCAGAGAAGCTCACTCGCCGAATCTTACTCAAGCTTGAGGTTGAGATTGGCGGCAATCCACAATCAGCGAGATGATCATCAAGAAGCGGTAACTGATCCTTCCACTTAAAACTTGCAGGTAAGACCTTTGCCATAGCCTTCTCGCCAGGTGGGAGAACACGAGACTTGTGAGGCATGTGATCCGCATGTCTATCGAGAATGGCTCCAAGAGCGGCAGTAGCCACAACCGTATGACCTCTAGGCTTGCGCAAACCGGTATTCCCGAGGTGTTGAGCGGCATGACCAGCGGCAGCGTCCTTCGCATTCCGATAGAAAGTACTCGAACTTACACCCATGATTTTCATCCAGGCATGGGCACAAACGTCCACACCCTTGTTGTACTACAAATTTTCAATTTTTTTTAGTTAGGAGGATAATTATGATAATCTTAGACTAATAAGTTCAAGTTTTGAGTTAATACTAGTTTAGTATAGTTGTTAGATAGGTTAGGAAATACCGTTAATGGGGATTGCCTAGATAGCTTAAAACCATGAAGGACTGAGCCCGAGCCCGGAGCTGAAGGCCGGAACCGAGGCCCTACGCCCGAGCCCGGAGCCCCAAGCCCGGACCCTGAGCCCGGAACTCAAGCCCGGATCCCAGACCCGAAGCCCGGACCCCAGGCCCTAACTCCGAGCACGGAGCTCAAACCTCGAGACCGGAGCTGAAGCGCGGACCTCAGGCCCTAAGCCGAGCCTAGAGATCAAGCTCTGAAGCCCAGAACCGGGCCAGCCCGCCTTGACCACGCAGCCTGCCTCAATCTCGCTGTAAAGCCCGGAGGACGAGCTGTAAAGCCAGGAGGACGAGCTGTCAAGACCAAAGGACAAACTTAGAAGCGAGGAACAGAGATGGAGCCTTTGACTGCAACCTGTAGGAATCTTCCCATACGGTAGGAGTCAACTACTTAACCGACCGCCCTGGACTCCTATACCACAACAAGTCTAGCAAGCATGAGCGTGAAGAGCAGTTGCGACACCAAGGGAGCTCCAGCCCGGATCAGGTAACACGTCCACGAGGGAGCTCAGCCCGGACGTAGGGAGCAGCCTGGAGGGCAAGGGAGCACATCTACGAGGGAGCACGTCCACGAGGGAGCTCAGCCCAGACGTAGGGAGTAGCTTGGAGAGCGATAGAGCTCAGCCCAGACGTAGGGAGCAACTTGGAGAGCGAAAGAGCTTAGCCCAGACAAAGGGAGCAGCTTGGAGAGTGAGGGAGCACGTCCACGAGGGAGCTCAGCCCAGACGAAGAGCAGCAGCGACACAAGGGAGTTCCAACCCGGATCGGGTAACACGTCCATGAGGGAGCACGTCCACGAAGAGCAGCCTGGAGAGCGAGGGAGCACGACCACGAGGGAGCTCCAGCGCGGTTCAAATAACACGTCCACGAGGAAGCTCAGCCCGGACATAGGGAACAGCCTGGAGAGCGAGGGAGCTCAGCCCGGACAAAGAGCAGCTACGACACGAGGGAGCTCCAGCCCAGATCGGATAACACGTCCATAGGGAACACGTCCACGAGGGAGCTCAGCCCGAACGTAGGGAGCAATTTGGAGAGCGAGAGAGCTCAGCCCGGACGAAGAGCAGCTACGACACGAGGGAGCTCCAGCCCGGATCGGGTAACATGTCCATCAGGGCACACGTCCACGAGGGAGCTCAGCCCGGACGTAGGGAGCAATTTGGAGAGCGAGAGATCTCAGCCCGGACGAAGAGCAGCAGCGACACGAGGGAGGTCCAGCCCGGATCAGGTAACATGTCTATGAGGGAGCACGTCCACGAAGAGTAGCCTGGAAAGCGAGGGAGCACGTCCACGAGGGAGCTCCAGCCTGGATCAGGTAACACGTCCACGAGGGAGCTCAGCCCGGACGAAGAGCAGCTACGACACGAGGGAGCTCCAACCTGGATCAGGTAACACGTCCATAGGGAACACGTCTACGAGGGAGCTCAGCCCGGACGTAGGGAGCAATTTGGAGAGCGAGAGATCTCAGCCCGGACGAAGAGCAGCTGCGACACGAGGGAGCTCCAGCCCGGATCAGGTAACATGTCTATGAGAGAGCACGTCCACGAAGAGCAGCCTGGAGAGCGAGGGAGCACGTCCACGAGGGAGCTCCAGCCTGGATCAAGTAACACGTCCACGAGGGAGCTCAGCCAGGACCTAGGGAGCAGCCTGGAGAGCGAGGGAGCTCAGCCCGGACGAAGAGCAGCTACGACACGAGGGAGCTCCAGCCCTGATCAGCTAACACCTCCATAGGGAACACGTCCACGAGGGAGCTCAGCCCGGACGTAGGGAGCAATTTGGATAGCGAGAGAGCTAAGCCCGGACAAAGAGCAGCTGTGACACGAGGGCGCTCCAGCCCAGATCATGTTACATGTCCATGAGGGAACACGTCCACGAGGGAGCTCAGCCCGGACGTAGGGAGCAATTTGGAGAGCAAGAGAGCTCAACCCGGACGAAGAGCAGCTGCGACACGAGGGAGGTCCAACCCGGATCAGGTAACATGTCCAAGAGGGAGCACGTCCACGAAGAGCAGCCTAGGGAGCGAGGGAACACGTCCACGAGGGAGCTCCAACATGGATCAGGTAACACGTCAACAACGGAGCTCAGCCCGGACGTAGGGAGCAGCCTGGAGAGCGAGGGAGCTCAGCCCGGACGAAGAGCAGCTGCGACAAGAGGGAGCTCCAGCCCAGATCAGGTAACACGTCCATAGAGAACACGTCCACGAGGGAGCTCAGCCCGGACGTAGGGAGCAATTTGGAGAGCGAGAGAGCTCAGCTTGGACAAAGAGCAGCTACGACACGAGGGAGCTCCAGCCCGGATCAGGTTACATGTCCATGAGGGAGCACGTCCACGAAGAGTAGCCTGGAGAGCGAGGGCGCACGTCCATAAGGGAGCTCGAGCCTGGATCAGGTAACACGTCCACGAGGGAGCTCAGCCCGGACGTAGGGAGCAGCCTGGAGAGCGCGGGAGCTCAGCCGGGACGAAGAGCAGCTGCGACACGAGGGAGCTCCAGCCCAGATCAGATAACATGTCCATAGGGAACACGTCCACGCGGGAGCTCAGCCCAAACGTAAGGAGCAATTTGGAGAGCGAGAGAGCTAAGCCCTGACAAAGAGCAGCTGCGACACGAGGGAGCTCTAGCCCGTATCAGGTAACATGTCCATGAGCGAACACGTCCACGAGGGAGCTCAGCCCGAACGTAGGGAGCAATTTGGGGAGCCAGAGAGCTCACCCCGGACGAAGAGCAGCTGCGACAGGAGGGAGGTCCAGCCCGGATCAAGTAACATGTCTATGAGGGAGCACGTCCACGAAGAGCAGCCTGGAGAGCAAGGGAACACGTCCACGAGGGAGCTCGAGCCTGGATCAGGTAACACGTCCACGAGGGAGCTCTGCCCGGACGTAGAGAGCAGCCTGGAGAGCGAGGGAGCTCAGCCCGGACGAAGAGCAGCTGCGACACGAGGGAGCTTCAGCCCGAATCACGTAACACGTCCATAGGGAACACGTCCAGGAGGGAGCTCAGCCCGGACGTAGGGAGCAATTTGGAGAGCGAGAGAGCTAAGCCCAGACAAAGAGCAGCTGCGACACGAGGGAGCTCCAGCCCGGATTAGGTAACATGTCCATGAGGGAACACGTCCACAAGGAAGCTCAGCATGGACGTAGAGAGCAATTTGGAGAGCGAGAGAGCTGTGCCCGGACGAAGAGCAGCTGCGATTCGAGGGAGGTCCAGCCCGGATGAGGTAACATGTCCATTAGGGAACATGTCCACGAGGGAGCTCAGCGCGGACGTAGGGAGCAATTTGGAGAGCGAGAGATCTCAGCCCGGACGAAGAGCTGCTGCGACACGAGGGAGCTCCAGCGCGGATCAGGTAACATGTCTATGAGGGAGCACGTCGACGAAGAGCAGCCTGGAGAGCGAGGAAGCACGTCCACGAGAGAGCTCCAGCCTGGATCAGGTAACACGTCCACGAGGGAGCTCAGCCCGGACGAAGAGCAGCTACGACACGAGGGAGCTCCAGCCCAGATCAGGTAACACGTCCATAGAGAACACGTCCACGAGGGAGCTCAGCCCGGACGTAGGGAGCAATTTGGAGAGCGAGAGAGTTCAGCCCCGGACGAAGAGCAGCTCCGACACGAGTGAGCTCTAGCCCAGATCAGGTAACATGTCCATGAGGGAGCAGGTCGACGAAGAGCAGCTTGGAGAGCGAGGGAACACGTCCACGAGGGAGCTCCAGCCTCGATCAGTTAACACGATCATAGGCAACACGTCCACGAGGGAGCTCAACCCGGACGTAGGGAGCAATTTGGAGAGCGAGAGAGCTAAGCCTGGACAAAGAGGAGCTGCGACACGGAGGAGCTCCAGCCCAGATCAGGTAACATGTCCATGAGGGAACACGTCCACGAGGGAGCTCAGCCCGGACGTAGGGAGCAATTTGGAGAGCGAGAGAGCTAAGCCCGGACAAAGAGCAGCTGCGACACGAGTGAGCTTCAGCCCAGATCAGGTAACACGTCCATAGGGAACACGTCCACGAGGGAGCTCCGCCCGGACGTAGGGAGCAATTTGGAGAGTGAGAGAGCTCAGCCTGGACGAAGAGCAGCTACGACACGAGGGAGCTCCTGCCCAGATCAGGTAACATGTCCATGAGGGAGCACGTCCACAAAGAGCAGCCTGGAGAGCGAGGGAACACGTCCACGACGGAGCTCCAGCCTGGATCAAGTAACACGTCCATAGGGAACACGTCCACGAGGGAGCTCAGCCCGGACGTAGGGAGCAATTTGGAGAGCGAGAGAGCTAAGCCTGGACAAAGAGCAACTGCGACACGAGGGAGCTCCAGCCCGGATCAGGTAACATGTCCATCAGGGAACACGTCCACGAGGGAGCTCAGCCCGGACGTAGGGAGCAATTTGGAGAGCGAGAGAGCTAAGCCCGGACAAAGAGCAGCTGCGACACGAGGGAGCTTCAGCCCAGATCAGGTAACACGTCCATAGGGAACACGTCCACGAGGGAGCTCCGCCCCGACGTAGGGAGCAATTTGGAGAGTGGGAGAGCTAAGCCTGGACGAAGAGCAGCTACCACACGAGGGAGCTCCAGCCCAGATCAGGTAACATGTCCATGAGAGAGCACGTCCACGAAGAGCAGCCTCGAGAGCGAGGGAACACGTCCACGACGGAGCTTCAGCCAGGATCAAGTAACACGTCCATAGGGAACACGTCCACGAGGGAGCTCAGCCCGGACGTAGGGAGCAATTTGGAGAGCGAGAGAGCTAAGCCTGGACAAAGAGCAGCTGCGACACGAGGGAGCTCCAGCCCGGATCAGGTAACATGTCCATCAGGGAACACGTCCACGAGGGAGCTCAGACCGGACGTAGGGAGCAATTTGGAGAGCGAGAGAGCTAAGCTCAGACAAAGAGCAGCTGCGACACGAGGGAGCTCCAGCCCGGATCAGGTAACATGTCCATCAGGGAACACGTCCACGAGGGAGCTCAGCTCGGACGTAGGGAGCAATTTGGAGAGCGAGAGAGCTAATCCTGGACAAAGAGCAGCTGCGACACGAGGGAGCTTCAGCCCAAATCAGGTAACACGTCCATAGGGAACACGTCTACGAGGGAGCTCAGCCCGGACGTAGGGAGCAAATTGGAGAGTGGGAGAGCTCAGCCTGGACGAAGAGCAGCTACGACACGAGGAAGCTCCAGCCCAGATCAGGTAACATGTCCATGAGGGAGCACGTCCACGAAGAGCAGCCTGGAGAGCGAGGGCGCACGTCCACGAGGGAGCTCCTGCCTGGATCAGGTAACACGTCCACGAGGGAGCTCAGCCCGGATGAAGAGCAGCTACGACACGAGGGAGCTCTAGCCCAGATCAGGTAACACGTCCACGAGGGAGCTCAGCCTGGACGTAGGGAGCAATTTGGAGAGCGAGAGAGCTCAGCCCGGACGAAGAGCAGCTGCGACACGAGGGAGCTCCAGCCCGGATCAGGTAACATGTCCATGAGGGAGCACGTCCACAAAGAGCAGCCTCGAGAGCGAGGGAACACGTCCACGAGGGAGCTCCAGCCTGGATCAGGTAACACGTCCAAAGAAAACACGTCCACGAGGGAGCTCAGCCCGGACGTAGGGAGCAATTTGGAGAGCGAGAGAGCTAAGCCCGGACAAAGAGCAGCTGCGACACGAGGGAGCTCCAGCCCAGATCAGGTAACATGTCGATCAGGGAACACGTCCACGAGGGAGCTCAGCCCGGACGTAGGGAGCAATTTGGAGAGCGAGAGATCTCAGCCCGGACGAAGAGCAGCTGCGACAAGGGGGAGCTCCAGCCCGGATCAGGTAATATGTCTATAAGGGAGCACGTCCACGAAGAGCAGCCTGGAGAGCGAGGGAGCACGTCCACGAGGGAGCTCCAGCCTGGATCAGGTAACACGTCCACGAGGGAGCTCAGCCCGGACGTAGGGAGCAGCCTGGAGAGCGAGGGAGCTCAGCCCGGACGAAGAGCAGCAGCCACACGAGAGAGCTTCAGCCCAGATTAGGTAACACGTGCATAGGGAACACGTCCAGGAGGGAGCTCAGCCCGGACGTAGGGAGCAATTTGGAGAGCGAGAGAGCTCAGCCTGGACGAAGAGCAGCTACGACACGAGTGAGCTCCAGCCCAGATCAGGTAACACGTCCAAAGAGAACACGTCCACGAGGGAGCTCAACCCGGACGTAGGGAGCAATTTGGAGAGCGAGAGAGCTCTGCCCGGACGAAGAGGAGCTGCGACACGAGGGAGGTCCAGCCCGGATCAGGTAACATGTCCATTAGGGAACACGTCCACGAGGGAGCTCAGCCCAGACGTAGGGAGCAGCCAAGAGAGCGAGGGAGCTCAGCCCCGACGAAGAGCAGCTGCGACACGAGGGAGCTCCAGCCCAGATCAGGTAAGACGTCCATAGAGAACACGTCCACGAGGGAGCTCAGCCCGGACGTAGGGAGCAATTTGGAGAGCGAGAGAGCTCAACCCGGACGAAGAGCAGCTCCGACACGAGAGAGCTCCAGCCCAGATCAGGTAACATGTCCATGAGGGAGCACGTCGACGAAGAGCAGCTTGGAGAGCGAGGGAAGACGTCCACGAGGGAGCTCCAGCCTGGATCAGGTAACAGGTCCATAGGCAACACGTCCACGAGGGAGCTCAACCCGGACGTAGGGAGCAATTTGGAGAGCGAGAGAGCTAAGCCCGGACAAAGAGCAGCTGCGACACGAGGGAGCTCCAGCCCGGATCAGGTAACATGTCCATCAGGGAACACGTCCACGAGGGAGCTCAGCCCGGGCGTTGAGAGCAATTTGGAGAGCGAGAGAGCTAAGCCCGGACAAAAAGCAGCTGCGATACGAGGGAGCTTCAGCCCAGATCAGGTAACACGTCCATAGGGAACACGTCCACGAGGGAGCTCCGCCCAGACGTAGGGAGCAATTTGGAGAGTGAGAGAGCTCAGCCTGGACGAAGTTCAGCTACGACACGAGGGAGCTCTAGCCGAGATCAGGTAACATGTCCATGAGGGAGCACGTCCACGAAGAGCAGCCTGGAGAGCGAGGGAACACGTCCACGATGGAGCTCCAGCCTGGATCAAGTAACACGTCCATAGGGAACACGTCCACGATGGAGCTCAGCCCGGACGTAGGGAGCAATTTGGAGAGCGAGAGAGCTAAGCCTGGACAAAGAGCAGCTGCGACACGAGGGAGCTCCAGCCCGGATCAGGTAACATGTCCATCAGGGAGCACGTCCACGAAGAGCAGCCTGGAGAGCGAGGGAACACGTCCACGACGGAGCTTCAGCCAGGATCAAGTAACACGTCGAGAGAGAACACGTCCACGAGGGAGCTCAGCCCGGACGTAGGGAGCAATTTGGAGAGCGAGAGAGCTAAGCCTGGACAAAGAGGAGCTGCGACACGAGGGAGCTTCAGCCCAAATCAGGTAACACGTCCATAGGGAACACGTCTACGAGGGAGCTCAGCCCGGACGTAGGGAGCAAATTGGAGAGTGGGAGAGCTCAGCCTGGACGAAGAGCAGCTACGACACGAGGGAGCTCCAGCCCAGATCAGGTAACATGTCCATGAGGGAGCACGTCCACGAAGAGCAGCCTGGAGAGCGAGGGCGCACGTCCACGAGGAAGCTCCTGCCTGGATCAGGTAACACGTCCACGAGGGAGCTCAGCCCGGACGAAGAGCAGCTACGACACGAGGGAGCTCTAGCCCAGATCAGGTAACACGTCCACGAGAGAGCTCAGCCCGGACGTAGGGAGCAATTTGGAGAGCGAGAGAGCTGAGCCTGGACGAAGAGCAGCTGCGCCACGAGGGAGCTCCAGCCCGGATCAGGTAACATGTCCATCAGGGAACACGTCCACGAGGGAGCTCAGCCCGGACGTAGGGAGCAATTTGGAGAGCGAGAGATCTCAGCCCGGACGAAGAGCAGCTGCGACACGGGGGAGCTCCAGCCTGGATCAGGTAACATGTCTATGAGGGAGCACGTCCACGAAGAGCAGCCTGGAGAGCGAGGGAGCACGTCCACGAGGGAGCTCCAGCCTGGATCAGATAACACGTCCACGAGGGAGCTCAGCCCGGACGTAGGGAGCAGCCTGGAGAGCGAGGGAGCTCAGCCCGGACGAAGAGCAGCTGCGACATGAGGGAGCTTCAGCCCAGATCAGGTAACACGTGCATAGGGAACACGTCCAGGAGGGAGCTCAGCCCGGACGTAGGAAGCAATTTGGAGAGCGAGAGAGCTCAACCCGGACGAAGAGCAGCTCCGACACGAGGGAGCTCCAGCCCAGATCAGGTAACATGTCTATGAGGGAGCACATCGAGGAAGAGCAGCTTGGAGAGCGAGAGAAGACGTCCACGAGGGAGCTCCAGCCTGGATCAGGTAACAAGTCCATAGGCAACACGTCCACGAGGGAGCTCAACCCGGACGTAGGGAGCAATTTGGAGAGCGAGAGAGCTAAGCCCGGACAAAGAGCAGCTACGACACGAGGGAGCTCCAGCCCGGATTAGGTAACATGTCCATCAGGGAACACGTCCACGAGGAAGCTTACCCCGGACGTAGGGAGCAATTTGGAGAGCGAGAGAGCTCAGCCCGGACGAAGAGCAGCTGCGACACGAGGGAGGTCCAACCCGGATCAGGTAACATGTCCATGAGGGAGCACGTCCACGAAGAGCAGCCTGGAGAGCGAGGGAACACGTCCACGACGGAGCTCCAGCCTGGATCAGGTAACACGTCCACGAGGGAGCTCAGCCTGGACGTAGGGAGCAGCCAGGAGAGCGAGGGAGCTCAGCCCTGACGAAGAGCAGCTGCGACACGAGGGAGCTTTAGCCCAGATCAGGTAACACGTCCATAGGGAATACGTCCAGGAGGGAGCTCAGCCCGGACGTAGGGAGCAATTTGGAGAGCGAGAGAGCTCAGCCTGGACGAAGAGCAGCTACCACACGAGGGAGCTCCAGCCCAGATCAGGTAACATGTCCATGACAGTGCACGTCCACGAAGAGCAGCCTGGAGAGCGAGGGAACATGTCCACGACGGAGCTTCAGCCAGGATCAAGTAACACGTCCATAGGGAACACGTCCACGAGGGAGCTCAGCCCGGACGTAGGGAGCAATTTGGAGAGCGAGAGAGCTCAGCCCGGACGAAGAGCAGCTGCGACACGAGGGAGGTCCAACCCGGATCAGGTAACATGTCCATGAGGGAGCACGTCCACGAAGAGCAGCCTGGAGAGCGAGGGAACACGTCCACGACGGAGCTCCAGCCTGGATCAGGTAACACGTCCACGAGGGAGCTCAGCCTGGACGTAAAGAGCAGCCAGGAGAGCGAGGGAGCTCAGCCCGGACGAAGAGCAGCTGCGACACGAGGGAGCTTTAGCCCAGATCAGGTAACACGTCCATAGGGAATACGTCCAGGAGGGAGCTCAGCCCGGACGTAGGGAGCAATTTGGAGAGCGAGAGAGCTCAGCCTGGACGAAGAGCAGCTACCACACGAGGGAGCTCCAGCCCAGATCAGGTAACATGTCCATGAGGGAGCACGTCCACGAAGAGCAGCCTGGAGAGCGAGGGCGCACGTCCACGAGGAAGCTCCTGCCAGGATCAGGTAACACGTCCACGAGGGAGCTCAGCCCGGACGAAGAGCAGCTACGACACGAGAGAGCTCTAGCCCTGATCAGGTAACACGTCCACGAGGGAGCTCAGCCCGGACGTAGGGAGCAATTTGGAGAGCGAGAGAGCTCAGCCCGGACGAAGAGCAGCTGCGACACGAGGGAGCTCCAGCCCGGATCAGGTAACATGTCCATGAGGGAGCACGTCCACAAAGAGCAGCCTCGAGAGCGAGGGAACACGTCCACGAGGGAGCTCCAGCCTGGATCAGGTAACACGTCCAAAGAAAACACGTCCACGAGGGAGCTCAGCCCGGACGTAGGGAGCAATTTGGAGAGCGAGAGAGCTAAGCCCGGACAAAGAGCAGCTGCGCCACGAGGGAGCTCCAGCCCGGATCAGGTAACATGTCCATCAGGGAACACGTCCACGAGGGAGCTCAGCCCGGACGTAGGGAGCAATTTGGAGAGCGAGAGATCTCAGCCCGGACGAAGAGCAGCTGCGACACGGGGGAGCTCCAGCCTGGATCAGGTAACATGTCTATGAGGGAGCACGTCCACGAAGAGCAGCCTGGAGAGCGAGGGAGCACGTCCACGAGGGAGCTCCAGCCTGGATCAGATAACACGTCCACGAGGGAGCTCAGCCCGGACGTAGGGAGCAGCCTGGAGAGCGAGGGAGCTCAGCCCGGACGAAGAGCAGCTGCGACACGAGGGAGCTTCAGCCCAGATCAGGTAACACGTCCATAGAGAACACGTCCACGAGGGAGCTCCGCCTGGACGTAGGGAGCAAATTGGAGAGTGGGAGAGCTCAGCCTAGACGAAGAGCAGCTACGACACGAGGGAGCTCCAGCCCAGATCAGGTAACATGTCCATGAGGGAGCACGTCCACGAAGAGCAGCCTGGAGAGCGAGGGCGCACGTCCACGAGGAAGCTCCTGCCTGGATCAGGTAACACGTCCACGAGGGAGCTCAGCCCGGACGAAGAGCAGCTACGACACGAGAGAGCTCTAGCCCAGATTAGGTAACACGTCCACGAGGGAGCTCAGCCCGGACGTAGGGAGCAGTTTGGAGAGCGAGAGAGCTCAGCCTGGACGAAGAGCAGCGAGAGAGCTCAGCCTGGACGAAGAGCAGCTGCGACACGAGGGAGCTCCAGCCCGGATCAGGTAACATGTCCATGAGGGAGCACGTCCACAAAGAGCAGCCTCGAGAGCGAGGGAACACGTCCACGAGGGAGCTCCAGCCTGGATCAGGTAACACGTCCAAAGAAAACACGTCCACAAGGGAGCTCAGCCCGGACGTAGGGAGCAATTTGGAGAGCGAGAGAGCTAAGCCCGGACAAAGAGCAGCTGCGACACGAGGGAGCTCCAGCCCGGATTAGGTAACATGTCCATCAGGGAACACGTCCACGAGGAAGCTTACCCCGGACGTAGGGAGCAATTTGGAGAGCGAGAGAGCTCAGCCCGGACGAAGAGCAGCTGCGACACGAGGGAGGTCCAACACGGATCAGGTAACATGTCCATGAGGGAGCACGTCCACGAAGAGCAGCCTGGAGAGCGAGGGAACACGTCCACGACGGAGCTCCAGCCTGGATCAGGTAACACGTCCACGAGGGAGCTCAGCCTGGACGTAGGGAGCAGCCTGGAGAGCGAGGGAGCTCAGCCCGGACGAAGAGCAGCTGCGACACGAGGGAGCTTTAGCCCAGATCAGGTAACACGTCCATAGGGAATACGTCCAGGAGGGAGCTCAGCCCGGACGTAGGGAGCAATTTGGAGAGCGAGAGAGCTCAGCCTGGACGAAGAGCAGCTACCACACGAGGGAGCTCCAGCCCAGATCAGGTAACATGTCCATGAGGGAGCACGTCCACGAAGAGCAGCCTGGAGAGCGAGGGAACATGTCCACGACGGAGCTTCAGCCAGGATCAAGTAACACGTCCATAGGGAACACGTCCACGAGGGAGCTCAGCCCGGACGTAGGGAGCAATTTGGAGAGCGAGAGAGCTCAGCCTGGACGAAGAGCAGCTACCACACGAGGGAGCTCCAGCCCAGATCAGGTAACATGTCCATGAGGGAGCACGTCCACGAAGAGCAGCCTGGAGAGCGAGGGAACACGTCCACGACGGAGCTTCAGCCAGGATCAAGTAACACGTCGAGAGAGAACACGTCCACGAGGGAGCTCAGCCCGGACGTAGGGAGCAATTTGGAGAGCGAGAGAGCTCAGCCTGGAGGAAGAGCAGCTACCACACAAGGGAGCTCCAACCCAGATCAGGTAACATGTCCATGAGGGAGCACGTCCACGAAGAGCAGCCTGGAGAGCGAGGGAACACGTCCACGACGGAGCTCCAGCCAGGATCAAGTAACACGTCCATAGGGAACACGTCCACGAGGGAGCTCAGCCCGGACGTAGGGAGCAATTTGGAGAGCGAGAGAGCTAAGCCTGGACAAAGAGGAGCTGCGACACGAGGGAGCTTCAGCCCAAATCAGGTAACACGTCCATAGGGAACACGTCTACGAGGGAGCTCAGCCCGGACGTAGGGAGCAAATTGGAGAGTGGGAGAGCTCAGCCTGGACGAAGAGCAGCTACGACACGAGGGAGCTCCAGCCCAGATCAGGTAACATGTCCATGAGGGAGCACGTCCACGAAGAGCAGCCTGGAGAGCGAGGGCGCACGTCCACGAGGAAGCTCCTGCCTGGATCAGGTAACACGTCCACGAGGGAGCTCAGCCCGGACGAAGAGCAGCTACGACACGAGGGAGCTCTAGCCCAGATCAGGTAACACGTCCACGAGGGAGCTCAGCCCGGACGTAGGGAGCAATTTGGAGAGCGAGAGAGCTCAGCCCGGACGAAGAGCAGCTGCAACACGAGGGAGCTCCAGCCCGGATCAGGTAACATGTCCATGAGGGAGCACGTCCACAAAGAGCAGCCTCGAGAGCAAGGGAACACGTCCACGAGGGAGCTCCAGCCTGGATCAGGTAACACGTCCAAAGAAAACACGTCCACGAGGGAGCTCAGCCCGGACGTAGGGAGCAATTTGGAGAGCGAGAGAGCTAAGCCCGGACAAAGAGCAGCTGCGCCACGAGGGAGCTCCAGCCCGGATCAGGTAACATATCCATCAGGGAACACGTCCACGAGGGAGCTCAGCCCGGACGTAGGGAGCAATTTGGAGAGCGAGAGATCTCAGCCCGGACGAAGAGCAGCTGCGACACGGGGGAGCTCCAGCCTGGATCAGGTAACATGTCTATGAGGGAGCACGTCCACGAAGAGCAGCCTGGGGAGCGAGGGAGCACGTCCACGAGGGAGCTCCAGCGTGGATCAGATAACACGTCCACGAGGGAGCTCAGCCCGGACGTAGGGAGCAGCCTGGAGAGCGAGGGAGCTCAGCCCGGACGAAGAGCAGCTGCGACACGAGGGAGCTTCAGCCCAGATCAGGTAACACATCCATAGAGAACACGTCCACGAGGGAGCTCCGCCTGGACGTAGGGAGCAAATTGGAGAGTGGGAGAGCTCAGCCTAGACGAAGAGCAGCTACGACACGAGGGAGCTCCAGCCCAGATCAGGTAAGATGTCCATGAGGGAGCACGTCCACGAAGAGCAGCCTGGAGAGCGAGGGCGCACGTCCACGAGGAAGCTCCTGCCTGGATCAGGTAACACGTCCACGAGGGAGCTCAGCCCGGACGAAGAGCAGCTACGACACGAGAGAGCTCTAGCCCAGATCAGGTAACACGTCCACGAGGGAGCTCAGCCCGGACGTAGGGAGCAGTTTGGAGAGCGAGAGAGCTCACCCTGGACGAAGAGCAGCGAGAGAGCTCAGCCTGGACGAAGAGCAGCTGCGACACGAGGGAGCTCCAGCCCGGATCAGGTAACATGTCCATGAGGGAGCACGTCCACAAAGAGCAGCCTCGAGAGCGAGGGAACACGTCCACGAGGGAGCTCCAGCCTGGATCAGGTAACACGTCCAAAGAAAACACGTCCACAAGGGAGCTCAGCCC
The DNA here is from genome assembly GCA_963971425.1 of Bryoerythrophyllum caledonicum. Taxonomy (NCBI): domain Eukaryota; kingdom Viridiplantae; phylum Streptophyta; class Bryopsida; order Pottiales; family Pottiaceae; genus Bryoerythrophyllum; species Bryoerythrophyllum caledonicum. The sequence goes on from OZ020520.1 coordinate 6,854,109, forward strand.
GGACGTAGGGAGCAATTTGGAGAGCGAGAGAGCTAAGCCCGGACAAAGAGCAGCTGCGACACGAGGGAGCTCCAGCCCGGATTAGGTAACATGTCCATCAGGGAACACGTCCACGAGGAAGCTTACCCCGGACGTAGGGAGCAATTTGGAGAGCGAGAGAGCTCAGCCCGGACGAAGAGCAGCTGCGACACGAGGGAGGTCCAACCCGGATCAGGTAACATGTCCATGAGGGAGCACGTCCACGAAGAGCAGCCTGGAGAGCGAGGGAACACGTCCACGACGGAGCTCCAGCCTGGATCAGGTAACACGTCCACGAGGGAGCTCAGCTAGGACGTAGGGAGCAGCCTGGAGAGCGAGGGAGCTCAGCCCGGACGAAGAGCAGCTGCGACACGAGGGAGCTTCAGCCCAGATCAGGTAACACGTCCATAGGGAATACGTCCAGGAGGGAGCTCAGCCCGGACGTAGGGAGCAATTTGGAGAGCGAGAGAGCTCAGCCTGGACGAAGAGCAGCTACCACACGAGGGAGCTCCAGCCCAGATTAGGTAACATGTCCATGAGGGAGCACGTCCACGAAGAGCAGCCTGGAGAGCAAGGGAACATGTCCACGACGGAGCTTCAGCCAGGATCAAGTAACACGTCCATAGGGAACACGTCCACGAGGGAGCTCAGCCCGGACGTAGGGAGCAATTTGGAGAGCGAGAGAGCTCAGCCTGGACGAAGAGCAGCTACCACACGAGGGAGCTCCAGCCCAGATCAGGTAACATGTCCATGAGGGAGCACGTCCACGAACAGCAGCCTGGAGAGCGAGGGAACACGTCCACGAGGGAGCTCCTGCCTGGATCAGGTAACACGTCCACGAGGGAGCTCAGCCCGGACGAAGAGCAGCTACGACACGAGGGAGCTCTAGCCCAGATCAGGTAACACGTCCACGAGGGAGCTCAGCCCGGACGTAGGGAGCAATTTAGAGAGCGAGAGAGCTCAGCCCGGACGAAGAGCAGCTGCGACACGAGGGAGCTCCAGCCCGGATCAGGTAACATGTCCATGAGGGAGCACGTCCACAAAGAGCAGCCTCGAGAGCGAGGGAACACGTCCACGAGGGAGCTCCAGCCTGGATCAGGTAACACGTTCAAAGAAAACACGTCCACGAGGGAGCTCAGCCCGGACGTAGGGAGCAATTTGGAGAGCGAGAGAGCTAAGCCCGGACAAAGAGCAGCTGCGACACGAGGGAGCTCCAGCCCAGATCAGGTAACATGTCGATCAGGGAACACGTCCACGAGGTAGCTCAGCCCGGACGTAGGGAGCAATTTGGAGAGCGAGAGATCTCAGCCCGGACGAAGAGCAGCTGCAACACGGGGGAGCTCCAGCCCGGATCAGGTAATATGTCTATGAGGGAGCACGTCCACGAAGAGCAGCCTGGAGAGCGAAGGAGCACGTCCACGAGGGAGCTCCAGCCTGGATCAAGTAACACGTCCACGAGGGAGCTCAGCCCGGACGTAGGGAGCAGCCTGGAGAGCGAGAGAGCTCAGCCCGGACGAAGAGCAGCAGCGACACGAGGGAGCTTCAGCCCAGATCAGGTAACACGTGCATAGGGAACACGTCCAGGAGGGAGCTCAGCCCGGACGTAGGGAGCAATTTGGAGAGCGAGAGAGCTCTGCCTGGACGAAGAGCAGCTACGACACAAGGGAGCTCCAGCCCGGATCAGGTAACACGTCCATAGAGAACACGTCCACGAGGGAGCTCAGCCCGGACGTAGGGAGCAATTTGGAGAGCAAGAGAGCTCTGCCCGGACGAAGAGGAGCTGCGACACGAGCAAGGTCCAGCCCGGATCAGGTAACATGTCCATTAGGGAACACGTCCACGAGGGAGCTCTGCCCGGACGTAGGGAGCAGCCAGGAGAGCGAGGGAGCTCAGCCCGGACGAAGAGCAGCTGCGACACGAGGGAGCTCCAGCCCAGATCATGTAAGACGTCCATAGAGAACACGTCCACGAGGGAGCTCAGCCCGGACGTAGGGAGCAATTTGGAGAGCGAGAGAGCTCAACCCGGACGAAGAGCAGCTCCGACACGAGAGAGCTCCAGCCCAGATCAGGTAACATGTCCATGAGGGAGCACGTCGACGAAGAGCAGCTTGAAGAGCGAGGGAAGACGTCCACGAGGGAGCTCGAGCCTGGATCAGGTAACAGGTCCATAGGCAATACGTCCACGAGGGAGCTCAACCCGGACGTAGGGAGCAATTTGGAGAGCGAGAGATCTCAGCCCGGACAAAGAGCAGCTGCGACACGAGGGAGCTCCAGCCCGGATCAGGTAACATGTCCATCAGGGAACACGTCCACGAGGGAGCTCAGCCCGGACGTTGGGAGCAATTTGGAGAGCGAGAGAGCTAAGCTCGGACAAAAAGCAGCTGCGATACGAGGGAGCTTCAGCCCAGATCAGGTAACACGTCCATAGGGAACACGTCCACGAGGGAGCTCCGCCCGGACGTAGGGAGCAATTTGGAGAGTGAGAGAGCTCAGCCTGGACGAAGTTCACCTACGACACGAGGGAGCTCTAGCCGAGATCAGGTAACATGTCCATGAGGGAGCACGTCCACGAAGAGCAGCCTGGAGAGCGAGGGAACACGTCCACGATGGAGCTCCAGCCTGGATCAAGTAACACGTCCATAGGGAACACGTCCACGATGGAGCTCAGCCCGGACGTAGGGAGCAATTTGGAGAGCGAGAGAGCTAAGCCCGGCAAAGAGCAGCTGCGACACGAGGGAGCTCCAGCCCAGATCAAGTAACACGTCCCTAGAGAACACGTCCACGAGGGAGCTCCGCCTGGACGTAGGGAGCAAATTGGAGAGTGGGAGAGCTCAGCCTAGACGAAGAGCAGCTACGACACGAGGGAGCTCCAGCCCAGATCAGGTAACATGTCCATGAGGGAGCACGTCCACGAAGAGCAGCCTGGAGAGCGAGGGCGCACGTCCACGAGGGAGCTCCTGCCTGGATCAGGTAACACGTCCACGAGGGAGCTCAGCCCGGACGAAGAGCAGCTACGACACGAGAGAGCTCTAGCCCAGATCAGGTAACACGTCCACGAGGGAGCTCAGCCCGGACGTAGGGAGCAGTTTGGAGAGCGAGAGAGCTCAGCCTGGACGAAGAGCAGCGAGAGAGCTCAGCCTGGACGAAGAGCAGCTGCGACACGAGGGAGCTCCAGCCCGGATCAGGTAACATGTCCATGAGGGAGCACGTCCACAAAGAGCAGCCTCGAGAGCGAGGGAACACGTCCACGAGGGAGCTCCAGCCTGGATCAGGTAACACGTCCAAAGAAAACACGTCCACAAGGGAGCTCAGCCCGGACGTAGGGAGCAATTTGGAGAGCGAGAGAGCTAAGCCCGGACAAAGAGCAGCTGCGACACGAGGGAGCTCCAGCCCGGATCAGGTAACATGTCCATCAGGGAACACGTCCACGAGGGAGCTCAGCCCGGACGTAGGGAGCAATTTGGAGAGCGAGAGATCTCAGCCCGGACGAAGAGCAACTGCGACACGGGGGAGCTCCAGCCTGGATCAGGTAACATGTCTATGAGGGAGCACGTCCACGAAGAGCAGCCTGGAGAGCGAGGGAGCACGTCCATGAGGGAGCTCCAGCCTGGATCAGGTAACACGTCCACGAGGGAGCTCAGCCCGGACGTAGGGAGCAGCCTGGAGAGCGAGGGAGCTCAGCCCGGACGAAGAGCAGCTGCGACACGAGGGAGCTTCAGCCCAGATCAGGTAACACGTGCATAGGGAACACGTCCAGGAGGGAGCTCAGCCCGGACGTAGGGAGCAATTTGGAGAGCAAGAGAGCTCAGCCTGGACGAAGAGCAGCTACGACACGAGGCAGCTCCAGCCCAGATCAGGTAACATGTCCATAGAGAACACGTCCACGAGGGAGCTCAGCCCGGACGTAGGGAGCAATTTGGAGAGCGAGAGAGCTCTGCCCGGACGAAGAGGAGCTGCGACAAGAGGGAGGTCCAGCCCGGATCAAGTAACATGTCCATTAGGGAACACGTCCACGAGGGAGCTCAGCCCGGACGTAGGGAGCAGCCTGGAGAGCGAGGGAGCTCAGCCCGGACGAAGAGCAGCTGCGACACGAGGGAGCTCCAGCCCAGATCAGGTAACACGTCCATAGAGAACACGTCCACGAGGGAGCTCAGCCCGGACGTAGGGAGCAATTTGGAGAGCGAGAGAGCTCAACCCGGACGAAGAGCAGCTCCGACACGAGGGAGCTCCAGCCCAGATCAGGTAACATGTCCATGAGGGAGCACGTCGACGAAGAGCAGCTTGGAGAGCGAGGGAACACGTCCACGAGGGAGCTCCAGCCTGGATCAGGTAACAGGTCCATAGGCAACACGTCCACGAGGGAGCTCAACCCGGACGTAGGGAGCAATTTGGAGAGCGAGAGAGCTAAGCCCGGACAAAGAGCAGCTGCGACACGAGGGAGCTCCAGCCCGGATTAGGTAACATGTCCATCAGGGAACACGTCCACGAGGAAGCTTAGCCCGGACGTAGGGAGCAATTTGGAGAGCAAGAGAGCTTAGCCCGGACGAAGAGCAGCTGCGACACGAGGGAGGTCCAACCCGGATCAGGTAACATGTCCATGAGGGAGCACGTCCACGAAGAGCAGCCTGGAGAGCGAGGGCGCACGTCCACGAGGGAGCTCAGCGTGGATCAGGTAACACGTCGACAAGGGAGCTCAGCCCGGACGTAGGGAGCAGCCTGGAGAGCGAGGGAGCGCAGCCCGGACGAAGAGCAGCTGCGACACAAGGGAGCTCCAGCCCAGATCCGGTAACACGTCCCGAGGGAACACGTCCACGAGGGAGCTTAGCCCGGACGTAGGGAGCAATTTGGAGAGCGAGAGAGCTCAGCCCGGACGAAGAGCAGCTGCGACACGAGGGAGCTCCAGCCCAGATCAAGTAACATGTCCACGAGGGAGCACGTCCACAAAGAGCAGCTGCGACACCAAGGAAGCTCCAGCACGTCCACAAAGAGCAGCTGCGACACCAAGGAAGCTCCAGCACGTCCACCTGGAGCAAGCCCACAGGGAACACATCTACGGGGAGTAGCGTGGGGAAGTAAAGAAGCTCCAGCTCGGGTCAAGATAGCACGACCGCCAACGCTCCAGCCCGGACCAATGAGCACGTCCACGGGAGTTCCAGCTTGGATTTAAGCAACACGTCCAAGGTAAGCAAACTCCAAACCAGGGGACGAGTGAGCAGTAGATCGGGTGAAGGACCGAACCATTAAGAGGGGGACGAGGAGTAGAGGGATCATGGCCTCTTCCCACCCAGTAATATCTTCGGTTAAAGCCATTTTCCCCGCCAACCCAAAGGACCCTCTTGAGCTTACCGAACTCAAGGAGGATCTTCTCCGCATGGGATGCCTCTCCCTTCTCGAACGTTTTTGGAGTTTTTGCATTGAGTCCACGGTGCAAGAGTTAAGGCAGGACTTGTTGTCGGAGCTCGAAGGAGATAGTATCCGGGCTTGCCCTAATCGGTGGACGATGGGGAAGTCGCAAGAGGTGTACGGGTTCCCTCGGCAGGGTGCATGATGGACTAGTTTGAAGAAAGAGGAGTATGCCAAAGGGCGATTCAGCACCAAGGACTCCATGAATGGTTACGGTTTGAAGGATTGCATAGACCCTCGAGCACGACCTTTCTTTGCCTTCCTTGTACCTATTCTACACCCTGAAAAACCTACACAAGTCACCGTGACCCTAGCCAACACCGTGTACGGGTCGTATCTAGGTGAGAGGATGGTGAATTGGGCCATCATCGTGAAGGACGTAGTACTCCGGTTGACGAAGAGTGTTAGCAATGCCAAGCGTTCTCCTCTTCGCCCCTTCTTGATCCACCTCTACCATCATTTCAAGGAAGCAACGCTAGAGGAGACGACGGCGTATGGGACCCATTTGATGATGAAGAAGTTCCAAGGGACCGAATCGGAGTTCGAGTCAGGCTCTGAAGGAGGAAGCACTTCCTCCCCATCAACAGAAGAGGTACCCCCACCACCCAAGCACCAGAGAAGGAGAGAAGGAGGGGCCCCTTCCACTCGGACCCGAGCCGCGCTCGGCGCAGCAGTTATCGGACCCGCTCACCTCAGAGACAAGACCTATCGAGCATCCAAGCTAATTGAGGCCCTTCGTGTGTATGTAGAAGACACGGACAAGACATTGGCACATGTGAGCAGCTTGGTGGGCAACCCACCCATCCAAGGACTAGTCGTGGCAATCAAGGAAAGTATAGGAGGAGCGACTGACCTCCGTAGTATGGAGCAGAAGGTCCACCGACTTACCCTTGAGATGACCAAGATGAAGAGTCGAGCCTTGGAGGCCAAGAAGAGGTAGAAGGAGGCTCTTCTCCAAGCCAAGGCCTCTGCGGAGGCATTACAGCGAGTGGAGGATGCTTTACACTTACTTGCAGATGTTGTACTCAAGGCCCGGATGTTCGATACGAGGTTGGAGAGAGACGACCACATTTTGAGCAAGAGGGTGATCGCGTTCATGATGGAGCAAACCGTGAAGGTTGAGGAGGCTTATGCCAGCATGAGATTATTGGTAAGCAACCTCACACACATCTTACCCAAGTTCGTGGATGACTCCGACAGTTCAAGCAAGGATGGAGATTCCGACTCCGACTCAGAAGATCGTGGTACCGGCAACAACAAAGGGAAGGCGATGGTGGACCTTGACAGTCCACCTCCTCTCGTGCAATGTGCTAGTGTCACTGCGAGACCATCTCCTTCAGAAATCACCACCCAGACACAGAGTGGTTGGAAGGAGAGTTCAGATGCAAGAGTGGAACCCCCACCCTTGATCCGTCATCGCCAGCCACCCCGCAGCGACCCCATTCGTTTTGCACCAGTTATGGTCCCACCATCGGGTGTCTTTCCCCTGGGAAAGACTGCCAGTGAAAGTTCTTCTCATTGGCACCTCCCAGTTCTTACATCTGGTCCGGATATCATGACGACTCCGAATCAAGTACCGATTCCTCCAGCTCGGTCCGAGTTTCCTCCAGTTTTTGTCTCCTTACCCGTTACCGCCACCGAGATGGGCACCACTTTCTCTACTAGTGGAACCATGTCCCTTTCATTTGCCACTCCGACTCATCCCACGGATGCCACTTTGGCACCCTTGATGACACTTGCTACAGCCACGCCCACCCCGACTTCAAGCCGGAGTTCCAAGAAGCGCAAGAGGAGGGAGGAGCGGAAGAGACTTGAGGAGTTGGCCCGGAAGTAGGCCAAGATCTTGGTTCGTAGGTCACTGTTCAGTCCGGGACTTGGCCCCCGGTTGACTTTGGTTTTGACTTGGTTTTGCCTTGGATTTTGTGTAATAAGTGACCTTTGACGGTGCACGTCGTGTGGAGTGGCAACACCGCCGCCAAGAGTAGTTATTGTCACTGTTTTTAGTTAGAAGGTATCGTTTGAGTTTGGACTCTTGTGTGAATCCTTCGCAATATAAGAGAGGAGTCTTGTGGCCTCTCTCTTTACTGCTTGATGTGTGTATTCGCTTTCAATTTGAATTCTAAACCTACGCTCTGAGAAGACCTTCGAAGGTTGGAGAGCTCGGATTGCATACATGACTGTGAGTGCCATTTTAAGTAGTCCACTCCTCAAGTCTATACTAATTGTCCAATCACTGTTTCCTTGTTCCATCAAGTAGATTAGTCCGGGTGGATGGGAATAACAGGTGAGGTGAGAGGATAGTTAGTAGGGGCGTGACTCTAACTCTAAAGCGTTACAGTTGTTTCCTTGTTCCATCAAGTAGAATAGTTGGGGTGGATGGGAATAACAGGTGAGATTGTACGTGTTTAGGGAAGGACGAGGGGGTAGTGACGGATGTGTAAGGGTCATAGTGAGTCTTGAGTGACCTTCCGGCGTACCGGTTGGTGTCGATTGTGAAAACTCGTATCATTCCCTGAAGCACCCTACCTCTAGCCGCATCGAACGTGGAGGGAGGCTGAGAGGAGGACGGATAGTGGGCGGGTAGGCCCCTTGTTCACTTACATTACGCCCCTCATAGTCTCGGAAACACGGGTCTAACCCCTCCTTCGGGGGGATCTCAGTGACACCATAACCATCCAAGTGAGTGAGTAGAGTTAAAAGGAGAGAATGGGAGGAAGAGCCTCTGTTACTTGTGTCAAACACTAAAATCTCTGTGAGTCCTCGGATCATCGTCCGTGGTGATAAAAACCCCTGCCGGGTACGCATGTACTCTGAATGTCCATATTGTGCATAGGTGTAACTATAAGCCCTAGCTCTAATCTAAAGTTTGAGTAATAAAAGTCCTTCCTACCCATACGAGGTAGGACTTACGAGATAGGACGTACGAGGTAGGACGTACAAGGTAGGACGTACGAGGTAGGACGTACAAGGTAGGACGTACAAGGTAGGACGTACGAGGTAGGACGTACGAGGTAGGACGTACAAGGTAGGACGTACGAGGTAGGACGTACAAGGTAGGACGTACAAGGTAGGACGTACGAGGTAGGTCGTACGAAGAGACAACACGCGTACGAAGAACGGGGTACTTGGTGTAAATAACACCCAGGCTTTGTGATCTAAACCTTTATTCCTTCCTTTCTTTTGATGGTATCTATTGTATAATTGATATTGTATAGATTTTTGGCTTGTTGTTAGTCGTTGTAGTTCTCGGTGACTCTCTGTGGGAACGATTACCTTAAGGGTATCTTTGTGTTAAGATGTGAATACTTGCCAACACGTACTACGACAACCCTCTAGGGTCACAACCTTCCTACCCGCAGCGTTTCTATGAAACTGTCTGTGAACGTCGAGTTTGATATGATTTTTGAACTGCACGATGGTCTCACTATACAAGCGAGTCCGGAGGACTTTTATTTTCTCTCTAGGGTAGTGTTGATCACAGTTTTGAGTGCAACAACTACTGCTCACAACAGCGTTAATGGAAACAGGGGTCATGAGGAACTCAACATTCCTGGACACTGTTTGACGTGTATTCCTTGAGGAATTGTCGTACGAACGGGAGCTCCCACCTAGAGGTCTGTTGCGCTCAACCAACCAAACATTGTAAACGTCCCTAAGGCAATGATGGAAGAGACTCACACCGTTTAAGAAGACTTGTTGAATATGCGAGGACTTAAACGAGTACCTCCACTCATCAGGAGTTTCCTCCAGAACAAAAGTATTGGACACCTGTACTACAACATTCAAATCCCCAAGAGGACCAGAGGAACCTAGAAGTGCACTGGACCGGACATTGCGAACCAACGCCTCCGCAACACGAACACCCGAACCATTGTGAAGCGAAACAGTCATCCCAACCCAGAGACGGCGAGGAATAACATCAAACTCAGGAAGGTCTAGGTTCACGGGAGCATCAATATGAACATCGTCGCCCTCCGAAGACGACATCTTGCATTCCAATGAGATAAATATTAAATAACCCTGACAAATAAGATTGGGTAAATATCTTGTAGGAATAGACATCAATGAAGAAGCATAGGAAGAGGGTAATTAATCTCGAATCGAGGTAAGGTCTAGCGCTTAAAAATAACTATGATTTAAGTGAGTTGACATTGTAAACCAGGCAAATTTAGCTCGACTCGAGATAAACTCATGCGGTATTTTATGACAAGTATAAAATTTCATGCGATTAGTTTTAATCCGAATATGAAATTATCTCACCCTAGTCAGTGACAATTAAGCCCGACCTAACCTAAATTAATGAATATCAGACTCATTGTTATTTTATCTCGAGTCGAGATAAACAGAAATAGAAAATAAGGTATGACAGTTTAGCTCGAGTTGAGCTAAACTGTCATTGGAAAGAAGGAAAGCCAGTTTAGCTCGAGTCGCGCTAAACTGTGCTTCCGTGATTCTCGGCGTCTTTTTAGAGATTCATATGGTAAAACTCTTCAGCCTGTGAATCTGACTAGGTTTTAGGGTTTAGGGTTTAGGGTTCAGATTACTACAACCCAAATCTTTCTGTCAGTCGTCAAGAAACTCGCAGTGATGCTTCAAAATCATAGTAGCAACTGGAACCACCGCAATAACCCTACACACTGTCACATCCTAATTGCTAGAGATTGTGCACAGAGAATGCAAGAAGTATACATTGTGTACCTTATGAAGAAGACAACTGGTGTGTTGTTGCCTCGCGCAAGCGCCCTGCTCAACCGTGCGCAACCTATAGATGTTACCCTCCTCAACCTCCGACAGTTGTTCTACCTCCAAGCCTCTCCACAACAACCTTGCACAGCAACCAAAGTGAGAAAGAAAGAAATGAAGAAAGTTTTCGAGGATCGGCGAGGTCACTCACGGACACACGACCGTTTCAGAATTGGTGGGAGGAAACTTCAGAATTGGCGTGGGGACTTTGCCACAACCCCTAAAAAAATGCAAATTCGAAATCCTAGCGGGAAACTGAATCAACTATTTCCTCGCTGACTAAAATAAGGAGGAGTACATACCTCGAATCTACTCGCACATGCGAGTTATATACAAGGTTTTAGGGTAACGCTTAGGGTTTGGGTTAGGGTTAGGTCAGGCTTTCATACACCCCTGTACAAGGCAATATTTTATCTTTCATGTCATGATAAGAAATCAACCGACATTCTGCATATCAGCCTCAAACTTTGAAGCGGCTGATCTATATTGCTATGTATATATAACTGTTTTGATAGACATAAAAGTATTTTTTGATTATGAAGATCTCAGTCTACGCGTATAAACTAGGTGAGACCTCTTCTTTGAAAGAATCAATCTCACTCTTTGTAAAAAATCGTATACTGCAGTTAGTATAGACTCCAAGACTTAAATTGTTTCAAACGAAACTGCTAGTTCACGAAAAAACCAAAAAACTTGTGCGTACATAAACTGGAAAAGAATTTTTCCAATCCTTGGTATTCGAGTAAACTCCATACTGAGCTTGACGGTGAAGTTTATATCGACTTCAAACCTTGACGAAAGCATATGATCTAGACTGCTAACAGTTCATAACTGTACCGAGATGATCATAGAAATAAAATCATGAGGATCTCAGTTTAAACGTCTAAGTGAGGTCTCCGTTTAGAAAGATTCACTCCTGCTCTTTTCACTCGTATGCTGTGGTTAGTATAGACTCAAAGAAGTAGAGAGTTTCAATCGAAACTGACAGCCCAAGAAAAAACCAATAAGCTGTGCGTACATAACCTGTGCGTACACAAATTTTGAGACGATTCTCATGCTTGGTTTTTGACTGATCTTCAAACTGAGTTGAAGGTTAGATCATGGCTTTCATATTTCTAGTATATAGAAAAAACGCATGTAAACGGTGGAAACTGCCTACATGTATATCACTTTCAAGATACGAGTAAAGCATGATATATTTAAACACAAAAAACTATTAATCAACAGGTCTTGGTGAGGATGAAGCAGCTCCGTAGAAGTTGCAGTGGTCATGTTGATATGAAGAGTCTTTTAAGAGGAAGTAGTCCTCACCTGTGCCCGTCCCAAGAACAAAAGCAAACAACAATTTGCAAAGTTAGCGAGGATGCACCAGGTGTCTGCAGACTACTTCGACTTGCTATCGTTGTCACTTGAAAGAAATTCATACACAACAAACCAAAACGTAATGACGTAATCAAGACAAGAACCTGTGAACCTTGAGAAGCCATAGTGCTGGAAACTAAAACGTCCGATGTGTAACTGCTCCAAGAGCCGAAGCAGTGGAGGCTGCCAGTTCGTAGGCAGCTACCGCTACCAGTATTGCGAGCTATCACCTAGTGTTCGTGACAACCTGTAGAACTCACAGTTGCAAGGTGAACACTTTATGCATGTTGAGATCGAACCATGCAAGCCTCAGATCCGTGTATGCTAGATCGGGTGTTTTTAAAAAAAAGTGTATGCTCCAGTGTTTCAGCCCTCCGAGATTAAGCGCCGCTTGAATTATTTCCAAATCTGTGGTAGGGCTTAGTGCGGCCAGATGGCCCAGATCATTGTACCATGATCCGCCGTTTTGGTGCAATAAAAAAACACACACACATATATACAATAATGTGTCGGCTGCTCTAATCGGGATTAGACAAACTGGTGAAATGCACACCGTTTGTTCGTTTAAAGAATTCCAGTCTCACTTTTAATAAAGTGATGAGGTAGCTTGTCAGGTAAAAAGATCCATAGTTTAAATACTTCATACGAAGTAGATGTGTTGTAAATCCATACCCATCCTTTTCATAGGAATAGGGTTAGGGTTAGGATTTAGGGTTCAGGGTTTAGGGTCCTTCGTTTTGGTGTTATCTTCTGATGTCATTTCATTTCAATATAATAATACTTTGAAGATTCAAGATATTTGCCAATTCAACTAAGGTATAGGGAAATATAGAGAAGATATTAAGATGATTAGAAATAATTTGTATTACAATCCAAATAGGACTTATCTATTATAACCCCATATTCATTAAAATGAGACAAATCGTGAGATTTGAGACTAAAAGCCTATTACTTCGGACACAAATATCGTGAAAAGTTGTTGCAAACGAAGGCAGACATCATGCATCATACAAGAAACATCCCAAATCCAACAATAAACAACATGATCATTGCGACGCTCGAAAATTGCATTTCACAAGACATACTAATAATAGATCATCATAGAGAATATAAATCCATCCATAGTCAAAGAGGAGTGAGCACAATGGAGAATAATAACACTAAAACTTTATTTTCATGACATCGTTCACCAACATAGGTAATCACAAGCAAATTTCTATTTATAGTAGTCTTGGACGTCGACTACGCTTAGCAGGGGTAGGAGAAGGCTGGACAGGAATAATTGAAGGCCGAATAATCAAATTGGAAGAGATAGGCTCAGACTCCTTCACCTCGTGAACATCAATTACACCATTAACATAGAGCTGCCGTTTAGGAGTGCCATCGCCAAGAGGCTCAATAGAAGCACACATCCGCTTGAGCGGCGAAGGAGATGCCATACAAGGAATTCCAGCCCTCCGTTCAGGAGGGCTATCAACAACACCATCATCGGCTTTCTGTGTAGAAAAGTCCATGATAGCAGAGGCAGCATCGGTTGCAGTGCACATAAGAAACGGCTTTGAATAGTGAGATTGGGAGAAACCTCCAGGAAGAGACCCAGAATACTCAGAAAACGAGCCACAGTTCGAGGGCGGTTTACTAGGATCACTCCTACAAAGAGGAGGGATAGTAGCCTTCACAACCTACAAAAGACACACGAGGTAAAAGAAGCGATGAGTACGATATAACAACATTCACAGCAACCCAACGCATGCTCGACCCGAGGATAAATTTGAAAGCCCTAAGGAAAACAATTTACCTTGAAAGCCGTAAGGAAAACAGTTTAACTTGAATCCATAATAAATAAAATAAGCTCGACTAGAGAATAAACAATAATACTGAAAACAGTGATAAATCCTAGAACCGACCGAAAGATAAATAAAAAAACTTAGGAAACAAAAGACACAAGACAATGGCAATAAGTTACAAAAAAACTTGTTGTAGTTGAAAAATATATATATATTCAAAATGTACAATGGTGATTACAATGTCGATACTAAATATCTACTATATTACAAAATAGAAGTCTAAAACTATAAATCCGAAGAGGTATGACCGTCTGGAATATCATAGACAAAACCAACGTTCTTGTTTGAGAGCGTCATCCCATCTACAATATATCTCATGAAAGGGCTACTACGCGCCAACGGTTGAACTCCAATACGATTGTTATTAACAAAATCATGTAATTGCCCAACGGGGCATTCGGAAACCAAACGTTGCAGCCAGGGTACAAGGTCCTGAGTAAGGAACTGGTCATCACAAGCCGCATGTCTCCACGGACGAAGAAAAATGGCATTTCCAATATGATTACAAACGCTCTTCTCCGGGCTATCGTCGATGAGAAGGGTGTTGTCTGAATCTAAGACCATCAACTCAACTTGGCGCCTAAACAAAGATGATGACAGGGTTTTCAAGAAGATCATCTTGTTCGAATTATTCGGGTCCATCAAGAACTTATTGGGCGAGATTTCAATTCTCTCACAGCTCTCCTGACCAAGAACCAAAGCTGGAGAAGCCATGTCCGAAAAAATATATTTTGCAATTTCAACTACGGTGGACTTCTTCATAGAGCTCCAGACGACAATAGAGTTCGTAATGTTTCTGATTTCCGCCAGAAACGCACGAACTCCTGGGCGAGTATATACAGCTTTGGGACCTATGTACGCAGGGACGGTGCAAGAATATGCTGCCCGACTCCCTGAGCCTCTAGACAACCCAGGGGCATGCTCTGTCTCGCACAGGATGCCATTAATATCCAGAACAATATTAAGCCACTTCGGTGGCCGCCGGTTGGGAACAACGGACAAACTCCTCCGCAAACAGTCCTGGGACAGGACGAACACACACTAAAGTCAATGGAAATTACCTGATGAAATGCACATTGAGCAATATGCAAAGGAAGCGTCACAGATTGCATCAATTCTCCCCCACATAGCGACTTCTGTAAATCATTCCCAATCCGAGGCTTCAATGCAAGAGGTCGATGAACAATATCATCCATTCTCATCTGAGAAAACAATTGAAGAAAATTGAATTGTTAAACAATTCTATAAATTATAAACAAAGTCGTATTACAAATATGTACACTTCGCCTAATGTACATTAAAACTCATATGGATCCGATTCCTGCAAGCCAACACACCAATATAAGACCTACTGAAGACTAGAAGTAGACATTAAAAAACTACACGACAAATGCTGCTGGGACAAGAAAAAAACAGAGGAAAAAACTAGCCAACCTTGTCAGGTTCAGAGGTGCCGTGGTCGACACTTTCCGGAGACGGCTCGTAATCCACTCGATCCTCCTCCACCGCACATAAAACATCCGCATCCACAGGATGATTGACAACGCGAGCTCCAACATCGCACTCTTCGGACTGACGAATAGTTACTGGGAATTGATGTGGCGAGGAAGCAGGAACAGAGGTGGCACCATGATCACGATGAATCATATTCTGGCAAGGCATTATGGTGTCATTGCACTTCGGTGGACTTTGCTGAGGACTAACCAGCATTCTATCCTTGGGTCGAGGATAATTCACATCCATTCCTTGGGACGAGGACGGAATGTCGTGAACACCAGGAGAACGAGCCAGGGAAGAATGCTGACGAACGACAGAGTCTGGCACGTTCATCGTAATGGTCTGGCAGGGAGTTGACAGAGCAGCACCAGAATTATCTTCGATGCGAGGATGAACTGTGGACTCTGGCATAAGAGGCTGTGAAGGACCAGATGAAGCAGCACCTGTGGAGAGAGAGGCGGAGGACATCATCTGTGCCAGGTCGGCCTTCATCTGCAGATGAAGCTCAGCGCGGATAGTGGCCGCAATCCGCTCCTTGTCCAAAGCAAACTCCAACTTTTGCTTCTCGAAGGCAGCCTCCATCTTAGCCTGTTTGCGTTTGGATGCCTCCAACTGCTCGAGGATATCCTGATTCACCTTCTCCTCCAAAGCGCGTCTGATCGCCATGTTCTGGAAATAATCAGCACCTGGTTCATATTTTACCACGACTCCAGGAGCAGGAGCTTCTCCGGCAGCATTGATGCATACCTCTGGAACAATGAGTCTCTCGTCTTCATCGTCACTAGAATCAGAGAGCATGATAACGGAGCCAACCGGCGTTGATGCTCTAGATGAAAGTGGTGTCTCAGGATTTTTAGTTTCCAAATTCGCTGTAGATTCATCCAGCACTACAGGCGAAACCAAAGGATCTACAGTATCTTGAAGCCCTTCCTCGTCATCTCCAGCAACAGGAGTCGCTGATCGGGGTGATTCATAGAAAGATGAAGGCCCGGCGTCACGAAATCCAAGCGTTGACAAGTCCACACCTTCATTACTCCCATACGGATTGAACTCGAAGACTTTGTCATGTTCATTATCCAGAGGGTTAGGAGGAGCGGACGGTGGCAAGCCTGAAGGGTCGGTGTCCTCCGAAAAATCTTGAGGGATTCGCGATTCAATACGGAATCGAGAACTACCTAGATCTTGACGTCCTTGAACAGTTGAATCATTGCCCACAGATGCCCTTGCCTGCGCACGAGTACGAGAAGGCGCAGCTTGAGAGGTCGAGGCCGTCTGTGCTGCTGGTCGAGTAGGCCTCTGATCAGCCCTAGCTGATGAAGTATCATGCCCACCGGACAGAGTTGGAAGAGGCCCAGAATACGCACAGTCCTTGTGGATAAAATCGTTGATGTCATACATGTGAATCTTTCTAGAATTCTCCTTGTATAACTTTCGAAAGGTCTTATCCACCAGACCGTAAAAAGACATTCCAGACATCTGCAGAGGATACGACGAGTCAATTTTAGTAGACAAAAATTCGTCATTGCAAATAAAACAACGTTGAAATAACAGTACATGGGATGAAAATTATCATTGCAATACAATGGGATATACTATGATCGAAATGCAGGAAATTATAGTAGACATAGATTACTATAATACAATCAATGGATGGTTATCCTCGGGTCAAGGATAAACAAAGAAATCGATTGTGATTTGTTACCTTACTGGCGAGCAATAACTTTGAGCCGGAATATATTCCAAACACTCGGCTCATAGGCTTGCTGAAGTCCGTCAGAAGGTCGAGGTAGAACTCCACCCTAAGCTCGTAACCATGGACCGCGAAGCAGGCCTCCAAATACTTGTTTCTCTCCATGTAAAATGGAGTATCAACAGCAGAGTAGTTCAACCTCACTTTCTCAAGCAAGGCGGCTGATTCAGGAAGGTCGGCTTTAATAAGGAATAGAAGGTAAACCTCAGTACACTTAGACCTTGATGTACCTAAATTTAGCCGCTCGTATGCGGAGGGAATGTATGCTGAGGAAAGAGTATTGTACTTTGGCATCCTTCTTTCAGCATACTTCTCTGCTTGCCTGGCCCGCTGCTCAGTAGATGTTATCCACACCCAGACTGCAGGAGAGTTCAGGTTGGGAATGCTTCGTTGTGTCTTCAGGGTTTTCAGAAACGCTGAAAAGTAAGGCTCGTCGGAAGAGTCGTCCTTTAGGGCCCACCCAGGGACCTGTCGAAGGTCAAGAAGTCCGAGGGACCACACTTTGTCATCAGTAGGTGGGTCAAAATACGAACAAAACTCCATCTTCTCCCCGTCGAAGTCACGAAGTTTAGAAGGCCCATCGATGGGATCGATGCGGCTCTTCACATGCAAGAACTTCCGGAAAAACGGAAAAACATTGGGAAACTTCTCCAATAAGTGGGACGCGCGCTTGAGTTTCCCTGCGTTTGTCAACCTCATGGAGAAGAACTCCTTGTCCGGTCGGACAAGGAGCATATTGTACGTGGCGGACGATACGCAATGTTCTTGCTTCCACGCTTTCCACACTGGGTCGTTTGTGGACCTGTCTGGCATTAAAAAATGCAATGACGGGTCAATCGCCACCAATTCCTGCAAGACGATGCGCTTTCTTTTACGCCGATCTGCCCACTCCTCGTAGTGATAGCAGGACCCATGAACCACGCTCGTTTTACGGAGCGTGACTTTGGGGTATCCATATGCTCGGTCACTGTCAACCAGGTAGCGGAACAGATCCCTCAAGTCCTTATCGGAGAGATGACCCAATCTCTTGAAGAACTCCCGATGAATTGGTGAAGCTCTGAACCCTCTTGCCTCCTTATAAGGACTCAAGGTGTCGGGGTTGATGATCTCGCCTTTGGTATGTCGGTCGAGAAAGTCCTCCCACATCTTGAAAATGTCATCAGGAAGCGTGATCACCTTGATCTCGTTGGTGATGTCTGATGACTTGGTTACCTGCTTTCCTTCCTTAGTCGGATCAATGTTTTGAAAGCGGGTAACGATTAGTTTGGAAAATAGCTGCAATTCAATACAATGAACATACATTAGTCAGAAGACGAAACCTTATCAATCAAAAACTGGATAGATGATTGCGGTGATGGTAACTGATCATAGTGTATTGCATAGATTATCCTCGACCCGAGGATACAAGACAGATTGATACACACAATGATTATACTAGACAGGTCCATATACGATACTGATCGCAAATATAGTGTGTTGATTGCATTATCCTCGACCCGAGGATATACTTCATAGAGAGAGCTTACCGAGTACTTTTCTTGATCAAACACGGCACCATTATTTCGTGATGCGGCCTCGCCTTGTTGATAACTTGGACGTCCGGAGTTTAGCCAGATTCTCCTGCAACTTGAGATCTGGTTACCCCATGTTGGCTGTGCATGGTCCAGGTAATTTGTATCATTGTAAAACTTGGAAATTCTCTGAAGCATCAGAGGATCTCTAGACCATACAACATAAGCACCCCAATTCCGAAGGCCGTTCTTCCGACTTTGTCCGCAATCGTCATTCTCTTGCAGTCGCTTGGATGCCTCCACACTGTGCTGTCCATTTATGAGCATGAACTTTCCCTTTCTGATATCTTCCTAGGAGGTTGGCTTCGTCTTTAGCGGCTCACCATCGTCATCGACTGGACATACACAAATCTTCTGGCGCTGATCGAGTTCGCCAAGCTGAACGAGAAAGTCCATCGTGCTAAGCACTATGCCCTCTTCCATGCCACGAATTACATATTGAGCTTTTGCAACAACACATTGTTCGATCCACACACTGTGTGTGGATGATTCGAAAGGAAAGCACCCCTTGCACTCCTCCCAGAAAAGCCGCTGTGACTCCGTGATCTTCTGAAAGTCAACTTGGGGATCGTTCCTCGCCTTACTTGGAGTGACTGCACGCGTTACAGTGGAGGCCGAGCTTCCACCGGCAGTTGCTTTCCTTCTTTTCGTTGAAGGTTCGCCAGCCGTTGCCGCCGTAGTTGTTGGTCGCCTTGGAGGAGGACGGCTTGATGTTCTTGGAATGGATGAACCAGATGGATTCGCCACATCTGCAGTACTTGCTCGTGGTCGGCGTCGTTGAGTGCCTTCAACTGGAGCTTGTCGAGCTTCAAATGCAGACAATAACTGGTGAACTCGAACCAACCGCCTATTGACCTTTACCGCATCATTGTTTTCCCACGGAAGGTACTTCTCCAACGCCGCTTTAAGGGACCCCTGACCGTTCCTCACTACGCATTCAAGCAGTTCCTCGAAATCAAATTGGCCGTAAGAAGTTCCCACTTTCACTACAATGGAGTGGCAGTGTTGAAGATCATCTCCATCTGCATTCACAGCCTGGATTCCAAGTACGATGAACCCTACTTGCTGTTGCTCGATGAATGAAACTCTTTCGTTTCGGTTGAGGAGTACAAACGGAACGTCGTCGTTTACTTTGAGCGATATTTGGATACACTTTCCAGCTTTTGCGAGTGACCAGCTCTTGACGACATCCTTGAATTGCCAAAGACTTCCATAGTTTTCTACGACTTCTTCTATGAAGGGGGACGGGGCTACTGGATTTTCGAATCGCTCGATGAAATACTCAGTGGATGAGTAGTCGTAGTTGTCATCCCAATCCATTTCGGTTGTCGCCATCTGAAATATCAAATTCAAACTCACGTTAGTTTCACAGAAGTCGCTTATTCTCAGCTCGAGTATAGGTCACCATGTAGTATTTAGCGTTTTTTTTGTCCGGATTAGCATTCATATCTAACACCTTTGATCAACTTCATTACTGATAAGAGATAATTTTGTCTAAGTGAGTATCGTTGTTTAGTCTGTTGAATCTATCCTCGGCTCGAGAATACTATTTTAATATCGGAAAATGTCTTACTTTCGGTAAGGAACAAGAAGTTTGTTAGTTAATCTCATGATGCTTACGTGACAAGTCATCTACACTATGGACTTTATCCTCGGATCGAAGATAGAACGCTATTTTGTTATGGTTGCTATTTTACAAATACACAATCATTGAACCAAGGCAAGGAGGTTATTCTCGACTCGAGGATAAAATGATCCGGAGACTGGATGCAACAGTTCATAGTACAGAGAAACGCAAGCAGACATGCACACATACACACAGAGATTATGAAAACATACACTTACAAATCTTTTGCACGCACAATGATATACTTACAAAATCAATCAACGCAAAATTGAAAAAGGTATCATAAACTTACTTGGAGTGTTTGGGAAGAAATCCAACGAGAAGCTGTGGTATACAAATTCGTAGTGCACAATGGGTTAGGGAAGATCCGTAAAATTAGAGTCTGGTTCACGTCCACGACCTGAGAAAACTCTCGCACGACAACCGAAACCCTCGCAAGGAAAATCGAAACCACCGACACCTACACAGCTTGAACACCTTGCCAAACACTATCAAAACCCTTGCTGGAATTAATCTAATTTCAGAAGCCTTCAAACCCTAAGCGCAAGCAATCACGATCTCACGTGCACATACACACACGTAGGGCTCACACACACACTCACCTTCACACCTAAAACGCACCTTCACACACCTAAAACTCACCTTCACAAACCCTAAACTCACCCACACACCTTAAACTACATAAACACTCACATACATACGCACACAAACAAGTGCACACACTCTCGCACTCACACAACGCACTAACATGCGCACTCACTTCTCACACGCACACAAAAAATGAGATCATACAAACCCTAGCCAGTTGTGACTTAGAGAGAGAGAGAGACACATACAACGCACATACAACACAAACAATCACGCCCTCACACGCGTACACAAACGCGCACTCACTTCCAAACGCACACACAGAAAATGAGAGTACACCGAAACCCTAGCGACCTGTGAGAGAGAGAGAGAGAGAGAGACAGAGAGAGAGAGAGAGAGAGACAGAGAGAGAGAGAGAGAGAGAGAGAGAGAGAGAGAGAGAGAGTGAGAGAGAGAGAGAGAGGACGTGTCATGCCCTCGTTCACCTTTGAAAAAGTGACGGGATTGGTGGCTTTTCCACTTCTTCGCCACCTTTGGATAGAAACCTAATTTAAAAGCGACGCAACGGTTGAATGTCCAATCACTTTCATTATAGAAATTTCATTGAAATTACGCATTCCTTCACAACGTTCTTCGGTGAATGAATTTTTGTTCATTTAATTGAATTTGTGACGTTTTCATCCGTCGATTTCATTGTTGCAAGAATGATTTTAAAACTACCAACTTTGGCATACTCTTGCATGATGAAAATGTTTTCTATATTGGTTTATTTGGATAGTTCTTCAATTTTTACTTCATATAATTATATTTAGAGTTATTAAATTATTGTAATCAATGTAAATCACGATATTTTTCATTTCGATTGTATTGTAAATTGTTATTCTTATAACTTTCATATCGTAACTTTGTAAACAACTATTACATACATTGTCAATCAAAGTAGGACTCTTGGAGTGGATCTATAATATATTTGATTCACTGCTTATATTTTATTTCTTCCTTGTGTCAATTTTATGATGTAAATTGTAAGTTTGTAACTAGTTATCATTTGTTACTAGTTATGATAATTTAATTTATAATTGGTATAGCTATCCTCGAATCAAGGATAGTCTATAATTAGAAAGTAAACAAAATGCATGAATTTTCTCAAAATAGCAGACGAAATTATCGGCAAAAAGTCTAATAATTCCAATACTCTCTCAACATGTTAAATTGCAAAAAATCAAAAACCATATTATATTTTTTCAATTCAACTCAATTACACTAGATTGTTACCCGTGTCCACCGAACACAACTTTTTTTGTGTTCAGTCCCCACCCCTCTGTCCTCTAGCCCTTTCCCTCCAATCCATCGTCCCCCCGGTCCTTGTCCCCTTGTCCCCCGTCCCCCGTCTCTGTCCCCGTTCCCGTCCCCGTCTCCGTCCCCATTCCCGCCCTGTCCTTTTATCCAAAATCATAATTTTTAGCTTTTCATTTTTATCCTAAACCCTAGCTTTTAGCTGTTAACTTTTATCTTTAAGCATTTTTCCTCGACGCATCACTTTTTCATCCAAGCTCGACGCGTTCATCCATCTACGCGTTCATCTATTCAACGTGTTCTTCATCCTGTATTCTTTATAGACATAGATTATTTCAATTCATGCAAAGGTATCCAAGATATATGTATATTTTATGTAGATTGTTGAGAAAAGTATTTTTTATTTGTTGTGATATAAACTACAGTAAAATGGTTGAATAAATGCGTTGCAAAGCAAGCTCCAACTGGTACTTTTTAGATAAAATTCTAATTATAATTGGAACAGCTATCCTCGAATCAAGGATACTCTATAATTAGAAAGTAAACAACATGCATGAATTAGCTCAAAATAGGTACGGTAATTATTGGCAAAAAGTCTCAGAATTCTAATACTCTCTCAATATAATGAATATGATTATAATTTATCATATTTGATTCTTATCATTTGAACTAATTTAGAAATATACTATTTGTTACAATATGTAAACGTTAAAATTTTCATTTTGTTGGTATTTTCAATCGAACAGACTCTATAGGATTGAGTATTGAACTGTTTAAGAAATATCTTATAAATGTGAACTGAAAAGCTTTTAAGATCCTAAAGTAGAGTCAATTGGAGCCAATCCTGCCCTTAGGCTTCTGATCCTGAAAGATGTTTTCAAGATAGCATCTCTTTGATTCAAATTGCAAGGAGTACGCTATTAGACTGTGAATCCTGAAGTGAAGTTGGAAAAGGAAAGAAAACACAACACTACAATAGAATTCAGAATATTTTTAGAGTGATTGTCGAATAGATGCCTGAGTTATAGGAAATTTTCATGTAGCAACGATACTGTAGAAAGCCATGGAACATGTTCAAGTTGAATTGAGGACTGTTGTTCATAAATAAAAACAAGTATTACTAAATCAATTTGACAGTGTTCTGTATTGGAGTTGGTGTCTGGCCGAGCGTCTTAAACAGTGATTTTGTCTAATTGATGTTCACTCGGGATAAGAAGGTGGTTGAGAATGATGATGTTGGTTACAGTAATTGAAGTCAATTTGACACGGTTTGGATTATGGTCTGGAATTTATGCATACAATGATCCTTCATACATGATCTGAAGGTGTGGTCAATTTGACATACTGTTGAGTGCAACTGATTGGGTATCGTAAGATGGCCCTAGAGATAACAGGAACAGTTGAAACTTGTCCAATCGAGCTGTGAATTTGGAGTTATTGTTATTGGATTGAGAGAAAAAATATATTAAAAATTGTGTGCACAGTAATTTAATAATAATAAATACGACAAGGTTGGCATGAAATAAAATGTTTTGATGAGTGGCATTGATTGGAACTGCCTTTATAGAAAGTTGAACTATGGATCTAGAAAAGAGATCATAGTGAGGGAAAAGTTATTATAATTAGTGACCGTAACTCTATTAGATTGAGTAGAGTAGAAGGGCCCATCTAATCTACAATAAATCTAGTGAATAGAATTATATGAAATAAAGTAAGTATTAGATTGATTACTGCTTGAATTTATAGAGGAAGAATGAATTTTATTCGGCCACCTATTTGAATTTTCTTAGATGAATGATAATTAAGGAGTGATCACCCTTAACAACTAAGCCTAAAAGATCAAATCGAATTTAAAGGAATACTTTGAATATTTATCAAAATTATTATTGTCATTGTAGTAACATAGAAAAAGCCATATTTTATGAAATTTCTATAAATTGTCCCGCTAATTAAGAAGGACTGAAGGACTAAAAATGTGATTATGAAAGAAGAATAAAGTGATGAATTGAACTAGGTGAGTTATGATGGATTTGCAAAAGCAATTATTAAAAAAGAGTACGTGGGAGTTTGCTTGTGATAAATGATTTTCACTCACCATGCCTTATGCATCATTGCATACCATAAATTGATAGAAGGAATTCAATCATTCGTAAGGAGTCTAAAGGATAATTAATGAATTGCATACATGGCTACTGTCTAATTGAATTGGTTACTATCTTTTTGAACCGGCTATTAACGCCTAGGAGTTGATACTCTCTAATTTATTGTCAATTTGAAATACCCTTTTCCTTGATATTTGAGGAATGTAATAACGGTAAATCAAGAACGTGTTTTAGATGAATTTACAGAATTATAGCTTTGGGTTATTGTTTCGAGAATCTTTTATGATAATAATAAAATCATCTACTTTAACACCTACACATTGTGACCATTAGTTACTTAAATACGCAAAACGAAAAGACCATTTCCCGAATGAATGTTATAAAGTAGTCTGGAGTAAGATAAGTGATCTTCAACTTTTTATACTACACAATACTTTTTAATTATAAATACCTCTCCTCAAAGGAAATAATTGCCAAATGAAGATACATTATTCCATCAAAAGTAGTTATATTCAATTTCCTTGTTATTTTAGACAATAGAATGACTATTAATACGGAAATATTTTGGAGAAATCATGAGAATTGAGATCATTATGATCCAGTTAAATTTGATATTGTTATTCAAAATTTGAATTCCTAATATAAATCTTCGAAATACAATTTTTTCTTAAATCCTATCTCATAAATGATTATATAATTTATTTCATACAAAATAAACATCTTTCTTACCAATTTATTTTGAATACTTCAACTGTTAATATGAATTTTCTTTAGACTGTGATTATCAATAGATAAATAAATTTAATGAATACACATATCACACATGAATTAAATGAACTAGATGAATTGTATAAGTTAAACTAAATATAGGTTTTCCTTGAATCCTCAAGATGAAGGTTTTAGTCGAAGATTACTTTTGTAAATTTCTTATATAACACGTTTAAGTGTGATAGCTGATATTCATAAGGCTAGAGCTATTTTATTACTGATAGATTGAACAACCATAATCATATGTTATGCTTATTTTCTTTCAATTATTTATAAATATACAATTATTGAAAAAGCAACATACTTTAAATTTCTGAATATTTAATTAAGTCAAATCTTTTTTATCCATGTTAAGTTTGTTTGCGTTACATACATTAGAAGAGGTTTACATTACTTAATTTTTGCTATTTTAGGACTCTTTAAGATGAACATTGATTTTATTAAAATTCAAATGAATGGAAAGTTAAAGAATTATAAATTTAGTTAAATAATTTGGATATAATGGCATGTATTGTTTTTTTGTTTTATTTTTTACACAAGCAAAGGACGTCTTTACTGCAAGGAATGAAAAACACGGTGAGCCCCCGCCAGGGCCGGCGAGGTTGGGCCAAAACCCGGGCCAAGTTAGTCGTTAGAGAAAAGGTTATGTGTGAGTCCTAAAGTATCGCTACTCCTAGCACAATAACAAGAGAACAACTTCCATTTCGGTCTCTTGTCAAGCCATGAAGCGAGAACCTCGTTACAATACCACTGTTTCTTAAAGCGTTTCCGGAGATAATTTTTCATATAGACACTTCAAAACTGTTATTGAACGCAAATTTGACGAGTTTTTGTAGTGCTTGCATTCTTTGAGATTAATTTAGCATTCAACACGTATACTTTGCTGAACTTTTACTTACTCAAAGTAAGTTTTAATGTCAACTATCTATTGCCTAATCAACCTTTGATGAACCACTTAAGGTGTATAAAATACTTCAATACTTCTTAACCCCTATCTAAGTTCCTGATCAACTTCACACCAAAATTGCTTCTAAACTGTTGATTCGAGTGCAATAAGTAAGAAAAGAAACAAATACTTGTATTTCTAAATTTTACCATAGGATCTTAAAAAATACTTACCAAATAATCAACTTACAAAACTTCATTGACATTGACCCGACGGATTGAAAGATTTTAGCGTTTGAAGAAGGAAAATGGTTAAATTTCTTTCCAGCGTTGAGTGGATAACCAAACGTTCACTTAACTTAGTGTTAAACACTTGCACTATTTTTGAGATTCTTAATGCATTACCATTATGTTTGGCATGATTCTAGTTCCTTGTACACCAATACTTAAAAGTAAAAAAGGAGTGTAGCATATTCAAAAACATTCTGCAAAGATTTGGAATTCAGAAAAGGTCATATATTCACGTATTGTAGTTTTTTTGAACTAAATATGATTTACAATATTGTTCCAGACAATCACTAATAAGGTTAACTTCACATATCGTTGTAGATTAAATAAAAATGGGAAACTATGAGGATCTATTTGGTTTATGAGGAAAAGAAGATGCTTTTGTGTTCCTTGGTAAATAATGTGTGAAACTGTTTGACAAGGGTAAAAAATGTTTTCATAATCAAAAACAAATTTTGTATTTGTACATCTGCAAACAAGGAAATATTCTTACTATGTCAGAAAAATCTAAATGTCAATAGAAACTTCTATGAACAATACGGAGCTGCGTAGAGTCTATATTTTTAATTTTAAGTGGTACTAACTTTCGAACCTCAAACCAAGAAACATAATAAAAACACCTATACAAAGCTTTGACCAAGGAAAATCTAGTGTAAAAATTTAAAACACAGAAAATAGATATTTAATATCATAGGTAATTGCCCGAACTCAAGAAATTCCCTCGAAGGAGATTATTTTCTTTAGGGATTAAGTATATATTTCCTACAAGAGCTAAAACAAGCTACAAAGTTTAATTTCATCTAATATTTTATAAAATCATTTCAGTAAAGTTTTTATATAAGTAGTATGAGATATACATTTTGAAAAGCATGGAATGATTCAACAACAATTGGTTGTTTTTTTTATTCAAGTCTATAACAATATGATATTTAGTAATACTGATATCATTTCAAAGTTAAACTCTATCTTGGTATAGAAAAGAGTACAATGTAAGTTCAATGAGTTGAAATAAATATTTTTGTTTCAAAAATTTGCATGTGATAAATTTTTCATTTGTCTAACGTTTAATTTTGCAAATTAAATTTTTCATTTGTGCTTCTATATTTTTTCATTTGTCTAACGTTTTATTTTGTCATTAATTGATAATTTGATATCCAATTCGTTGGTGTTCTTTTATACCATTCTTGTGAAGATATATTGTAGAGGCTTGGGGTACAGCCCAGAACAGTTTCAACCAACATTTAAACAATAATTTAAGTTCTATTCAACATTGATTTTTGTTTAAGAATAGTGAATATTGTATTGAGTTTTCCTTATTTCGTAATTTATAAAGTTTGTGAACAAAAATGTTGACATAAACTCGGTGGACATGGACTTAGTGGTGGAACAAACAATAACTTTATTCACGCCGGCCCTTTAAACCGGAGTTCTTCTTTTACTTGTATGTGACAGAAAACATTTATCATCTTACTTAAAAGTGATCAAAATTTGAGAAAAGTCTGATTTTTTATTAATGAAACATATAATGCTTTAATGAAAATATAATACTATTACCCTGAACCAAATTAAATTTTCTTTGATTCTTATTTGAAAACAATACTAAACCAAATGATGTAGATTAAAACTTTTAATATTCTAATAGGTATTTTCTTTAAATCGATTCAGATTTTACTACGCTTATCATACTACTAAAATCATAATCCGCACGGTGAAGCACGCAGTCAATCGTACAATGAACTATACGAACGGTGCAGTCAACTGCGCAGTTAATTGCGCAGCCAACCACGCAATGAATCATGTTACAATTTTTTGAATGTAGTTTGTAATATAAAAACTTCATTAAAATGGTTGGACGAATGCAATGCAAAGCACTAGCTTGAGTTTTTGGGTGTGTGAAATTTGCATTTCTGTGTTGCAATTTGTGCTTATCCAAAATATATTTGTAACTCTTGATTACAAATTTTACGTTCATAACATATTTATATTTTATGTAGATTGTTGTTACCATTGTTTTAATTATTTTGTGATATGAAAACTACATTAAAATGGTTGAACGAATGCATTGCAAAGCAAGCACCAACTGCTAGTTTTTAGTTAAAATTCTAATTCTAATTGGAATAGCTATCCTCGAATCAAGGATAGTCTATAATTAGAAAAAAATTACATGAATTAGCTCAAAAGACTGCTGTAATTGTCAGGCAAAACTCTCAAAATTCTAATACTCTCTCAATATATTGAATATGATAATATTTTAATATACTTTATTCTTATCATTTGAACTAGTTTACAAATTTACTATTTGCTCAATATTTAGACGTTATTTTTGTCTTTAATCAATTTATTTGAAGACTTTCTAGCAGATTTTTTTTAGTTTTTATTACTTTTTTACATATAAACCAAATATAACTTTCAGTTTTTCATTCATTAGAAAATCCGATTTTGTCAAAACGAATCTCGTTTTGTTTTATTCGGGTTTGTCGCATTCCTAAATTGAAGTGACTCGGAAACCTGAAAAGGTCACCTAAAAAGTTGAGAGAAAAGTACATTATTTTCCCGCCCAAAAATGTTGCCGTTGAAAAAAGTCTTTCCCGCCCACCTCCGTTTTTTGGGCACCGGAGTTCATGTCGATATTCATACTTCCCCCTGGAATTTCTCATTTTGAACTCTTTCCTCTCTGTGCCTCGCCTTCGCTTCCACTTCTGTGTTTCAGCTCTTGCCTCTGCAGTAAGATACTGAACTAAGGTTTATATTGTTCTAGGTCTTTTTTGGGCACACGAATGTCTTGGATAGGTTTTTGGGGAAGGAGTGTAAGTGTGGCTGTATTTCCTATGTTGTTGAATTTCTTGCACGTTGGTTGAAGTCATTTTCATTTTCTTTTTGCCTGTGTCGCACCGGTCATTTCAATGTTTTTTCCTCTGCTTTATGTGCTAGCGTAAAGATCGACCTCCCCATCGCACGTTATTAAGTGTTGTTGACCATTGAGCATTGCAGCGGACCTTGTTCGCACTCAAACTTAATCTCTATCTGTGACACTCCGCATATGACGGAATCACTGTAGCAGTGTTATCCTCGTGTCGAGGATAACCTTCACTGATATATTCAGATGAGATGAATAAATATATATAACCAAGAATGACTTATCCTCGACTCGGGGATAAAACAAATGAATCATAGTGATTTCAAAATTAGATTAAGTATTGTACGAATCTGGCGAAAATGTTTCAGAAATTGCATTTATCCTCGAGTCGAAGATAATGTAAGAAAACTTGTTGAATTTCAATGATAATATAATGAGTATATTGCATGTGATCATTGGTTGGATCAGGGTTTGATGTGTTTTCAGTATTTTCCCATTATTGGTTGTTTATCCAACCAGGGTCTTATCCTCGAGTCGAGGATATCCGAGGTAAGGTACTTAATATTTCCATGTCATATTTTATGATAGTTATCTTCGAATCGAGGATAACTGATTTTCAGTTTGTTGTCATCTAAGGCGTATGATGAATATTAATTGTCAAATATGAGATTGTTGGTTTTTGGAAAATTGCGAATGTCATTTATGCTCTCAAATCTTCGTGAAATGTTTTGGAGTACTATCCTCGGTTCGAGGATATCTCACTGAGGCTTTATGGATTTAATGTTTTGAAATCATATCTCGATTGGTTAGTGACAAATATAAATTTAAGGAGATTTTTTTCTAGTTCTGAATTTGATTGATTAATCTATGAATGTTTCTCTTTGTTCGGAGGTAGGTGTAAATGTGGTTTGTTTCTTCGGGTTAAAATCACGAGTGAGTTGTCAAAACTCATTGTGGATTCCATGAATGATCTCCTAATTCAGTATTATAGTTTTTTTAACTTCAATTATCCTCGTGTCGAGGATAAGCGTATCTTCTCTGTTTCATTCTCCTCTCATTGATGGTGTCCTTTACAATTATGATGATATAACTGAATGACTTACCCTCTGTCTATTTCATTGTGATATCTTGAAGATGGAAGATCGCTCATACGATGGTGTTGTCCGAGTTCCACCTACCTTGCCTCCAGGTGTTGCTGCATGTGATGGAATTCCTCGCGCGTCGTGGTTCTCAAAGCGCGTGATCCTTAGAAACACATCTGGGGCTGATGTTGGAATTGGACTTTGCCAGAGTGTTGATTCTGGATTTGTTCCTGAAACTGGTGGTCGGCCACTTGGAGATGATCATGTTGCGATTCTAATTGCTGAATGCTTAGACGAGACTGAAATTCCATTGAATTGGATGTTTGCCCTTCGAGCGTGGCCAACTCGACAAGTCTTTCTTTGCAACGTCAGTTTGTACGACCAAGAGCAAACTAGCATTTACAATGCAGCTCTAAAAGTATTTCGTCGCGGTCCTAGGGTAGGCGTTCGACAGTACGAAACCACTTGTCTGAGAGTAGAGGGTCCTTCCCCACGAAAGAAAGAAGTACTTCTTACTTCACAATCGATCAACTCTGTTGCGAGCACCGTCTGTTTTCCAAGAAATTGTACTCAACGATTTCCACGGTGTTCAATTTCTGTGCTTCGCTCCCAAGTTTACCGTGACATTGGAGGTGTTTTCTTTCAGAAACATGTCTGGCTTGATGTACACAGGCAGATCCACATGGATTCCAATGGCAACAATGTGGTGACGCTTGATGGAATTGATGTATGTCAAAATGCATGGTGTACTATCATAGGGGTTAGCCGAGCCACATTCTACTGGTACAAACGAGAGGCAAAGGATGGGATGCGGGCGGGGGCACACGGCAATACTGGTACAAAGAAACCCCGGACTCATACTCTACAGGCAATTGCTACTCTGCATGATATACTTGATGATGCTGCTGATCACAGTCCTAATAAGACTACTACACTTGGCACTGGGGAGAAGGTGGTCTCGAAACACCTGCCTGCCTCTTTTCAATGGAGTGGAGTGTTGCCCAAAGTGAATGAGGTGAATTCAAGATTTGGCCTCAAACCAATATCTTTGTCTGGTCTGAGTCGAATTCGGAGCTCCGAATTTGAACAATACTCTACCAAGAAGCCTGGTGACAACTTTGCTCGCTGCGGAAGATGCGACCAACTTAAGCAACTAAAGAAGGCTTGTACAAGGGGGTCTTCCGCATACAAAATGTGGGAAGTCAAGCTGCAGTTACACCAGGCCTCTCAACAGACTCATCGAATTTTATATTATGGGAACCGGAAGAACTCGGAAGAAAAACCGAATGAGGTTGTGTGCATCATCCATGATAAAATGGATCATAGCAAAACCGCATCTCCTCATTTTTCTCACAAGAATAAAGCGACGGAGTCCTTCATGAAATTGCCTGTGGCCGTAACTGGAATGATTGCGTATGGACATAGAGATGTTCGTTATGCCCATTATAGTCTTGATATCTTCCCCACCGACTCGAACCACACTGTTGGATCGATTGCGAAGTTACTTCGGGACTTAGAGAGTCCACCGGCGTATTCTTCTCGTGAATTATTTACCGGAGGAAGAGCTTCTCCTCTCTCTCAGGCTGTGCTTGCGGATGCTAACGTGTGTCTTGGATCCCTTGCTGCTTCACCAGTTGAGCCTGTTCCTGCAAAACAGTTACCACCAATTCTCCAGATGCAGTTGGATAATGCCACAGGGGACAATAAAAATAGATTTGTGTTTGCTTTCTTTTCCCTCCTCGTCCATATGGGTATTTTCCGTGAAGTGTATGTCAACTTCTTACTTGTTGGTCATACTCACGAGGATATTGATGCAATGTTTGGGAGATGGAGTTCCAAACTAAAGTCAAATAGCTATCCAACGATTCCACTCTTGATGAAATCATTCATGGATGCTGAGAAAATGCCAGTTATTCCACACCTCATTGAAGAGGTGCCCGATTTCAAGGGCTTTTTAGAAGGATATTTGTGCATTGGCAAAGAGGCCCTTACAGGTCACACAAAGGGCCAACAATTCAAGTTCTACAAGGGCTCAGATGGATTGCCAAAGATACAGTACAAAATTCTTTGTACAGATAGGGATTGGTTGCCCGAGGAGGAGGGAGGAATCCAGCTGTGGAAAGTGACGGCAGATGGTATGCCAATTTTGCCTCGTGGTCAGCCGCTTCTTCTCATTCCGCGACGTCATGAGAATTATGATGAGGTTTTGAAGGGTCTCTCTGGGTTTCTAAGTCTTTGGGAATCAATGGCTAACGAGGATCTCTCGGGTGAATATAGGAGGAAGAACGAGCATATTATGTATTATTGGAGAGGTGTTAAGGATGCCCTCGAAGGGCCTTTGGAAGAATCGTCTCTTCTACGAGAGGGATTCTGGCCTCTATCTAGATATGCTCCATCTATGGTGGATGAATATGAGATTGATGGGTCGTTGCGGGAGGAGTATGCAGAGGACCCTCCATTCATTGGACAACGTCGTCATTGTCCTCCTCCATCGTTTCGGGTTGGTAGAGATGTGTACGAGGGCTATATACTTGCGGTGCGTTCTGCTGATGGGGATTTGCGCCCATTTTGGATTGCCTTAGCGTTGACTAATCCACATCCGGATCGTGAACATTCTCATGAGATTAAAGTGCAATACTTCAAACCTGCATCCCAACGTCATGTGGACTTGGAAACGTATCAAGGGTGGGATTCTAATCATGGGAATAATTGGGTTGAAGATACTGAATCTGAACCAATCTGGGTGTATACAGATTGTATTTTAACGGCTTGGAAGCCTAGGTTGCGTGGAAACACAAGCTCCTCTAGGTTAAGAATTCCAAAATCACAAGTGGACATAATCAAGGCATCTTTAGCTGAATTATAGATTCCATCGGAATTTGTGGTTTTTGGGGACTAGAGTTATTTTACCAATATAAAATAGGGGGGTGCATGTTCTTTTTTGATTTTTTGTTCTTTCGTGCTGGATATTCTATTAAGTATGTAGTGAATTTGTATCTATAGAATGGATTTGTACTCTTTAAATGTGCGCATAGCATATTTGTAGATAGAATTAGATTAGTATTTGTAGTTACATGTAGTGATGTATTGTGTTGCTTTCAATATTATACAACAGAGGCGGGAATTGTGTTTCATCATTGATGTATAATGGCGGTTCACATTGTGAGTGTCATAAATTGTACATTTATCTTTGATGCATTGATACTTTCTATTGATAGCAATTATTGAATGGATTGCTACAATACATGCTAACTTTTCAACACTAGGTATTTCAACGACCTTATTGTTTGGAAATAGTAGAATCTCTTGAAATTGGTAATTAATTCTGTTTCAAATGAAAAGGTATGCATTCTAGGTGGAATTTAAATGAGTGTATATGTGTATTTTAGTCCAATTTTAAACCCTACTTAGAGGGGTTATCACATTTATTGCTGCTTCTATTTTCCACAGTAATTTTATTTTCGCAATGATTTTTTTTGGATGTATTAGTTTTTCTTAGGTAATATCCTCCATATCTTGGTACATTTTTTATAATCTATTACCTTTACACATACAATTGAATATGATATTCAATTTCATACAAGATGAATTCAACAATCCATGATACAACTAGCTTATTTAGCATTTTCAATGGAGATTAAGTCTCAATTTAATACATAGTCTCAAATTAATGAAATTATAAATTGACTAAAAAAAGACACCATGATAAATTGAGACTCCGAAATGTCTCATTTTAATGAATATGGTGTTTTATGTTGAAATCAAAGACCTTAACAAACGAGTAGCATTCACCAAAAAAAAAACATGTTATATGTGCACGTGTATTTTTAGTAAAAAAGTATGTATTCAAACATGCTTCGGACATCATTTCTTTGGGGTTTTAAAAATGTGCATCATATTACTATTTTGTCATCAATTTAGAATGTGCATTCTTTGGCAAGAATCCCAAGTGTCCCCATGGTCTGAATTTCAAATTGAAATTGATTACTATCCACTTAGAGGTACTCAAAGACTTGAAATGTGCGCAAACTAATATTAATTTCGGATTAAAATATCTTATATTTGAGTTCACATTGTATTACCATGAGTTTAGGGTGTGGCAATCTAAGCATGACATGAAAGATGGAAGAATTCTTGACCATACACAATTTATTTCATGTTTTGACGTGAAATTAAAGACTTTGTCATTTGTAAAACATAGAGAGTGGAAATTTTTTTAATGATTTAAACAAGAAACGGAGAGACCTCCTCATGACAAAAAAAGGATAATCAAAATATAAAATATAACTAATACAAAGTGTATCACTTAGTGCATCAAGCATAATTTAATGCTCGTAATGTAAGTAATTTTGAATTTTTTTATACATGCAAAAAATGAATAATTAGTTTTTCAGCACGTTCTAGTGGTCGCAAATTATATTTGAAATTCTCAAAATTTTGTAGAAGGATGATAAAAGTCATGAGGCATAATTATTAGTAATTTATTTTCTCAATGAACGTCTTCATTAAAAGTTATGCGAGCCAAAAGAGAAACTTCTCGATTGCCGACACGTTAGGCAACCGAAAAAACGTTTTGCTATGACATAGTATGGAATGTGATATTTTCAATACATAGAAGTAATATTAGAACGAATGATATTGTGGAAAAACATGTTATTTTTCTAGTGAAAAACAAGACTACATCCCAATTCATACATTTTCACACATTGTCACATATTATTGATTTAGGGTACCAAGAATACTTAGACTTCATATCCAGTGAAGACTATGGGATCGTCATATTTTTTGCTTTTTAATATTACTACTCGAGATTTAGGTCCACATATTTTGAAAATCCTTTTAAAATTCAAAAGATTACTATTTCACTTGTGAAATACTTAACCATAAAGAGAAGTACGGAGTTCAAAATGATTGTTTGTAGAAGTGGATATACACATTGCACATACATCAGCTCGGTTTTTAGGAGAGGTGTGCGCCATCACTTTGTGCAATGAACCAAAAAGAGTGTGTGCACACAGTTTAGCTCTAGTAGCGCTAACGTGTGCCTCGTCACTAGGTGCAGTGAACTAAAAAGAAAATATGCACAGTTTAGCTCTACTAGCGCTAAATTGTGCACCATCACTAAATGGAGTAGATTAGAAAGCAAAAATGCACTATGTAGCTCCAGTATACAGAAGATGGCTTCTAGAGAAATGGACACTAAGTAGGAATCCATACAGTAATTGTAAAATGTACAATAAGTGTAGTGACAAAACTATACATCACCCAATGTCAACTACCACTCTAAATGTCAATCCTAGTAAATAGTGGAACATAAAGTTTTATACTTGTGGACAATTAGTTTAGGAAACCTTAATCATGGTTTGATTACATCTTGAGCATCATAGTAAAGAAGGGTTGAGTGCATGTAGAAAAGCAAGAATTTGCAAGAAAGAGCTTGGGAATAATCGGATGTAGGTATGGAGCAAACGAAAAATATCAAAAATTGGACAAAGTAGAATGTAAAATATGGAGGGAAAATGAAACAACAAGTAGAAGATTGGAAATATAAGAACATTCTTCCGGAAACGAAAATGAGTAAAGAAAGGAATATTCGAAAAGGAAAAAACTTAAACATACAATAAATATAGAAATACAAGTAAAATACTCATTAGATATCCATCACATATTATGCATTCAATGTGCATTACATATTCAGTCAATATTCATTAAATACTTATTGAATATTCAAATACACATTAATTTTACATTAGAAATTTATGCACTATTCATTAATTAATCATTAAGAGTGCATTTAATACTCTTTAAATAATCATTAAATATACAAATATTAATTAAACTATCATAAAATATACTTTTAAAACTTCAAACATTCATTAGGTAAAATTTAAATATTCTTTAATTGTGCATAAAAGTTACAGATATACAAATATACATGAATTATCCTATAAAAAATCATAACAAAGTCATTAGTTATTGGCTAATTATATGATTACACATTAAGTTATCATTAGATAATTTTTTTAAATATTTAAAAAAATGCAAGAGATGGGAATGAGAATAGTTGTGGATAAGACGATAAGAAATTGAGGTTGAAGATGAGACGAAGAATAAATGCATGGCGACCGGTAGTCAAAACATATTGAGCTTATACAATTTATCAAGTATCAAAATTGTGTGCTAGGGAAGAGTTTTGATAGAGGGCTATTACAAAATGAATTGTAGTAGGTGAACAAATGAGGGATAATATTCATGACAATGGTGGCTAAAACTAGTTTCCAACTTGTTGACAAATAGTGTACTAGAAAAAGAGAATCTCCACCGGGGCCGAGGGACCGGGATGCAAGAATAAACACGGTAAAGCCCACTCCGTGAGGCCTAGGCCTGTGTCTCGGCCCACTGGAGTGGCGGCGACGGTTCTTTTAAACAATAAATTTGCAAATAGTACAGGGAGACCAAAATTCCCCGGTAGCATGTGTTCAATCATGTAATTACACAAGGGAATTAAAGAAAATCAATAAACACCCCAAAAAAAATTAGCCTACAATGGCGTTAATGTTAGGCGCTGGCGTTCCCTCACAGTGGCCAATTCGGTTTAGGTGCGGGGGGAAAAGGGTAACCCCCCTCCCTTCATCTCAAACTTGGGCACCTTCTCGCTGGCGTGGAAAATTCCCTGTCAGGGGTGGAGATGTTGTAACTACTGGATTTGTACCGTTAGAGTAAAAGCGAACTGAAGTGAAAAGTAAAGAAAAAATTCACACTTTAGCTCTATTAGAGCTAAAGTGTACACCATCAGTAAATGTAGGGAACTAAAAAGGAAATATGCATACTTTAGCTCCAATAGAGCTAAAGTGTGCACCGACGTTTATTTTATAATTATACAATTGCAAGATGTGGTCTTAATATACCTATTGTCAGTTTGATTTTCATAGTAAATAATATCAAACACATAAAAAATCAAAACGTGAATTCAAAGTAATAGAATTTTAAAATCGTAGCTTTAGAACTCTCTTAAGTGTGCTTCACCTAATAATTGGTGTAGGAGGAACTTATATACATCGATGGTAATGAATTTACTCCTTGTGTAATGTAGAAATTGAAATCGAGTCAAGCGAAAGCAAGCTGATCCACTAAAACCATGAGAGAAAACTAAACACTGTAATCATGTTTCTAACACTAATATATAATCGTTCACTTCCGTCCAATCCAAGTTTGTGTATTATTGAGAAAATGCTAACTTAGAAGTTTTAATTGAGATCATACGAATGAAATTGGAAATAATCACTTTTCTTTTGCTACCTGTTCGTGGTGGTAGAATATGCAAAATTGAAGTGTTAATGGCCTAGAAAAAATGTGTAGGAAATTTACGAGTACAGAAATACTACACGCGCGTAATATCTTGAACTTGTTCTAATAAGATTAAATTGGCTTCTTGAAACTCCGGGTATCAATAATAAAAGTGAATGAATTGTGGTGCAACCATATGTAATACCCGAGGGTCTCACCCGAATATCACGAAGGGTATCCCGAGGGTATCTCGGGAGCACCACACGGCCACAGGGTTTCGACCTTCACGGCTTTAGGTGCCCCCACAAACTCCCACGAAATCTGGGCGCGAGTCTTTTCTTCTTCTCATTTGGTTGCTGACCAGGTTTTCTGTGCGTACTTCCAGGCCTTGTTATTTTGCGAGTTTTGTGAGTTTATGCGTTGGTTCGTCGTTGCGACTTTGTGTTTGTTTCGTTAGCTACAGGGTTTGTTAAGTTTGTGTATACTGTAGCGCAACGTTTAGGCTTTCGAGCGCAATTTACTGGAGGTTAGGGTTTCCTGCGGATAGGGTTTGTAGGACGTGCAATTTTTTGTTGTGTGAGTTCGCGTATACTGTAGCGGTAGAGTTTAGGGCTGTTTGTGTGAAATTCTTTGAATTTCAGTGAGTTTGTGAGAGTTTGTGTGAGTTTGTGTGAGTTCGTGTGACTTTCTGTTAGTTTCTAAGAGTTTCTGTGAGTTTCTGAGAGTTTCTGTGAGTTTCTGTGAGTGTGAGTTTCTGAGAGTTTCTGTGAGTTTTTGTGAGTTCCTGTGAGTGTGTGTGAGTTTCTGTGAGCACGTAGAGTTTGAAACGGCCGTGCGCGGAGGATTGACGTGAACAATGAACAAGACTTGCAGCTATTTCAGTCGGATTTCTCAGTTTTAAAGGTAAGTGCACTCATTCAGTCTTGCATTTCTTTCGATATTTGTGTAGTTTTGCTTTAGATATGATGTATTGAAACATTATGATAGCATTGTTTTTGATGTATGTGTGAGAAAATAGATGAGATTGTGTATTCAATGTGCTGGTTTGAATGTGGTCGTTTGAATGTGGTGGTTTGTGGTGGTTTGTGGTTATTCGTCGTGGTTTGTGCTAGTTTAAATGTGCTGGTTTGTGCTAGTTTAGATGTGCACATTGAAGTCAATGTTGTGGTTTCAATTGCTAAATTCAATGTGCTGAATTCAATGTGTTAATTTCATTGTGCTCATTTCAAAGTGCTGATTTCATTGTGAATGATTTCAATGTGTTGGTTTCCATGTGCTACTGTGATTGATATTGT
Source organism: Bryoerythrophyllum caledonicum (assembly GCA_963971425.1). NCBI lineage: Eukaryota > Viridiplantae > Streptophyta > Bryopsida > Pottiales > Pottiaceae > Bryoerythrophyllum > Bryoerythrophyllum caledonicum. The sequence continues at coordinate 6,892,375 of OZ020520.1, forward strand.
GTGTGTGGGTTTGTTATTGTTGTTGCAAGACGTCTAGTTCCAGTAGAATTTGTCTGGGATTAAGGTTCATAATCCATGGCTGAAAGGTAAAATCCATGCTCTCACCCAGGAGCCCTAAACCCTACACCTTCAATATCATAGAATGAAAGAAGAATCTGCACAAACTGCAATAAATATGCTCTTCAATGAACACAGTTTAGCTCGAGTCGAGCTAAAGTGGAACATCGATATTGCACTAATGTCCATTGTCGTACCACAAATTTTTTTGTTTTTTTAGTTAGGTATATATAAGTATTAAAATCAGGAAAGGTAGCTAGGCTAGAAGGTTATTCCCACCCGGGATTAATCTTTAAGTAAGATTAGGATAAGGGGGATACGGGGCTTTTATAAAAGCCTTAATAGTAGCAAGAAGGGACCTAGAGCTATGACTTAGACTCTAGCCTAAAAACAGTCCCTCGGGCCCAAAACCGCAAGAAGACCAAGAGGCAAGGAATGCCATCATCCGGGCCAACCCGTAGACCACCAAATCTGGCCCGGAAGATGTACACCACCAAATCTGGCCCGGAAGATGTACACCATCGAATCTGGCCCGGAAGGTGAGAAGAAGCGGGACGAGAAGAAACCTGGAAGGCTCCCACGGCAAGGACCACCAGGAATAAAGACGGCCCCGACGAGGAAGATCATCACCAGCGAGCGAGTGAGTACCAGCAGTAGAGGAGGGAGGCTCCGGGCCAGCCAGGGAGCACGGATGTGAAGACCAGGAGCATCGAGGCTCCGGGCCAGCCAGGAAGCACGGACGTGAAGACCAAGAGCATCGAGGCTCCGGGCCAGCCAGGGAGCACGGACGTGAAGACCAGGAGCATCGAGGCTCCGGGCTAGCCAGGGCGCACGAAAGTGAAGACCAGGAGCACCGAACTCCGGGCCAGCCTACAAGTGACGAGGAGCATCGAGGTCCCGGTCCAGCAAGGAACACCGACACCGACCACGAACTCAGCCAGGGAGCACGGACGTGAAGACCAGGAGCATTGAGGCTTCGGGCCAGCCAAGGAGCACGGACGTGAAGACCAGGAGCATCGAGGCTCCGGGCCAGCCAGGGAGCACGAAAGTGAAGACCAGGAGCACCGAACTCCGGGCCAACATACAAGTGACGAGGAGCATCGAGGTCCTGGTCCAGCAAGGAGCACCGACACCAACCACGAACTCATCCAAGGAGCACGGACGTGAAGATCAGAAGCACCGAGGCTCCGGGCCAGCATACAAGCAAGGAGGAGCACCGGCTGACGAGAAAACCGACACCCACGTGAGGAGAGGCACCATATCGAGGAAAGGTACGTTCACTTACACCCTTCGGTAACACTAGGAACAGGGAGCTCCAGGCAGCCAAGGAAGGAGAGCTCCAGCTTAAGGTTCCAACCAGCCAAGGAAGGAGAGCTCCAGGCAGCCGACAGGAAGGAGACCTCCAGCAGCCCGAGGAAGGAGAGCTCCAGCTTAAGGTTCCGGGCCAGCCAAGGAAGGAGAGCTCCAGCTTAAGGTTCCGGGCTAATCCAAAGAAGGAGAGCTCCAATACTTGAGTTTCCGGGTCAGCCATGTTTCAACACACCACCGTAAGGAGAGGGCATTAGCTGAGGGTCAAGAAGAGCAAACCCTACCCCTGAATCAAATGGCCTCCCAGTTGGTGCCATCCGGGAAGAAGGATATTTGCCCAGTCATCCCCAAGGACCCTCGGGAGCTCATCGAGCTCAAAGAGGATCTCCTCCGCATGGGATGTCTTTCTCTAATGGAGTTTTGTTGGAGTTTTTGGGTGAAGTCCACGGTACAGGAGATGCTGCAAGACCCCTTGCCGGTACCCGATGGAGACAGCATTCGGGCTTGTCCAGATCGGTGGACCATGGGGAGATGGCAAGAGGTGTACGGGTTTCCGCGACAAGGGGCGGGATGGACGAGTACGAAGAAGGAGGAGTATGCCAAGGGGAGGTTCGGTACCAAGGACGCCAAGAATGGGTATGCGGTACAAGATTGCACGGACCCCCGCGCCCAACGGGTCTTCGCATTTCTTGTACCAATCTTACACCCCGAGAAACCTACCCGAGTGACGGTTACTCTCACGAACACCGTGTATGGCTCCTACCTTGGCGAGAGAGTGGTGAATTGGGCCATCATCGTGAAGGATGTGGTGATTCGTTTGACCAGGAGCATTCACAATGTCAAGCGTGCACCCCTCTGCCCATTTTTGATCCACCTATATCACCATTTCAAGGAGACAACTCCGGAGGAGGACATGGCGTACGGAACGCAACTGATGATGAAGAAGATTGAAGGGACAGAATCAGAACCCGAACCGAGGTCTGAAGGAGGGAGCAGCTCATCACAGTCAGGAGAGGAGATTGTACCACCCCCCAAGCGCCAGAGACCGAAACAGGGAGGAGCCCCCTCCACCCGCACCCGCGCAGCCATACGCGCCGCAGCCACCGGACCAGCACAACTTGGAGGCAAGTCTTACCCGGCCTCCGAGCTACTCGAGGCCATTCGCGCATATGTGGAAGACTCGGATAGGACCTTGGGACAAGCAAGCAGCTTGGTGGGTAACCCTCCACGTGAAGGGTTGATTGCTGCGATCAAGGAGAAGGTCGGAGGAGCTGGCGATCTTCGCCTCATGGAGCAGAAGGTTAACCGACTGACGCTTGAGGTGACAAAGGTAAGGAGTCGAGCGTTGGAGGTAGAGAAAAGTTGCAAGGCGGCTCTTCTCCAAGCCAATGCCTCGGCGTCAGCGTTACAACAAGTGGACGAAGCATTACGTTTTCCCGCAGATGTGGTACTCAAAGCCAAGATGTTCGATGCTCGATTGGAGAGGGATGACCACATTTCCAACAAGCGGGTGATTGCCTTCGTGATGGAGCAAACCGTGAAGGTTGAGGCGGCTTATGCCAACATGCGGTTATTGGTGAGTAATCTCACTCACATTCTACCCAAGTTTGTGGAAGACTCTGACAGTTTCGGCAAGGATGAAGACTCGGGTTCGGAGACCAACCCGGAGGAACGTCACCTCGGCGATCACGGCCCACGGAAGGAGAAGGAAGTGGTGGACCTTGACAGCCCGGATCTGCCCCCTCCACTCGTGATCTCGAGGGTCCCGGCAGGACCATTCCCTTCCGAGGTCCACGCACCGATGCAGAGCGGTTGGAAGGAACGCCCAGGGGTTGCGATGGAGCCACCCCTTCCCGTACACCCTCGCCAACTGCCACTCGGTGATTCCCCGCGCACTACGCCGATGACGGCCCCTTTGCAGAGCGGGCTTGACATTGGGAAGACCGCAAGTGAGAGTTCCTCTTACTTTTACACTCCAGGACAGATATCCGGCCAGGATATCGTCATGGGCACCCCGAGGCAGGCATCGGCCCCTCCGACGCGATCCGGGCCACATCTGAGCATGACTACCGTGTCAATCACCCCGGATGGCCCGGATTCCTCCTTGCCTTCGAGGGAAACCTTGTTGGGGGCAACGCTTGGCCAACCCACGCCTTCCACCGATGTGTTTGCACCATTGGTGGCACTTGTAGCCGCCGCGCCCACTCCGACTTCAAGCCGGAGTTCCAAGAAGCGCAAGAGGAGGGAGGAGCGGAAGAGACTCGAGGATCTGGCCCGGAAGTAGGCCAGGATCTTGGTTTGTAGGTCACTGTTCAGTCCGGGATTTGGCCCCCGGTTGACTTTGGTTTTGACTTGGTTTTGCCTTGGGTTTTGTGTAATAAGTGACCACTGACGGTGCACGTCGTGTGTAGTGGCAGCACCGCCGCCAACAGTAGTTATTGTCACCGTTTTTAGTTAGAAGGTATCGTTTGAGTTTGGACTCTTGTGTGAGTCCTTCGCAGTATAAGGGAGGAGTCTCGTGGCCTCTCTCTGGACTGCTTGATGTGTGTACTTGCTTTCAGTTCAATTCTAAACCTACGCTCTCAGAAAACCTTCGACGGTTGGAGAGCTCGGATTCTATATGACTGTGAGTACCATCTCAAGTAGTCCACTCCTCAAGTCCATACTAACCGTCGAGTCATTGTTTCCTTGTTCCCTCAAGTAGATTAGTCGTGGTGGAGGGGAATAACAGGTGAGATGGTTAGATGGTTAGTTGGGCGTGACTCTAACTCTAACCCCTTGTGATTGTTTCCTTGTTCCCTCAAGTAGATTAGTCGTGGTGGAGGGGAATAACAGGTGAGATTAGAAGTGGTTAGGGGAGGACGAGGGGGGAGTGACGGGTGTGGAAGGAGTCTTGATATGTCTTGTGTGACCGATCGGCGGCAGTATGTCATCGATTGTGAAGGTGTACTCTAGATCTCAGACGCATCAACCTTTGGTCGGATAGGTTGATCCATAGGAGCACTACACACCATCAACCCTTTGTGTTGAGGACGGAGTAGACTGGTTTGACCTAAGGGCAGTAAGTCCAGACCGACTCTAACAGCTCGGATTATCTTGAGAGAAGAAAGGAGATCCAACTAACCCCTTTGCGAGGTGACCATCGGAGTAATAGGAGGAGGACTTTGTTCCCTGAAGAAAAGGAGTGGGAATCGGGTACCCGGGGCTAATAGCTAGGCGATCCCACGACATACTATTCCTTTAGCTGATTCTGAGGTGAAGGAAGGACTAACAGCTCGAAGGGTGGGTACACCACGTATGTGCCACAAGAGTAAGTGTTAGTCCTTAAGGCCCAAGCCTTATCCCCTCTTACGGGGGGAACCCAGTGACACCACAACCATCCCAAGTTAGTGAGTAGGAGTGATTGGAGAAACCGTGAGGAAGAAGTAACGTTTACTAAAACTTGTTTGAGTCCGTGAACCGTCGTTCATGGTGGTAAAACACTCTCCGGATACGCAAGTATCCGGATGTCTATAATGTATATAGTTGTAGAGTCCATGTGTGATCCGGGCCATGTAGGATCCGGGCCATGTGGAATCCGAGCCATATAGGATCCGGGCCATGTACGATCCGGGCCATGTGGAATCCGGGCCATGTACGATCCGGGCCATGTGGAATCCGGGTCATGTACGATCCGGGCCATGTGGAATCCGGGCCATGTACGATCCGGGCCATGTGGAATCCGGGCCATGTAAAGTACTTGGGTGGGGCGGTTGGTGTAATTAACGCCCACCCTTGTAATCTAAACCTTTCTCTTCTTTCTTTTGATGTATATATTGTATAGTTGACATTGTACAGATCATGGTTTGTTGTTAGTCGTTGTAGTTCTCGGTGACTCTCTGTGGGAACGATTACCTTAAGGGTATCTTTGTGTTAAGATGTGAATACTTGCCAACGCGTACTACGACATCCACACTTTAGCTCGACTCGAGCTAAAGTGGGCCTCCACTAAGCACTATTGTCCACACTATAGCTTGAGTCAAGCTAAAGTAGGCCTCCACTGTGCACATTTGGCCACACTTTAGCTCGAGTCGAGCTAAAGTGCGCTCTCCAGCATTCTCTTTTGGCTACACATTAACTCGACTCGAGGTAAAGTGTGACCAACAAAGCACGCTTGAGAGCGCACTTTAGCTCGAATCGAGCTAAACTGAGGACAATAGTGCACAGTGGAGGCCCACTTACGCTCAAGTCAAACTTAAATGTACGACTAAATACGTCTTTGGTTGCGCTAAAGCCGGCTCCAGCGAAAGAAATTAAAAAAAATTCTCGAAAACTCTCGGTCAAAAATGACATGACCTTCCAGTAAAGCTAGCACACTTTACCTCGAATTGAGCTAAAGTGTAAGACAATAAACATAAACAACAACTCAAACACAACAACACTCGGACTCTAAACATTCCAGAAATAAAGTATACCAATGATAACTATGACTTAACTCATGTAAACTTCTCGTTCGCCTTTCACAAGTAGGCAAGAGCTTCAGACCCGCTCCAACCACTTGAGAACCTCGATGAGTGAGGTTCGTGAGTGATTAGAGCGGAACTGAAGCTCTTCCACAGTTCTGAAAATTGAACGAGAAGTAGCCATGAATTGAATTAAAAAGTCTAGTAAAGTCGTTTGAAAGATCAATGTTAGTGTCAGAACTAATCAGATATGCATTCTACGTATAAGCACTTTAGCTCAAGTCGAGCTAAAGATGCAGCTATAACTTGATTACAACACTGTTACAATCGTGTAATTGCAGTCTAGTATCTCAACTCACGTCTACTTTTCGTTCACCTCTCATAAATCGTGCATGAGCTTCAGTCCCGATCCAACCACTTGAGAACCTCTAAGAGTGAGGTTCGTGAGTGATTGGATCGGTTCGTAAGCTTTTCCACGGTTTTGGGAGTTGAACGAGAAGTAGGCATGAGTTGATTGAAAGGGTCTAAGAGAATGTTCTAATTGATTAAATTTTGTTGCAGAGGTTTATTCACATACTTGAATAACGGTATACTTTAGCTCCAGTCGAGCTAATGTGTGACCTCGCCGTCCTAATCGGATGATCAATAGAGCAATCTAATATCTTTGCTCTGTTTCGTGTTTGTGCAGATCTGAGAGGGACATGATGGTGTCTCAGCTGCAGCACTTCTTCTAGCCAAAGCCTATCCACATTGACGATGACGATGGAGACGACAACATCCACTTGGGTTGCTGGGAGCTGAAGGACCCATCAATGACACTGAAGTGGATGCTTCTGTGGGCGACCTATACGGATCATTTAGTGTTTGGTCAGACCTTCGCTGGTGCTATCGTCGATCCCAAGCATATCGACTTCAAGACCAAAGTTACTGATGTAGTCCACAAAGATAACGATCACGTTAAGTTGTTGTGTGAGACGACCACTGAGTCCTTAGATCCGTCTTTCTTTACTATTGTAGTGAACAATAGTTCATCTCCCTACTGTATCCAGGATTTAGTCGATTCTCTTAGGTCTTCCAAATTTGAGGAAATAGTGACTCAGGTCGAGCATGAGATCTCTCTTAAGAAATGGGAGACTAGTAGCGGACAGCCGCTGAAAGCAAAGGCTATAGCTAATAAACTACGCGTCATTCTATCTAGAATGAGTACCTTTGCCGCTCTAGATTAGGCCAAAAATATCGCAGCAAGACGCCCGATAGAACTTTCAACGGTTTTGGGGGCTGTGACCGGTAGCCAGGACATGAGTCAAGCGTCGGTACCGGTTAGAACTCCAGGTGCGAGAACAAGTCGAAGCACTCTGCCCAACACGCTGTCTGCTTCCCCCGTCAAGAAGCGCTCAGCTGCCAAGAAGCCGGAGACCTCTTCAAGAAAGAAGTCGAAGCTCGTATCAAAGGAGGAGCTAGCCAATTCGATGGCCTCTGCACTCTCGGAGCTCCCTAAGGCGCTTGGATACGGAGAGACAATCAACTACTACAACGTCCAACGGATTTACCAAAAATTCTGGACGGAGTGTCAGAGCTGCTTCTTCAAAGGCGACAGAGAGATGAAGATCGAGCTTGACGTGATGAGGTTGCATAATGCACCGCCGGAGTGGACGATCCGTGCGTTTGAGCCTCGGGGCATGGAGGAGTTGAAGCATTACTACCTCCAAATGCCCGACAAGACGCAGAAGCAGACTCTCTGCGTCATGCCAAAGCTTGATGCTATGCCGACGACTGTGGAGGAGCTCAGCGACTGCGACTTCTACATCATCAACGGCCAGCATAGCGTTGCTGCCTCAAAGGAGATGATTAACGGCAACGTTCCGGAGGTGATGAGAAGGCACTTCCGAACATGGCAATGTTACATTGTCTGGACGCAGGATCTGGAGAAGCTGAGGAAGATTTCCGCGTATTATAATCGCGTGAATCATTTGGTCCAGTTCAAGCCAACGTGGGCAACAAATATCCTCGGCTCCCGTGCTTTGTGGATCCAAGTTGGGAGACCAATGCCAAAGCACTCCGCCACAGGCGTTTGCGGGTCTCACAAGTCAGGTCGGAGAACGGTAGCGGAGATTGCAAATGACAAGAGGTTTGAGGTAATATATTTTAACTAATGTCATGCACTTTAGCCCGACTCGAGCTAAAGTGTAAATTTGCTCTGTATCTGCACAGTCCTATGTATAGATAAAAAATCGTCATTGTCTGCTCATGGGTTGCAAGTTAGCTCGACTCGAGCCAACTTGCAGTATTTGGACCCTACTGGACATGTTTATATTCCTGCTTTAATTGTAAACTCAAACGACTCTTTTTATGTTCTGCGCAGCCATTTCTTAACGCAGTTCGTGAGCGCTTCGCAATGATGGACGTTGCGAAGAGCTAGATAGCTCTCAAGAAAGCCGGGAAGGCGAAGGAGCTTTCAATTACGAACGAGGTGAAGATCATCACCGCGACAGATGAGACCTTCAAGCTCTGGTCCGATGTCATCTCTTATGCGGGGCATGGCGACCTCATCAACGTCGATTCCACTTCGACGCCCTTGGCAAAGTTCAAGGACGCGAAGTCTTGGGTACCTAAGAAGGATGTGGTCGTCACGCGCGAGTTCTTCAAGATTCTCGGCAACATGACCGAAGCCGATCACGCGACAATGTGCAAGCACATTCTCAATCGATCAGGGCCATCTCGGAAACTGCCCTACCCTAAGGTGGTTATCAAGCTGCCGAATTCTGCGCTGGAGGATTGCTATACAGCCCGGGACTAGGTGGATCGGAGGAAGAGGAAGGAGGTTGCTTGGATGGAGCTTGAACTGATCAGGCCGGAACTAGCCTTCTTCAACAGCACTGGAGCGTACAGTCGTTCAAACTGGCAGACGTTCAAGAAGAACTACAACATCAGCTAGGCCTCAAAGCGTGCCCTCTTGGATTGGGGTCCACCGGATTCATACTACAAGGATTCGAGGCAGATGCAGTTTCGCAACTGCTAATGTGAAGATCTCTCTCCGTACGCGAAGGAGTTCTTCAGAGTCTTCATCGATGTACGGTCGCGGTTCGTTTCACCAGTGGAAGCCCTGCACTTCCGTTCTTACAAGGCGGCAACGAATTCGCTCGGGACGTGGCCTTCGGATTCGTGGCGCAACCTGGGCTGCAATGTGAAGCTCGGCATCATCGACTTTCGGAACATCCCTGGGTTCTCTGGGACGTCATCATCATCGTTGGAGAGGCCCTTCTTTGACGAGTTCATGACGATGTTCGCATCGAAAGGGCAGCCTCCCCTCACCGATCTTCCAGCTTGGCTCTTCATTTGCGGCAACGAGCAGTCACACCTTCAAGTGACAGCGTTTGCTGAGGGCCCGTCCTTATGCCATGCATACGATGTGCTGCAGTCGAAGTATCTTCCCTCCGAGAACGAGCGCCTCGGAGGATACGCGCCAAAGACCAACAACGCTCTCGACCCGGTTCGGCTCCTCTTTCTCTTCAAGAAGGAGCTTACGGTGATCCCGGCCGTAAAGAAGATCTACGCAGCTCCAGAGCATGTATTGTACACGAAGCTGCGCAAGTACAACGAGTTGGCGTACTCCATGAATTTGAACGAGCTGAGGATGGAGTTCTTCATCAAGGTCCTGGAGCTGTTCTGCAAGAGGGGGGATTCTGTTGTCCAACTGTTGTGCAGGGCGAAATTACTGGCTGCGAGTGTGGTAAGCATCCCTGCAGTTTAGCTCGAGTCGAGCTAAACTGTTGATACCCTTTCTGACTCGTGCATAGTTTCAATGAGATCATGCCTATGCTGTTGCGTGGCACTTTAGCTCGACTTGAGCTAAAGTGTCGGCTTTTACTTGTATGATTTTATGGAAGTCATTAACTTCGTTCGTATCTTTTGAAGTTGTAATAGCTGAGTTTTCGTACCAGCAATTGTTTGTAGTGAGTTTAGCTCGACTCAACCTAAATTGAATCTTGTTCAATCCAATGGTGTGCAGATGCTGGACCAGGAGGCATTCTCCATTTCTCACGACACCGATTAGCAGGACCTTGGCGACGCCTTTGAGGTCGCGTTGACGTTGGATTGGGCCGATTTTGATATTTCTGCGTATCACGTCAACTCGGAGATCTTCCCCGAGCTTGGAGAGGCCGTTGGAAAGGGGAAGGGGAAAGCCATTGTTGACCTCGGCAATGAGGAGGAAGATGCGGAGCCGAGCGATGTGGTTGCGTGCCCGATCTTGAGCACCGTCACTAAGGATAATGAGTCCCAGGACGACTTCGTTGACGCTACTCCGCCTGAGTTTCAGAGTGCCTCTCAATCTGAAGCAGGAGACACAATCGCTTCCTCGCGACAACGACTCGACTTCCCGGAGTTGGATTCGTTGGAGATCTCCGACAGGCTTCATTCAGCTCCCACCTTGGGCGCTTCATCCGCTCGTCCCGCAGCCAAGAAGAGGAAGGTCGCCAGCGCGAGCGGACGCTCTCCGTTGGCTGTCGCGAGCAGCGCTCAGGCTGACAGCAGGTTGATCTCTCTCGAGAAGAAGCTCGAAGAGGAGGCCACTCGGATGAGGTTGATGGAGCAGCGGCTGGCGGAGCGCGACGAGGAGCTCAGGGATCTGCAGTGGAGGCGTGACGATGAAATGAAGAGGGACCAAGATCAGAGGCATGCCGAGATGATGCTCATGATGTAGAGATTCATGTCGGCTAATTTGCCTGCTACCGCCACAACACTACCCGTAGTTAATGCTGCGATCCCCCAACCTCCCGTTTCACAGGACGGCGGGTCTGCAAGTCCGTCTCGCGATTTGCACCTACCATCTCCGTCGGGTACCTCCCCCATCTCCAGTGGGGCTCAATTGCTTCTTGTTCTCCCATCCGCGTCGACCCGCCCCTCCTCCCCTCCAAAGTCACCCGATCGGGACGAATCTATCGCAGATGTCCCCAGGTCATCGTCAAGTTAGTGTACGTAGTTGCAAGTGTATATAGGCAGAACATTTTGTAAATGTCCAATTTTGTACTCCAGTATTTTTTTGTTAATATTACAATGCACGGCGAGCACTTCACCTCGACTCGAGCTAAACTGCTTAACATCTAACCACTGTGACTTGTATCCGTGTCCTCTGTGCGCATCCGCTAATAGGGTGAAGTTGTTGAATTTTTTCAGATCTAAGTTTCGGTGATGACGCGATTGCTCAACCAGTCATAGAAGAGGTCGTCCAAACTGCAGTCCCAGTCATAGAAGAGGTCGTCCAAGTTTCAGCCGTGCTCGTAGACGAGATCGATCATGATTCTGCTGTCCTGGAGCCACCTCTTCTTGTCCCAGAACCGTGCCCCCAAATGGATGTCGGGCACTCCGGGCCCCTTGACAGCATGCAGGGTTCGTTGGGATTGATGGGTGCCCGAGACGAATTGCTGCAGGACGATGAAGTTCTCGAGGTATTCTTCTAACTCTTTTCGAACTCCACTCATTCCCCCATCACTCCTCCCCCCATTTATCTCTTTCGTTCTACGTATTGTTGATTCGTCGTTGTTAATGAATCTGTAGTACTATTGGTCATTCTCTTGGCGTTTCCGAACCAGGTCGGCGAGGCATCAATAAGTGGTGCCAGTAATCTAGAAGAAATACCTAGAGTCCAATCAGATATCGAGGGCAGGTGGTTGAATATTGTGCTGGACCTCAATGGGATTCTATACACGTGTGAGCCGTCGTGGCAGGCCAAAGGATCCAGGGACTCTATCCCGTCCATTCACTCGGCTTCGCTGCCGGCCGAAGTAGGCCCTAAACTAGTTCGAGTGCGCCCTGGTTGTGCTGAATTCCTTACGAAGTTGTCTAAGATTGCCACCATCACGATCTGGAGTTCGATGATGGAATCTACAACGCGTCAGATATGTAATTATCTTTTTCAGCATAGTTCTTCGTACCCTCTCAGGATCTTTGGTCAGGAGAGTTGCGATAGGGTTCCCGAGCGTAGAGTCGGTAGCAGAACAATCCACATGAAGGAATCTGGCACTCAGAAGGACATCTTCTTGAAGACCTTATCGAGCCATCTCTTCAATAAGTTGGATCGTGAGTATACTCCGGCAAATACGCTTGTCATTGACGACAGTCTGATTAAGCACATGCTCAATTTGCCGGAGAACGTCCTTCTTCTTCCATCATGGTCGCACAAACATGTTGGCGCGAGAGACGATTCTGTATTGTTGGAGGAATTGCTGCCATATCTTTCTGACCTTCATCAGTTTCCGGGTGGCCTAGCACAGTACCAGGCCGAACATCCCTCTGGCCGGGAGATGTTTATAATGATCAGAAGACGTGTGGTCAGTCTGCGAGTATCTGGAACGCAATCCAAGCATCTCAGAATCTCCGCTCTTAATGGCGTTGGGAACACTTAGATGCCTTTTACACTTTAGGTCGAATAGAGCTAAACTGTATCGATTGAGTGCACCTCGATGTTGTAAATTTTGTTGGACCATTTTTTGTGTATATTTTTTTGATAAATGAAACTGAGATGTTTCACCGCTTTGTTTGTTGTGGGGATTGGATACATACTGCTGATGGAATGTCGTGCTATTTTTAATGATTGAAATTTTCATCTATTGTTCTAAGGTATGTGAGTGTCGCTGTGGTTGAAATTTCTACAGAACTGTGACTGTCGGGCGTCCGTGGATTCCTTGCTAGGCCCAGAGGAGTTCGTCCTTTCTCTTCGGAGTAAAGGGCTTTTGTTGCACTCTGCTGCAACCGCGCAATCAACCATGGATTATTCGACCATGGCAGTGGACGACGGAGTTGTTGAAAGCCCTATTGCGCGGGAGCCAATTCATGAAAGGAACAACTCACCTTCGTCGCAGTGGCCTTGTTTAGTTCATGGATCCCCGCCTTTAAATCCGGATAATTGTACTCCAGCAAAGCGTATTCTCTACGACGGTTTAAGGGATGGTACTTCCCAACACTCGCTTGCGGTGCGTGTTATGATGACCTCCAATTTATTGCACTATTGAGATGTTTTGGCCTAGACAATTTTGGTTTGTTGTTAAGCCACATTGCACTAATGTAGTTTTGGTTCATTTGAGCTTGTTTTTTTTGTTGGAGGTTAAATGTGCTCTGTGGATCTTTCCTTCTACATTTTAGCTCCATTCGACCTAATGTGCGCTAGGATGGATCTCAATGATTAAATTTTCATGTGTGTTGTGTAGGAGTATTCAACCTAAAGTGTATTTCTTTGGATTGTGTGTGGCGCCTATTGTGCAGGAACCATCCGGTAAATGTCTCCGTCCCCGAACTTTGTCAGAAGATGCTGCTAGAGGCAAATGCTCTCCTTCCCCCACCCGCCGGCACTCGTTGCCCAAATCAAACAGTGACGAGGTGCGTAGGCGGGGTTTGCAGCGTCTTGTAGAGAGTCCATTAATGCAAGAGAATGGCGCAACATGGACAAGGCAACGTCAAAGGGCTTTTTGAAGACGCGTATAGAGGCTTATGGTGGAACTCCGTAGACCATTTGATTAGTGATAGGACGATTGTGTTTTGCCTTGGGGTGAATGAGTGTTGTTTGTGATTTTTTTCATGAAGTTTTAAATAAAGCTTGGAATAATGGCACATGCTTCTTTTAGCGTTACCATTTTTTGGGACATTCGGCTAATTTGGTCCATCCATGTAATGAAATATAGTATTCTTGGTGCATTGTCGATATGCTTTGCATCTACAATTGTCTATATATATTGATACTTTAAAGATCATATATCTTCAAAATCATGGAAATCTCCCATTATAACGAATATGGTGTTATTTCCCTTGAATTCTTGACCGGTGAACTTCTCCACCATAGTATAAAGCGGCCCTAAATCCTTCCTCATGAACGTTTCTATGTCTACAAATTTAGATTTTCTTGATATTGAGCGTCACGTGTGCTTTTTCCTCTTAGCGCAAATTGAGTCCAGCCCAAACAGAGCGTTCAATTTCAAGATTCACCCAAATATTGATAAAAACTTCTACTCAGAGAAGAATGTCTTGGGTCTTAAGGACAGAAGTAGGTCATTTCGAGCCGGTAATCCTATGGGTATCTTGAAGTGGGAGATGCAAAGCAAACAAGAGTCCCTAGTGCCGCTCAGCAGTAAGCTCTTTTATGCATTTTTGTGATCATCAATTTACATGTTATTGAATGATAGTGGTTGTAGCGTCTTCGGTTGTTATCTAGGCACCTTGTTTTGCACTTTTTCTTTTATTCTACTGGCCAGGATTACTGAGATATTTGTCTTTGAACTACCTTGTTTCAGTCAACTACTGGCCATGAGTAGTTGGTGGAGAATTAAATGTCCACATCGAATATAAAGCCTCGAGAGCATTCGAACTTCAGAATGTCGACATCCATATTCCATTGCTTGCGCTTCATGATGTACCAACTATGAACCGGGTGGACGGTGAATAGAGGTGAGCTATGTGACATTCTTGTGATCCTCATTTCTTACGTTTATGTGGATTTTCCTCCAAAACTTAGGAATTGCAAGTCCTGCTCACAAGTGTGAATTGTCTCCTCCAGATATGATTCTAGGAATTATGTGCCTCCTTTAGCAACGAAGATGAAGATGATGCCAATGAGAGAGAAGAATTTGTGCCTTGCGACAAGAACCTGGTGCCGCTGGTGGGATACTGTTAATAGTATCTACTCATATACGACTTTGGAAAATGGTTCCTTGCATGATCATTTGTATAATTCATAAATTCTCTCTTTGTTTAATTCTCTTCGCTTTTTCCAGGAGGCCATGTGAGTTCAATTTTGCATACTTGGTCATCTGTGGAACTATATTCATGTTGTACCTATTGCTAGTTTGTATTATCATGGTTTAACTATTCTTTTTGCTTTTGATTCAGGCCATTGAGGTCAAAAGTGCCAAAAATCCAAACCCTAGAAGGAAGACTGCCATAACCAATGAAACTTCATTGACTTGTACACTAAAAATGATGATTAATGTATAGTAAATGTGAAACAAAAACTGATTGCAAGCGAGTTATTTAGTGTAGTGACATACAATATTTGTCAATTCTTGTAAAGATTGCAAAATACTTCTTCTTAGTGTTGCACATTTACTGAATCAATAGTAGGAGTATAAAAATCTTTGTAGATTTTGAATGCTTCAAAGTTCACTCTTTATCTTATTGAGAAATTTATTCAAAATTATGAATTTTATGAAATAGTTTCAATAGAATAGTCACTAGCAATTGCGCTTTTTACTTGTTGATATTTATAAATATGCTTTGCAAAGTCTAATCGCAGAAAATGTGACATGTGTCTACTTGAATATGGTTGGAATCTTGAAATTTGGGTTGTGTTGGGCTGGCGATAGTAGACAGTGGGCCATGGTCATTTATGAAGATGGCTTGACAGCCGCCTTTGGGGGGCAACCTTTGTATTCCAAGGGATAGAATGCAACTTGTTGTTTGCTTTAAATTGCATCTTCATGGATAGATATGGGCATCTGCAAAACTTTGTTTTGTTGCCTCTATGTTTCTCTTGCCTTTGTATGCCTCTTTCTCTTATCTTCGTGTGTCTCTTTCTCTTATCTTCGCGTGTCTCTTTCTCTTGTCTTCGTGTGCCTCTTTCTCTTGTCTTTGTGTGCCTCTTTATCTTGTCTCATTGTGCTTCTTTATACACTTGTGTGTTATTGCTCTTATTGTTTGCAATGGACTCATCTAACAAAGTTACCTTTTATAATATTCTTGATACATCAAAGTGTTACAAAGTGAATCTAATTGGTGTTTTGAGGAATAAAATTAGAGTCTCCAATCTTTTCTCGGTGTTTCAATCTGATGTTCTTATTTTGGATGATGGTAGTCTTCTGGAAGGTGATGATGATGGGTTGAATTATGACACCTTTAGCCCTAGAGGATCGTATAGGATTTCTATCATGAAGCCAATGTCAGGTGAGTTATTTTCGTATAGTACATTGATATGGATATGTAATTTTATCACATTGTGTTCAAAAATCTTGATCATATAATGTTTGAAGATGGATCTTTAGTATCTTAACATTGTGTACCTTTTACTCTTCTAGATGCTACTGCTGCGAGAGACAATGGCAAGGGAGAAGGAGTTGTACCATCACTTCTCATACCACATGAAGTTGATGGTGCGCAACATGAACAAGGGATTCCAAATCTCAATGATGGTTCAAGGAAAATGGAAGTTGCGAATTCTATGGTTGCTCTTGCGTCTACTTCAAAAGGGACTAGTTCTAAGTTCTTTCTTGTACACGTAAGTTCTGATTTTATTAGTTTTGATAAAGAATTGAAAATCTCAATAATTTGTTGTACTGAATTTTTTTTAATCTTTTCATTCAGGGCATCAACAATAACGTGATCAAAAGAAATGTTGGGGATATTGTTAGGATTCACGCAGAGTGAACTTTATGATCATATATTTGGAGAAAAACCAAAGAGATTGGAAGAAAATATCTCGTGGAGGAAGATCTTTTAAAGGGAAAATTTCCCTTTGCAGTGGAAAGTATGTAATCAAAATATAAGAATTGAGCGATCATGGTTTTTTAATCCAGAAAATTTGTTTTTAAACTGAAGTCTTAGAAGTGGAAAAGACACAGTTGCTGCAGTGAAGGAAGACATCCAGGCAAGAGAACCTAGCCTTGCTTCACTTCTCTTTACTTCAAGTGGAGTTGTTTTCCATGTGCGGTGGCAAGTCGATGACATTTATGGATGGTTCAAGAATTACAAGCGTTATAGGCTCAGGTATACTATTTATTTTTTTTGTATTTCTAATATATGTGTTAATGTTCCTTTTTTTGTATTTTGAAATTGAAATTCTAATTTATATAACTTGTTTAGGAATGGTCCTTTGGATAATCTTCTGCTATAGGAGACAAATGCCATAGAAGATATTGAGGCTGACAACTTGAATGAAGATAACGAAAGTGCTATTGTTAGTATTCATAAATCCAAAAATTATCTTCCTAAAGATGATTTGTGTGATTTTGGAAATTCAATGGGAGTGGAGAACGATGCCCCGGTGGGAATTGAATTTGTGGTTGCAATGAGCTCGTTTGAGGTATGCCTTCTGCATGTACATTCTTGCAATATAAGAATTTTGGATTTTCTTTGATATTGGTCATATTCATTAATTATGTTTGTTCTAATTGTTTGATTTCTGTATGTTCTTTATTGGTTATTCAATAGCACAAAAGAGTACCAAGTTGCAAGGTTGTAGAGGCAATTTTGGACAATGGGTGTAGAAAGAAGAATAAAAAGTTTTCAAAGAAAGATGATGTGGAAGAACGTATCCAGTTGTATTTGAATGATGTGCACTCTGTTGTGAACTAGGGTTTGAAGCTAAAAGCTCTTACAGAAGGCTCAAAGAAGACTGTAGCCATGGTTGTGATGGGTGTTGATAAATTTTTTAATGTCTTACTCAACATATCAGATTTTGTTGCCATGAATTTCCTGAATTTGCAATTAAATTCAAGAAGAAGGATGCGGATCAATCAAAATACTATCCTCTTTTTTTGGATCTTCTTGTGGTGTGGGCTCTAAAGGAGTTCAAGGTTGGGATTACAAATCCCCCTCCACCACAAAATGGGATGCAACACTTGTTTTAGGAAAACATCAAGAAACTCTTCTAATAAGATAGAGCTCCTCAGTTTTTTCTTAATTTTATTATTAAATTTCCAATCTGAATCTCAATTTGATATTATAGTCTTGAAGTTCTTGTTTTTTTTTTTGAACATTTATAGAAGTATTTTGATTTTTTGAGATTGGATCTTGTTTGGCTGACTCTTTGTTTACCAATACAAGGTTAGAGGGCGTATTTTTTAATGGCATCCCTGCTCTTTCATATAACCATGAGGTAAGTAATTGAATTTTACTTTGGTGGCTCGTTTTTTTTGTTTAATTTATATAACCATTTTTATGGCTGATTTCATCGTTGATGCTCACTTAGAATTCTTTTGTTAATGAAGATTGAATCAATCATCATTAGTGTAATGGTTGTACTCGTGTCTGTTTTTTTGCTTGATTATTTGTGGCTAATTTTCATTGCTCATTTTCATGGTTAATTTTATGTTGATTTTTTAAATATGTGGTTGATATTCACGGTTTATCTCATGGTTGAATCTCGAGTAGAACTCACTTAGTTTGTGCAAAAGTTGTATCCGTGTTGAGTGGAATGTGATGTGCTTGTCTTGGACTTTTTTTGTGACACAATATGACGAGAATTTGAAGCATCCTCGTCACATTGTGAATAAGCTTTCTTGAACGATGAAAGCCTTCTTATTTTGTTTGTTCTCTACATGATGCTATTGCAATATTTAAAATTGCATGTATTTTGGTTGAATAGAAAATATGGAAATATAAACCTCTTTTTGAGGAATATTTTTTTGTATACAACGTTTAGAAATATTGCATTGCATTTCACATGTGAATTCCATTGCATTTCACATGTGAATTCCATTGCATTTCACATGTGAATTCCATTGCAATTCGTGTATGTTTTTTTACTGTTTTTGAGGTCACAAAAAATCAGAATTACTGTGTTATTGACATATGTGAAGTCACTTCAAATTACCATGTTAATTTTTCAATTCAAATTAGCATTTCAAATTACCTTTTTAAAGTGCCTTTTCAAATTGCCTTTTCATATTAGCATATCACATTACCATGTCAAATTGCCATTTCAAATTACCATTTCGAATTATCATTTCAAATTACCATGTGTTGAATTACCATGTGGCAAAGTAGCCTTTTTACCACATAGATTGACTCAGTGAGATTACCCAATTAGTGTTAGAACCTAACAAACAATGTGTTAAAAATAGCATTTTTCCTTATGTGGTAATGTCTCCTAGAGCCCCTTGTGCATTTGATCTTTTCCACTTAAAGACATGATACATCCTACAATTGGCGAAGTGAAAATCTATAGAACAGCTGTAAGATACATAACGAGAAGCAGTGTTAAATCCCGATCAAAAAAAGGCAATAAAGGTCGAGAAGAAGCGTAGTGTTGCACCATGCAGCTCTCGCTCATGGGAGGCTCATGAATGCGCGTTCACGAATTCCTCACATGTATTTAATGCATCCCACAATACACAAGGGGCTCCAGGAGCCATTACCACATGGTAAAATAGTTGATTTTACCATGTTGATTTCATATATATTACACTAAACGGGTAATCTCACTTGATGTGGTAAAAATGTGACTTTACCACATGGAAAATTACCACATGGTAATTTGACATGGTAAATTGCGGGATTTTCTCACATGGTAAATTGCAGGGTTTTCTCACATGATAATTTTTTCTTTTGAATATTATTTGTCATTAACCAGGTCTTCAAATACATAATTAGACCAAAATAATGTTAACATGCATTTTATATTTGAACATGGAAGACCTACCAGGTAGAGTATCCAACTCCAACTCTGAAATAGCATATCTAGAGTAATTGGAAAGTCAAAAGTAATTTGAATATATCTTTGCACCTTAATATACTTGTCCTTTCACTTGCCCAAGACAAACCTTATGGGATATACAAGAAACCATTGTTTACAATCAAAGTATCAAAAGTGCAACTTTTACCATATGCTTCAAATGGTAAAACCTTCTAGTAGTAAAAATAGTGTTTTTGACTCAAGGAATGAAATTTACACATTGGCAGTGAATAGACCTGTTAAAAGTGCATGTCCTTCAAGTGGTAACACCTCCCGGGACCCTTGTGATAGGTCAAAACTTGTATTGGCCATCTCCGAACTCCCCGAGATCAAGTGGATATTCCCGACGCCAGCACATTGAGTCGATCAGTGGTGCTCCTGATGCGTTCCTATCTAGGCCGCAAGTCGCCGGCCTTCACATGTATATCTATTACAGCCCCTAGTCCTCAAGGGGCAACGCAAGGTCACAAGGGGCCGCAGGAGGCATTACCACTTGAAGACACAGTAAACACCACACTTTTCCTAGGTCTGCCTAATGAGCAATGTGTGGTAACTTGCATTCCTTGAGCAAAAAAAGGCTTCTTTTACTACTTCTACGATCCACTAAGAAAGTAATTGCTTGTGTTTTGACATATCACATTACCATGAGTGCAAATCATGTGTGAAAGTCATGTGAGAAAGTCATGTGTCAATGTTTCATGTATGAAATCATGGTTGCTTCTTTATCCCATATCGTTTGTCTCGGGCAAGTGAAGGGAGGGGTATAAGTAGTGGAGGTGGCTTCATTAGAGTTACTTGCGTGGACATGGTTAATTCTAGCTATCCACTTGTTAGGATTAATTTGAGTTCATATTTTGTGGGCATGGCTTGCTAAGTTCTGAAGTCATGGACTGAAAATATTGAAATTGTTTAGTTGAAATTAGAAGATTGACATGGAACCCTATGTGTGAATATTGAAGAAATTATCATATGTGAAAACAAACCAATTTACCATGTGAAAATTCCTTGAAGATTCCCGAACCATGTGGTACTGTCGCATTTTTCCCACATGGGGTGACTTTACCACATTAGTGTTATTCTTTGCTAAATAAGGAGAGAAAAACAGCTGGTTTACCATGTGGTAATGCCTCCTGCAGCCCCTTGTGGGTAGTACTGCTAGACGAGTCGTACTGATTCCTCTGAATCAGTTACTAGCTAGGCTGCTTGCCTCCTGATCAGTTACTCCTGATCAGCTAGATGGGTATGAGAAAGAGCGATTGGCGTTGGATTGTAGCAGTGGTGGTGATTTTGAGTGTGAGTATTTCGGCGGATGGCCTAGCCGGTGGAGCTGGAGGTTGATTACGAAGAATGCGGGGGTGTGCTCTATGTACACGGCGGTGAAGCATCTGGGAACTGTGGTGTTGCTGCATCACACCAACTGTGGACATTCCAACATCACCTTCGAAGGTAGTGAACAGTCATATTTACCGTGTTTGTAAGGTCCATCCACAGTTGTTTGTAAAGATCAACCGGTCTTTTGATTTGGATACGGAAGACTTGAACCAGAACTTAAGGGAGTGTTAGGTGGTTTCTAAACAGAAACTAGAGGTAGGGGTAGGAGGAAGGAGAGCTGGTTATCAACAGTTGTGGCAGTTTGGGAAATCCTGATCTCTGAATGTCATGAGTATTAATTCATGTTGGTATGATTTGGAACTGAATAACATCTGGCAAAGTAATGACGTCCTCACGTAGAGCCGGATAAGCAGAGATTATATCATGACATTTGCTGACATGAGTGTTTGCTTGACAGGGAGATGCAGGAACACGACCTATGCCAGGGGGACTGCTTCGGCCACTCCGCTGATTAGGATCCGGAGAGCGGTCAAGTGCGTCCCTTGATGATCCTCACAGATCTGTTTTGCTCCTCGGGTCAGTTTTTGGCTGACGGCACTCTTAGGCAAACCGGTGGCGACTACGAAGGAGTCCGAAGGATAAGGTGAGTGAGTACTTTCATGCCAACTGTGCGTGCCAATCTTAAGATCATACAGTATTTAAATATCATGTATTATATATGGTTAATATAAAATATTATGTCACTCTCCCAGTGTTATTGCGATATCACTTTCTCCCTTATCCTCAATGCATTCTAGAGGGAGGATTTGTGCTTCCCATGAGCTTGGAATGTTGTCAATTTCCTATTGGAATGCATCAAAGAGTTTAGTGGAGATCATAACACTTTTCCTAGTACGTGTTCCATGAGATACTAAGTTTCTTTCGCCCCTGAAGGCCCAAGGCATATTCACACCAAAACACTTCAAAAATGCTCATTCTTGTGCAATGAATAAGGAGGGAAAGAAAAACTTTTATCTCTTCATCTAACCGTAGGATCTCAATTAAGATTTATTAAGTAACATCCTCTCAAAATTTCATAAACCTTGACCACACGGATTGAAAGATTATAGTGTTTGAAGTAGAGAAAACCATCCATTTTCTTCCCTGCCTGAGTGGATCAGCACCCTTTGACTTCACTTGGTGTCAAGTTTTTGCACTACACAAGGTCTAAATCCATTACCATCATGTTAACTATGATATTATTTCCTTGTTCACCAATTTTTAGAGGTAGAAATGGGGTGTAACATATTCAAAACAATTGTGCAAGGAGAGGAGGTTTGAAAGTTGGTAATTCACGTTTTATTTTGTTGTGTGCTAAATATGTTTTAGATTAGTAATCCTAAACGGTCGATAAGAAGGTTTACACCACATCTTGTAGTAGAAAAAATAAAATTTACAAAATATTAATATCTCTAAATTTTACATTGGAAAGAAGAAGTATTTTTGGTATCTTGCCTGATAAAATGTGACAAATGTGTGCAACTGTTTGACTTGAATTGATGTGCTATTTTCCACAAAAGACAAGAATTTTTTTAACAGAATGAAAGGAAATAGTATTACTTGCTACTTTTTAAGATCTCACATTTAATAATAGAATGTTCTGGCAAAAGTTTTTGGAGTTACCCTAAGTGCCCGCTCTACCCATTTGAAATTCAAAAGTTCAAAACACTATAACTTTTTCAATATAGTCTACACATTATTTGTACTCACATGAAGCTTTTAGTAATGTCCATCTACAATATAAATTTCAAAAAGGAATGTTATAAATTGACGCCAAAGGAACCTGCCCAAACTCTTGGGCCTCTGGGGGTTAGAAAAGTGCAAGTAATTATTTTGAGTTCCAAGGAGTGAAACAATTGCCATGCACTTCATGAAGTAGAGAACATGATTCTAGGCTCTTAAGAACTCTTGAGAAGTTCTTCCGGAGAGAGTGACACAATCGTCATGCACTCCATGAAGTGCCAGAATGGTAATCAAGGCAACTCTCACTTTCGATGAAGTAAAACTTGGCATGGAACAGAGAACTTTACTGCAGTCACGATTCCAAGTTCCTCCACTGATCGAACTCGACGTCTGTTGTTGTCCTTCACGCAGGACGCTCTCACGGAACTGCTTCATCGTAGACCCCGCCCCGGACTCCAACACGACGCGCTGCGACTGGTACGAGCTCCCGGACCGCAACCTGACCAAGGATCGGTGGTACTCGTCCAACACGCTCCTCCCGGACGGGCGGCAGCTGGTGGTGGGCGGGCGCAGCACGCCGCTCGTGGAACTCGTACCACCGATTCGTGACACTGACGTGCCGCAGTACCTGCCCTTCCTGAACCAGGCGAACATCCCGCCCGGGTACAATAACCTCTACCCCGACGTGATTCAACTGAGTAATCCCAGTGCCACTCCGCGTGTGTACCACTTCACCGCGATTATCTTGCCGGTAAGTACACATTCTCCAACTTGTACAGGCTATTCACTTATCAATTCAGAGGACAATCACGAACCTGATCTAATACCCGGCGAGAACCGGTATGTCTGTGTGCACAGACGGGAGAGTGTTGATCGCCGGCAGCAACACGAACCAGTACTACTACCACAAGAAAGACATTGATCCGACGCACTTCCCGAAGAATTCAGGTCGCCCTACGGCGGCAGCGACCGCCCCACCAATAGGTCAGTGAACGGAGCGACGTTCAAGTACAAGGTCGTCGTCTCGATCACATTCTACGACCTCAACCGCGGCATCGGCGATGTCGACCCCGCCCCCCCGCTGTGGACGCCGGCGACACCTTCCTGTACACGATGAACAGCAGTCCGTGGTCGACGCACTCGTACTCCATGGGGCAGCGCTCGATGACGCTTCGGCCACTGGGATTCTCCGCGCAGGCGGTGCGGAAGGAAGGGGATGTATGGGTGAAAGAGCGCACGGCGTCGGTGCGGCTGCTGGCCTACCACACCGCCGCGCCGCCCGCGTATTACATGCTGTGGGTGCTCAAGAACGGCAAACCAAGTAACAAGTGTGTCTGGATCCGGATAGTCAAGTGAGAAAGATCACATATGGTAGAGGCACCCAATTCCGATCACTTAAGCCAGTTTCGGACTCAAATGTCATTGTATGTCAAAAAAAAATTATGCAGAAAGATGCGGGATTAGGAATGAAACTCAACAAATATTTTTTCAAATTTAATCACAAAGATTTGGAATTGATATGGAATTTAAAAGCCCATAAATCACCGGAGCCCATAATCAAACTGTAGAGTAGGTGAGATTTGGTGCCCTCCTTTTGCCAATGCAACAAGTGAGAGTGAGTAAAAGAGAGAAGACATGCCATGGAAAACCAACTCATGAGGGTACCCAATGCCGATTGGCCTTGTTCGACTTTTGAGGCAATGCCACCAATGAGAGCTCAATGGAGGTGGAGCAACCCAAAATTGCACACTGTATGACCCAATGCCGATAATGATTAGTGTTTTCAGATTTTGAGTTATTGGTTTTGGGTCACTTCGAGCACCATTTCATGCATTTGCCATTTTCATGCACCATGCCATGCATACTCTACTTATCGGAATTGGGTGCGTCTACCATAGTCACAAGGATTAGGGTTTCAGGTTCAAGGTTTAGTCTCTCGGAACCCTCAACCTAAATCCTCAACACATATTATTATTATAGTTCATAGTGTCTTGGCACTGATCACGTTGAAGTAACTAGGTTAGGGGATACATAAGAGATCATGATCTAGAAACTCTAAGCCCTAAACCTTGGTATGAGCTTGTGACAGGAGTCTAGTTACTATCTCTATTTAGATTTGATAATTTCTCTATTCTTTGGTTGGTGACATTCACTTGCCGGAAGTACACTAGAATTGATGTTTAGTGTACTGGTACCATATGATTTGAAAGTGCTATTGGATTTTTTTATTATCAATGAAAATGTTTTCTGAGCACAAACTATAAATACTAGCACGGTACTCCAACAGTATGATCACATTGTGAGAAACAGGATGATCACTGTCAACCAACTGTGAGAAACAGCTGTTCATCCAGAGTAAAAACTTATATCATTTAGTGTGGTTACACTAAACATTAATTTACTTCAGTGTTGGTAGCACAGTTTTTTCCGACTGGAAAATTCAGTTGGTGTTAGACTAAAATCCTTCCAACGACTTGGTTGAGATTTATTCATTGCACTAGAATGAGTGTTTTTGGTGTGGAATTGAGAAAGAGATGTAGGGGGTTAACTCACGGATCAATCCCCACAACCGGCTGAGCGAGATGAAGCAGCGCATCCAACGCGCTCGGATCAAATTTCCTGACAAAGAAGTAACAGCGCGACGTGGTCGTGCCATTATACATGCAGCTCTTTCCTGCCCGAAAACCTTTGATGAGCTCCTCAGTCACATCCTCCGCACCGAACTTCTTGGGATGCGCGGACTTGCCATGGAACTCGTAGTACGTGAGCGTCCGGAACGCGATCCCGCGCGGGCGCCTGATCCAGGCGAGAGTCGGCAGGAAGTGCTCATCGATGTAGCACACGGGGTGGATTGCGCAGAAGTACTTCTCGAACTTGGCGTACTCTGGGGAGTCCGCTGCGGCCAGGCGCGCCAGGTCGCGCGTGATCTGGAACCACTGGCTGCCCTTGCGGAAGTTCCGTGGCGTGACCTCGGGCGCCATCTCCTTGTACCGGCCCCGTTGCAGGCGCCCCTGCTTGGTGTGGCTGGAGCCCGTGTAGGCCTCGATGAAGCTGATGCCGGGCGCGCTCTCCAGGTAGTTGTACGTGTCGGGGAAGGTGAAGATCGGGACGCACGACTCCGAGAGCAGCAGGAACCACTCGTTGCCGCCATCCAGAAGCGCGTTCCCCAGGAGCCTCCTCTCCGCCCGGTACACCGATAGCTTCCCCCATTGCACTAGCTGTCGACGACAACACAAAGCTTCATTTGGTTTCCAGCTTCACAGACAGCGTTGACAGGATTACCACGTTGTTTTGCAGCAGAGGGAGGAGGAAGATGGGTGCGCACCTTGCTGGGGATGTAGCGGCCGAAGAAGGTCGAGGTTGGGGCGAGCTCCGGAACGTATGCCGGATGCGCGTGGATGTAGATGTTGAAGAGATGTGCGTGGCCGCGGAAATATCGCTCCCACAAGGAAGCGAACGGCAGCGGCCCTCTTGTCATGAACATGTACGCAACCTGGTTTGGATGATGAGCTTCTCGCAGCGAGCTGGACGCTTTCCGGAGCAGCGCCCTGTCGCTCATGGTGTGCCATGTTTCCGACATGTTCTGGTAGTAAATTCGCGGAGGAGGTGGCGGAGATGGAGGTGGAGATGTCGGTGCCTTTTTTTCTTCTTTGAAACTTGGAACTGGCGCGGAAATATTGGCCGCTTGAGAGGACTCTTCCGGATTCGTGACGTTGGAATCAAGAGCAGATTGATTTCCACAAGCACTGAAACGTGAGCCGTCTGCGGACAGCAGAGGCGGGGCGGTGTCATTCGAGTACGGCAATTTCGACGTTGACAATAATAGGGCAGCTTCCTCCGAGCTCACATGTATTCCCATGTGCAGAGCGGTCATGTAGATGATGAGCGCTCCCGTGATGAGAAGGCCAGCAACCACCAGGAGATGCGGTCGAGGGTGCTTGACGGCCAGCCCCGGCTGAGGACAGAGCAGCCGAGTAAATCTCCATGGTGCAAGTGGCGCGGCGTCCAAAGAAGAAGTTTGCTGTTTCGACGCAGTAAGGATCAGAGTCGACGCCGCGTCTTCAATTTCGAAGGCGTGCTGCATCACGTCCTCTGGGATCGCCGCCACTATCAATTCGGCAGCTCCAGAGACTTCATCGCCCTCTCGAAATCATCTCATGGGGTTACCTCCCGTCTTCCGTAAATGTCCTGCACAACTTCGTCCCCAAATTCCACTAAAAAAATAAAACAACGGCTGCTTGAATAAATTCGCCTTCAAGAGTAAGTCGTCAAATTGTGAGGCGCTGGCTAAAATTACAAACCAGTTTAGGGTTCAGAATCTGCAAGAACAGAAGACAAGAACAGACAAAACGTTGGTTAATTCCGAATTACAGCGTACACGAAACAGGCAAGATTACAAGACTCACAAAAAGCAGATTCACGTGTGATCACAACAACCACGAAAATTCACCATCTACCGTACGATCATCAAGACGAAAACTCATGTTGAACTTCACTAGATTCGCAACACCCGCAGTTGCTAGAGTCAAATTTAGAAAAAGGTACAAGTTCGGAACTAGTCAAACACGAACCAGAACCTCCAACTCATTCACCTCGCCTACCTCTTGGCTCGCTCCACAGTTGCACACAGAACCATGGTGCCTCTGATCTATGGCAACAGCACCAAGTTCGCCCATTCAACTCACGGTGACACCTGCTAGAACCATTATTTTGTACAACCAAACCACTCATGATCCTCCCCTAAATACTAGCTAGCGCGGCAAATTCGCCACCGTCCATGAACATACTCCACAAGTTGAGCTCGTCAAACAATCAGCCCCTCAGTTCGCAGCTGGCGCCACTTCCATAGCTAGACTTCCCCACAGACCAGGTAACCTGGAGAAACCACTGTAGCCTCAGCAACTTACGAACCGGTTTCTGAAAGGGAAAAGTAGAGATGTAGCGAGATCTAGAAACTCGATGTCGGTCTACCCGTCACCTGCATCGACCAGCACCTGAATAGGCTTGCTATCATCACACCTGATACTAGAGAGAAACGATACCTGGCGGTTTCCAGGGACATGATTTCCTACGATTGACTAATGTGATGGATGTCCGGACCTTCAGGTGAGCCACTAATGACCAGGCTACACACATCTGTAGTATCTTTTTCGTAAGGTTCCTTACGCTTACCTGAGGAACATGTAGAAGCTACAACGCATTTGTAGAAGGACCAGACTTTAGACTGCATCACATCAAGATGATCTAGAGTAGAATTGAACTTCATAAACAGTTACTCAATTCACCTTACATCTGTCACTATCAAAAAGGGGACCCGGGTTCCTTACGTTTACCCAGGGAACATAGCTACGATGCATTTAGCATTTTAGAAAAGGGCGAAGAACGACAAGGGTCCTACCAGAAGCAGTAGGCTCTAGACTTTAGACTTCATCACATCATCAGTTCTTCATGTGTGGCAACTCTAACTCAAGATGATCTAGAGTAGAAACTTTGAACTACACTCGTCCCTCCCATAAGTTATAGCCAAATTTAGCGCCAGTGGATGGAGGTGGTAAGAACTTAGTAGAGGTCAAACTTAGTTAGTGGTGGCTTGAGTAGAGGACTTGGTAATTTTAGCACAATTTCATCTCCGTCCACCTACTGTCATTTCCTAAAATTGTAGTTTTTAGGAAATTAATGTCAAACAATAATTTAAGACATTCTTCATTGTTTTGTGATTGTTGATCTCTCTCCTCACATACGAAACTTCCATTTTGATTCGTATAAGGTTGGAACATTTTTGTATACAACCAAGTAGGGAAAAAAAATCACCAATAATTGGGTATAAATATTTTCTTCACATATAATATGTCAATGCGAAGCTATCAACCTAGTGCACATGTGAACGGCTCTAAATCAAAGTAAAAAAATTCTTGCAAGAATCTATTGATGGTTAAAGTAGTACACCCTCCAAATTCCACAATTTTCACTACCAATATATAGTAACTTTAAACACTATAATCTGTTCATTCAATCGTTGGATGTTGTGCAAAATTTCCCCAAAGTTGAGGTCATGGGTTAAGTTCAATTTTGTAAGGTTAGATGTTAAT
The DNA here is from genome assembly GCA_963971425.1 of Bryoerythrophyllum caledonicum. Classification (NCBI taxonomy): domain Eukaryota; kingdom Viridiplantae; phylum Streptophyta; class Bryopsida; order Pottiales; family Pottiaceae; genus Bryoerythrophyllum; species Bryoerythrophyllum caledonicum. Next base: position 6,920,760 of record OZ020520.1, read on the forward strand.
ATTAGTCATTGTATTTCCGTCAAATCTGGTTCAAAGAAAAAAATCAGTAGAAATCTTGGTTTTTCCAAAAACATCCCTCGGCGGTAAAGGGTTAAAAACCATTCAAAACAGTCTTGAGGAAGATGGCAGCACATGTGAAGGATTGTGGCACTATTGTAATTGAATAGTGATCTTGTTGTGATTGAATAGTGACATGTGAAGGAATAGTAGCACTATTGGGTGATATAGTGATATAGTAATTGATTGGTCTTAAAAACATAAAACAACATCATTTACCGATTATGTGCATTAATTCTCAAACACGTCAGCACTAGTCACATGGCAGCACTAGTTAGAACTTAGTTGAGGTAATAGTTAGCAAAGATTATAAGTTAGTGGCATTATAACTTAGCAGAGGTATAACTTATGGGAGGGATGAGTGTACATAAACAACTCACTTACACCCTAGACTTGTCACTCTCAAAAAGGCAAGGTTTATTGAAATACCAAACTTACTAAATTTTATTATTACCATGTTCATGGTCTTTAACACTAATAATGAATGTAATTATATACTAGTTTAAATTGATTAGAAATAATTAGTGTTGGACAACCTAAAGGGACTATTGAAGGGGTTGTTGAAGTTGGTGACTGGACACTCCATGCTTAAATTTGTCCCATGGACATGTGGAGTTTGTGTTTGATTGTGGTACATCGGTTGTTCATGATTGGGTGGTAAGTAGCATGGAAGTTGTATTAGGGTTGGAGTGGGATGTTTGGAGTAGGAGGTGTGGACCTTTTTATCTATTGATATGAATAATCCAAGTCAATTACACCTAGGCTATTTCCAAAATAACCACTAATAGGTGGGTAGTTTTCTTGTATTTGAAGATGGTTTTTTTTGAGGAAAACATACTTTTATTTGTATTTTTACAAAAAAATTCACAGTGAAAAGAAAACTTCAACCTACCTTGATCCATAGACATTTTTATTTCAAATATATATGGGATAACTAATCTATGCTTATGATGTATCCTCGGAGGGATTATTAATGTTTTTAAAAAGATTTTTACATTCGATTTCTTGTTCCTGTTATAATATCAAAGAAATCAATAACCCCTAAAATTTCTTGACTATTATTGCCACCAAAAACTCTTCAAAGTTGCTCAAATAGTGAAAAAGAAATCAATAATCTTTGACCAATAATCAACCAATAAACTCCAACCGTATGATCTTAATCTCAATTTATAAATCTACATGCCCACAAATTTTCATAACCTTTAAGGACACAAATTCAAAGCTTATAGTATTTGAAGTCAAGAAAAAGGTTTTTTTCTTCCTTGCATGTATCAACAGATCAACAGACTTTGATTTCACCTGGTGTTGAATTTTTGCATTAGAAAATTTCTAGACTTTACATCAATATGGTTTTTTTTATGCCAATTCTTTGTACACTTATTTTAGAGGTGAAGTGAAGTATTATTAATCGAGGAGAAGTGAAGTATCATCAAAAAGAAAATTAAGCAATGACTAGAGGTTCAAAAATCACCAAATCACATTTTTGATTTTTGATAAATTTATTCTTGTTCAAAGCAAAAATCCAAACGGTCAAAACAGAGGCGGAAAGAATTAGATGATTGAAAAAAGAAAATCTCAAATTAACGAGGTCACCTTTTAGAGCCCTCTTCCACTAATTTATTCCACTACTTTTACTTCATCCAAAGATGATACTACATACGACACATACAAATGGAATTTGGATCATGGCTATCTCCAAAAACCAAAAAAAAAAAAAAAAAAAAAAAAAAAAAAAAAAAAAAAAACTTGAACACCTGCTATAATGATGCTGTTGTTTCAATTTCAGGAAACACTTCCATATTAGGCTCAACGTGCACCACATTATGAGAAACCACTTCAACAACACCTTTGCTTCCAAGGCTCGGTCTCACAAATGAAGACGTTGCTGACCTCTCCCTGAACATCAACCCTGATTTTTGGCCAAGCTCTGTCAGCATTTTCCAAGGTCCTGTGTTCAATGGAGACGCCATGAAAACCTCACGCTCTGCTTCCGTATAAGCACAATAGCGCAGATAGTTCACTAAAATACCAGGGTTTTGATCCTTGAATGACACTGTTATTCCTTCCCCTGAACACAGATTCATAGAAAAATCCTTAGAGAAAGCATCACACTTCCTACCTGCAAAATACACGTAGAATATGCTCCCATTCCCAAGTGCCATCTAACCCTTAAACGCTATAACGGCCCACTGTTAGCCACAGTATTCTACATATTGGTGTCATATTTGAACATGATCGGGTTCAGATATTGAAAGGACCTCCAAATGTAAGATTTTAGTTGAAAATCTTCAATCCAAAGGTGTAAGTCTTGCTAAACTTTATGTTACTTAGCCATTTTTTCTATTTTTGGTAGAAAAAAAAAATGAATGAAAGGCAACAATCTTCACAGCCCTTTAGGCCTCACTCGTCAAGAGCCGCGTGTGTATTCACGCGGCAACGGTATCGGACTCTTTTGTTGCAAAATAGGCCAACTAGTGACAAAAAATGGATGATATCAACATAAACAAATTTATACTTTTTTTTCATGGCTTCAAGCAAAAAGGATTTGTATTTTACAGAGTCAGATACGTAACGGTAATTATGATTCCCAATTGACGTTCAAGGGTTTAACTTCACATACAAATCCTTCAAGCTAGGATTCACAGCTAGGAAATTTTGAATTCTAAATCTTTTTTCATTCGACTTGGCATCACTGAAATCCTCAAGGAATATACTTCAAAAAAAGACAGAAGTTTTCAAACAAATATATGTACAAACTGCACCTGAAAATCAATTTCCAGAATCTGGCCTTGTGTAAGCAAAAAAGAATCATGTAAATGTAGGTAAGAAAATGCTTACCATGAGAGATGCACAGTATGTTTTCGTGAGGAAACTGATCAGCAACGGCATAGATAGTCTTCACGTAGCGGCGACGTCCCTCCTCTCCGGTTTCTTCCCACTCTGGTATCTGCAACAGCACATGAATTGGTTCAAATTCATAATAAATTCATCAAAGAAGATTCCTATAATGTAAATACATGCAGCAGCCTAACTACAAATGCAGAGGTAGAGGTGGAAGGCAACCATATCGCCATATCGATAACATTGGGCAATCGCAGTTAGTAAAGGAGTTACATGAATCAGTAAATGCATAAACTAGAAGCCCTGTCACCTTAAACCCGCTATCAAGAGCTGCTTCGATCGAGAAAATCCAACCATTGACGTTTATGTCCGGCAATGTACACGCAACCCCTGATTATGGAAATAGCCTGTCTCTCCGAGGTTACTTCTCATAATCAAGGCGGCTTGCACACTACCTAGTCCACTCAAAGGCAGTCAAGCGGAGATTCTTAAGTCCAAATTATGAACTTCCAGGAAAGGTGGCAAGACGATGGAAGTGAAAGCAGCAACACAAGAAGAAAATCTAGCTCAGATATGTGGAAAGGCGATGGCACAGATGGGTTCCCTCACCTTGGGCACGACTGACTTGGAGGAGACGTCCACCACAGTTCCGGTTGGAAGCTCGGAGACGAGTCTGTCCAGAGGCAAAGTCCAAATCTCAGCGTTGCGAGGGTCGGCTGGCGGGTACCAGATTGCTTGGCTGTTCATCAGCTCGGATAACCCGCACTCTACATGAACCTGAAGAACAAATCATGTCACCAACATACACACTCAATCACGAGATCATTGGCGAAATTCCTGCACTCACTCGCAAGATCATAGTAAGAAACTAAGCGGGTTGGTGCAAGATGAATAGTGCAGAATTGAGGCTGGTGAGGCTGATATTAGGGTTTCTAAGGGTGATGTCGGACTCCAACACTGTTCAAAGGTTGAACCACGATCGATCCTCATCAAAAATTGGCTTAGCGCACAAGAAATTTCAGCAACTTCACTTCACGAAAATAATGGGTTTGATTCACCGGAAATGAACAGATGTTGGAACCACAAATTCCACAGAAACTGGTTTCATTCACCAGAAATTAGTTTAAGCCACGTCTAATTCAACAGAAGTCAGGTCTCTTCACCAGAAATTGCATCACTAACCTTGAGGTGAGACAAATCGGATCCAGGCTCCGGAAACATGCCCTGGATGAACCCGGCGGCCGTCTGCACACAGCGCAGGAACGGCGACACGAAGATGCGATCAATGCGAACTCCCTCGCTCCGGAGTTTCTCCCCAACGCTGCGCGCCTGCTCCACGCCCGCGTCCGTCAGCGGCGGATCCCACGTTCGCACCCCGGGCTCCTGCACCCAGTCGCGGTGCACGTTATCCCACCGCTCCCCGTGCCGCATCACATACAGCTTCTGAACATGACAACCAGTCGCCATAACTCAGTAACCTAGATCACCCCAACTACTAGAGCCAGCGTTCGATCAGTCACAACAACTAGTGCTCGTCTATCACTGCATCAGAAGGAGAACAACTACGATTGAGTGGATTGCACTGCGTCGATCTCATCGATCTATCCACCGGTGCTAGATGAGAATTATCAGTTGAGCTTGACAAGTGGTGGCATGTCTGCTGACTATGGAACAGTCGGTGTGGGCAGACAATTCGTCAAGTGAGAAGTCGACTCCGGTATCAGTACCGACAACGCGTATTCCGGGAACTTTGGCAGCATTTCGCAACACTTTGACGGAGGAGAATCCTTAGGTTATAGAGATTTCCCAGATGCCAAAATTTGTGAAATGCCGCCGAAGTTATCTTTACCCCTTAAACGTCAAAATTGTCCACTGATGGCCACAGTATTCTGTCGTATTAGAACGTGATAAGGTTCAGAGTGATTGATATGACCTCCAAATGAAAGATGTTATTTGAATAAACTTCACTCCAAAGGTGTAAGTCTTGCAACAAATTTTTTTACATTCTTTAGTGTAAATTACGTGATTGTATAAACGGATTCCCGACTGACGTTTGAGGGATAAAGTGTGCTCCAAAGTGTGTTAAAATAGGCTTTTCCAAGTGATGGAATCACTTTTGATCATATTTCAAACAACCAAAAAGATTCCAGAAGAAACCAACAATTAAATTTCCTCCTGATGCCAAGGATACAAAAGAAGCACAATGGTACAAGGGGCTGATATCTCACATTTTGAAAGCGGCGCCAAGAAGTTCACAATTTCGTTTTCCCGATCTCTGCTTGGCAATTTGGGTTTCCTAGATGAGCCAAATCGCTGTAGAGCTTCGTTTCGATGTGACCATAATCTGGAATTGAGAACTTTCATCTTATCTTGAATTACAGATCTATATGCTGTCATGATTCATATCAAAATACAAAGCGGGAGAATAATCTCAATCTTACAATTTCACTATGGAGCCCACACAAGCTTGTAAATATTCTTGCTGATAACTGCGCTGACGGTCTTGTTCTTGTTGCGTATGGGTACGTCTGTCAACAGGAGCTCTTGTGCTTGGACATCACCCTCCTTGAAAACATCATGCGATTGCTATGTTAATATCTGACAAATGTCTGTACAATTTAAACGTGACAAATCGAAGAAAACGTAACACAACTTGAGTTATATGATGAGACTGTACACTTACAAGCTCTGAATAGGCAAGGACTAGAGAATATAGGGTCGGATATCTCTCCAGAATTGCTAGAGCTATGTCTTCTGTAACATTCCGCACCTGTTCATACCATCCATTCAACCAAAGAAAGGGTTTAACACGAAAGAAAGGAATTTGTTTTTTGCTGTAAGCGACAAGCTTAAGCTCACGTACATCTGCCAGAAACTTGAGAAAAGAGCGAGGAAACACATACATGGCTATACAGTCAGCTCCCTTCACAAGAGCATTTACAAGAGCATCTGTTACAACAGGCAGCTCCCTCTAAAAATCAACAGCCAGCCCCCTCTACAAATGAGTAAGCTCCCTCTATAACAGGGCTGTTGTAACAGATGTTGTTTTAACAAACAGGGCTGTTGGAGAGGGAGCTGACTGTAGTCGTTATATTGGCGGTAAAAAGAACGAAACTTGCCTGCATTAACTGGACACCAAAGACATCGGTTACACGCTCCATTTCGATATCCTTGCAGTATTCCACGAACTCCACATAACGCATGCAATGACCACCAGGGGGTCGCCCAGGCTTCCCAACTTCCAACGAATACCGGTCGATAATTGCCGTCGTAAGTTCGCCGTATTTCTGGGTGGTTTCACTTAAATCTCGGGTACGTTGAACATCAAAACCTTCTAAAATCTCGGTTGTAAACGCCCTGGAAATTGAAGTTGGCACAAATTATAAGCTACGCAACTTAGAAAGATGTGACATCGAGGCCGACGTTACTGGAACCATCATATTATGAGGTGATTCTGTAAACTTCTAAACGTCTCCAAGAGAAATCGGTAATCTCCAAAAAATGGTCAAATTTATGCTTGGGCTATATGTGAGTCTTGGTTCACTAGGCGTAGACGTATAGCTCCTACGATGGAAGTATCAATGCAAGAAGGTTCTTACGCTGTCTTCAGATGATCTGAAGCATCAGTCAAGTTCGGGTCACCTTCAATCAAGTACACAAGCCTCTTTACTCCGCACCTCTGCAGCCGAAGTTTCAGGATTAGAACAACCATTTGCTGAAGAACTAATCCAAAATAAGGAAAACGGAGCAAAGTAAGCCGAATGGAGAGGCATATGTAGTTGTGAAAAAGATACTCAAAATACTGTGAGCACAAACGAACCTGAAGCCTTAGTTTCTGTTGCTTGTACCGGTTGTCTTTTATAGACGACCAAAGGTCATCAACGCGCTTCCTTTCCACAATAAAATCAAGAACATACTCATGCCTCAAGACCTTGTGTCTTGCAATCCAAAGCGCATCTCCGACTGGCAACTGTCTTGTCTGCAGCGTCAAGAACTGTCTCTTCAGTAATAGATTTGGAGCGTTATCCAAATACTGAGGTACATGAGCTCATCAAATACGATTTAACTGAATTTTAAGAAATGCCCACTTGATACCAGCCTATATATGAAGTAAATTTCCCACCTCCACTTGGACCTTGAACTGCACGCCTATTCGATCAGCAAACTTTTGTAATGCAGCACCCCTGAACACAAACAAAGAGCGGTTCGAATCCGATGATATTCTCATACGTCATTGATGATTTTGGAAGAAGTTTCCTTTCGCAACGTGCAGGGCTGAATTTCTCAGGCTAGAACAATTTGATCCAGCAAGACAAGAGAAATGAGAGCCCGTCTAATTAAAAAATAGCAGAGAGATCTGGATACTAAAATTTCAGAATAGTTTTTCAGCATCAAAAGATCAGAACCCACCCTCTTGCGTCCCGGCGAAATTGCTCCCGTGAGTCCAGGACAAGGAACACTTCGTAAACCTGTCCAAAGGCTTGACCCATTTCTAGAGGAGGTACCGCCAAGTCGTTGCCTCCTGTCGGGCTTATTTCTACACCCTGTGCCCTTGCATTTGATCGGTTTGAGGGACCCGCTGTGCAGGAGTTGCATTCAAGGACTAGGTTACTGCTCGAGTCCAATTTGAAATGCAGTATTTCAAAATATCCGGTGCAAGGAAATAAAAGTCTCACCTGTGCTAGTGGAAGGTACAGTTGCCTCCACAGTGGCTGCTGGAGCTGAGCGACACCAAGAGCTGTTCGACGGTACGGTTTCTGCCACTACAAAAGCGCATAAGCTACAAGTCCTCGTGCAACCATAGATCAGCAGAAAAAAGGATGGCAATTGATTACCTCTGTCAACGGTCGGTTGTGAGACGGGGCCATCTGCTGCAGGAACTTTCTCCTTCGGCCCTGCATGGGGACCTCCACCCCTGGATAAGATCCCCAACACAAAGCCCCAGATATCACTATCTTGTAGACCACTTGTAGCTGTTGCTTCGTTTACAGCTACTTGAATATCTTCTTCATTGTATCCCATAGTCTTCAGCTGCACAGTCCAACACCAGCCTCAACACTTATTGTCAAGGCCTGAACCTCAACATTGGGCACCATGCGTCTAAGAAATACCTTACATGAGCAAGAAGCGACAACAAAAACCAAATACTTTCTGCCTGTCTCCATACTCACTTTGTTGACATCCAGAGTCGTTGCCTTTTGACTAGATTTTGATTTTGAAGGGCGGGCTCGCGAGGTTGTAGCCCGTTCTGTTCTCACAGGGCCATGCCTGACATTAACTGGAGAAGCTTCATTTTCTGGTGTGGGCACCACATAATCGGTCGGTCCTAGCCCTGCTCTGCCTTGGCACTCCTCCGCTGTTTTCCGGCCCTCCTCCGTGAGCATGTACCTATATTACATGACACATTAAGTACAAACCACATTTTAAATTCCAAACTGGGAAAACAAACAAAAAGGAAGGCAACATGTGAGCATACTTGGCCGGATTGCTCTTCTTCACCACCAAACCCTTCTCTGTGAGAGTCTTCATTGAGTTCCATCCGGAGTACGAATACTGCGGCCCACCTCCATACCTTGAGGGCACCACTCCCTTGTTGGGCCTGTTCACATATAAGAAAAATGCCGCTGATATGAAGCGGACAAAATTAAAACACAAGAGAACAGACACGTACTCAATAGGCATTGTGGAAAGGCCGCTTGCTTCAGCAGCGTCAATGAGCTCCTGCCGCATCATGAACTCTTTGCCCAACATGTACGCTCTGCAGAAACACTACACCAGCACTGTTAACACCACCACCAACATGCAACAACACGCCCCCCTGACATGAGAAGCTGTACCTGTACAAGGTGATTAAGAGCGCATAAGGCCCGGAATTCTTCTTGGGCAAATATCTCTTTGGCGCCTTCCTCCCTGCACACAACACAAATCAGGAGATGGCTGAGGACTCATCTCCAAGCGGAAGAATCAACAAAAGGCAGGAGACGAGCTAGTCGAAAATGCACCTCTCTGTGATCCACCAGGTTGCTCGTCGTCCTCGCCCTCCGCCATCTCCTCGTCGGGCTTGTAGAATTCCGCCAGAATCTTCAAGAGCCACTTGCCAATTCCTCTGCCGCACGCAAATTCGGTGAATTACGTAGGTGGAAAAGAAACCCCTACAAAGTAAAAGTTCATGCCCCAACCCCTCATTTACAGACCATCTTTCTACTCAAGGACCAAGGTGATGACATCCACCAATTGTTAATGTGGTAATGAATCCTACTGGTTCTTTCCCAGTGAATGAATCACTCACTGTAACACCCGCTAACGTAACCATTCACGAATCCATATGCTTTCTTCACATGAGATCAAGCTTTCACAAAAATCCTAGAAAGGCTTTACCATCACTTACTTGACTTTGCTTACGGCGCGCAAGCTATTCAACGGCACGGTGGACTCGCACACATTCCTGTGCGCCCCGATAAACACTGAGTCGAGATTGTCGCTATACTGCTTCACAAACCACTCCTCGCGCTTCTGCAACAGGAAAGACGCCAGCGCCTCGTTCGCAGGGCAGAGCACGACTCGGGTCTCCATGGCCGCGCTCAAAATCCCCGTCCCCTGTCACCATCCCATCGCCCCCTGCACAGAGCAACATAGAGACCACCATTAACCCTAATTCACACAACGACCCCTCTAACATAACAATATTCTCAATTGTTTCCTGGGCTTCCGTCACATGGTATTGCTCATCACGAAATGCAGCCTAATGAGCGATTCAAAAGTCACATTAGAACCGTAATTCACACATCGGCCTTAAACCCTAAACCCTGATTCATACATCGACTCTTCAAAAACAACACTACTCTTCATAGTTTCCATCGCTAACAACGAATGCAGCCTGGAGATCCATCTAAATCTCTTCTACGTGGTGCGAGTGAGTGATTATTCCCATCGCCACACTGGCACTGGACGTGACAATGTATGCGTCTGTAGCTGCAGCATTAGTCCAAATAAAGCGGCGTCATAAGGGATTCATCGGGAAGAGCGGCGTTGGAGTTCACACCTGTAGATCCATGACGACGACGACGATGATAATGAGGGAGAAGAAGATTGGCGAGAGGAAGACTGACTTCAGAGCACGCCTTGTGCCTTCGAAATCCGAAAAGCTTGCTCCGGAAGCTACCCTATCTCACCGTTCGTCCTCACAGTGAACGAAGCTCCACACGGAGGACGAGGACGGGCAACTGAAGGACGGACGGAAAGGAGCGACGGACGGACGGACGGACGGACGGAACGACTTAAATGGACTGTCAATAGAGCGGCTGGTTTTGGTTTGGCGGGAGTTTTCTGCTAGTTAATAGAGTTTTCCTGAAAGTCTGAGTTTTAAAGGGTGGCTACCTTGTATCAGCCTAAAAGACCCGGTGCTGCATCCTTTAAGGACCTTGTGTCTTTTTCTATTCACCAAAGCAAGGTGAGATTTAAATACGGCAATATTTGCAGGGTAAAAACTCTCACCCTCCATATTTTATGGGCCATGCGCATGGAACAAGCTAATGTAACCAAATTAGTAATTTCGAGTCACCAATGCCACCTTGCATCTATGTTTGGACGGTGACTATGCCTAGATGATTAACCCTGTAGCATGTTGGTTGGCTGACAAAGGATCATAATTTATGGAATATTTTTCATCCCCCATCACATGCTCCAGACAACATACTATGTTCCATTCACCTTTCAAAAGAGACAATTTTTTTGGCTCAATAGGAAAAGCCTTTGACCACAATTGATTTGGATATGGTATTGCACACCCCTGCAATATAGAAGAAACACAACAAGCAATACATTGGGCAAGACTTGCGGCCAAAAATGACCCAAACTCTACTTCTACTCTTACTATCACACCACACAATAACTCGTTCCAAAACTACAACCCACATTTAGGCCCATTCCCAAACTCATCATTGCACTATTTGTAACATACCCGGTACCATATGAAGAACCCACTTTATCACCCAACTACTAAATAAACCTAGGCTAGAGCCACATACCATACAAATACTATGCATATACCAAAACAATAATATTGGTACCGAGAAACAACTCACCACACTTACCTTTATAACAAATAACCTCAATATACACCAACTATATACAAAAATAACCCCACCTACACCTTCACAAACTCCGGTGAATTGTAACAAAAAATGGTCCCAACTCAGATATGCCAACATAATACAAAACCACCCCACCACACCACCTCCCCTCCCCTCCCTTCATATCATGACCATATCTCCTTAAAATTTTCCCCCGCATATAGTTACTACACAGATGGTTACTTCAAAGAACCAAGAGAAGTCAGTCCAAGGCATTGGCATAGAGAAAAAGTTGGATATGGCATATACAACTAAACCAAAGGAATAAAAATATCCAACAGACTTCATGGACTTCAAAACATCCTCAGAGCAAAAATGATGGCCCTCCACAAAATGGTGAACGTATTATATCTATTAAACACACAAATAACACATCGCACCCTCCACAATAACCACCCCGACCATACCATACTAGCATCTATGGTTCAAATGCTACAAAATCACACACAAACTATAACTCTGCATAAAGTTAGAGCACATGTCAATAAAGAAGGAAACGAACAAGCGGATAAACTAGCCAAAGAAGGACTAGATAAGTCCCATCAAACATCTACATGAACATGCCCACGCTACCCCATACTACTTTCAAAGAGAAAGTTGGTCCTCTATGGAAGACACCCCAGACAAAGGTCCCATTAGATTTTTGGATAAATATCTCAAGAAACAAGAGTTAATTAACAACCTTGATCTAATCTCATAAAATTTTCACAACATAGATAAATAGACCGGTAACAACGACATTGATAATGAACTTTCTACAAACTTGTGGAAAAATCCAACAATTACAGAATCACATAAAACATGCCTTATCAAATTTTGTACTAGACAATATATGGGAAATGCCTGCAGACAATTGTTCTTTGGAATAGAAAGGTCTCCATCCATAATATGCCCAATATGCACATCCAATGACCCGGACACACGGCTATATGTACACCTCAAATGCCAAAACCGGCAAATACACTTCCTAGTTGTCAAAAGGCACAACAAAGCGGTATGGAAAATCCGTAAACTAATAATATCCTCCAATAAATCACAGTGCTTTATACTTACAAATGCCAGAACCTTCGACAACACACCACAAGAGAATACAGTCCGTTCATGGCTACTTCCATGCACATCTGGAACCCAAAGATGTCACTGTAATGCCAAATTTAAACCAAACATACTTTGCATCAAAGGACTATAATATTAAGACCCCCCACCGGATTACATTAATACAAACCTTACTATCCAAATTATTGAATTCAAATCTTGTAATGACAGATTTCCCCCGGAAACAATCGAAAACAAAATTAATAAATACCAACCACTTATTAATGACATTGCAACCCTTGGATGGAAAGTTGACCCCCTTATTGTCATTGCCGGTGGAGCTGGAGCTACTAATTTTATCCCTTCTATGAAAAGTCTCAAAAAAACATACAATATTCCCTTTAATCCAATTAAAAAGACATTCACAAAAATCAACACCATTGCTAGATCCAACATGATATGTCCATACTTCTACACAAGCAAAAACTCGAAAATTACCAACCTCTACGAGAAGTACATGATAATACCTTGTAAAACCTCTCAAAAGTACTCATCTAATATTTGCATATCTTGGAACTAAAACTTGTGGTTCTGGTTGGTTCTTGGTTATCGGTTTTTGGTTCTATGGTTTCATAGTGTCTAGCCTCGAGAGGGGGGAGTAGTTCCATACTACTAAACCTTTGTCTGATGGACATGGATTTAGTGGTGCAACGAATAGATACTTTACTCACTCTGGTCCTCCATTTGGAGACCGGAGTTCTTCTCCTTCTTGGTGGCTCTAGCACCCGCGGTAATGACAATGAGGATATCACCATCTAAGGTTGATGAAATTAGTTCAATTGAAAGTGTTATTGGGACCTCATTAGTTCTCAACTAGTAGGGTAATTTGTTGAAATTGCACAACCTCTGTATCTCTTATGAAACTAGTATACTATCCCGTTGTCCCCAACGGACCAAAGTTTTGAGATACTTTATAAGTCTATAGGAGACCATAGATATGGTCACTATTTTCCTCTTAGTATACAAAAAATGCATTAATATTTAGCAAAATATACACCTTTAGATTGAAGATTCTTCATCTACCATCTTTCAATATATGAACCTTTTCAACTACAACACCATACATGATCTGGTTTTTAAATAGCCATGTGTCATTGAATAGGGCTCAACACAAATACCAACTTTTGTAACTATTGTATACATCAATTCTTACACATTGTACACCAAATACAGAGAAAACATGTTGCAATCCAAATGTGGCTTCTCAGCCCCAAATGCACATTTAAGCAACAATCCAATCGGTTCTTCAAAGACACCATCACCATCACGTAACATAAATCTGTCCAAATCCCAAAATCTGCTCATGAATTCCATATTCTACTTCTTCAAAATTTGCTCTATGTCTCACTTTGCTACCTCCTTTTGCTTGCACAATTTCCAATCTCAAGAGCTACCCATATGTTCCTCACTAGTTAGCTTCATGCAAACAATCCATGCCACCATGAACCTTGTTCAACTGACTTTTGTTGAGCAAAGCAATCATTACCACAAAATCTTTACATAAAAATGTTCCAACCTACACTCTACAAAATGTACATTTACCAGTTCCACCTTCTTCCAAAGACAATCTACGCCATCGCGCACCTTGTGTGATAGCGAACTTCCAAGCTCAACCATCGCACCCGCCTCCACAACCATCGCCACACCCGCCACCTTCGTCCAGAGCAGATCCAAGCAACAATCCTTCCAACAGTCCAGCCCCTAGCCCAAGCCATGGCCCTCCTCTCCTTTGATGTGGCCTCACATGCGCAAGCTCTTGGTAATGCACAGCTGGCTGTTCGTACTGTGCATGGTACTACGGAGGATAGTACTGCTCGTTGCCTTGCCCTGCCATGTAAGCGGTTGTTGGATATGCCATCACCAGTGTATTGCTCGGTGCTTTCTGCTTTTTCTTTTTCACAATTGCTCCCACCTTCACAATAATGTTTTCTTGCACCTTTCCGGAGCCCTTACGCAACTACAGATCGTGATTCTCTCTAGAGTTAAGGTGTAAATCAAGATTTAAAAAATCATGGCTGATTTGGCATTGCAAGTGCAGCTTAAATCAAGGATTAAATTACTCTTGCCAAAATCATCGACGATGAGGAGGTGATAAGACATGACCGTGGACGATGCGGAGCTGGAACCACTGGCATCCGGTGCTTTGCAGTGAGCGCTAACTCTGCCAAGAGAACAACGACGGTTCCGATGAGCTTGTTAGATAGCCATGCACAGTGATAAACCGCGACCATGATGGCGCCTCTGCTTTGAAATAGATTCTCCTCACAAGCAAGCCTTTAAACAAAGTTCCACGACAAGCGTGTCCCGCCGTGCATGTCTACTCATGTGCGCAACTATTTGGTGGTGTACACCGAGACCTTCGCATACGGACCCATCGTCCCGACACTCCATCGCTCAAATTTGAAAACCTCTACAAACCGATACTAATAAAAAAAACCTCCATAAATCTCTACAAATTGAAAATCTCTACAACTTCTAAGAGCTGAGATACTACATACTAAACGTAGAAACCTGGGTCGAGCGTGGTCACTGAGTGGGTTGTGCTCTGATTGCAGCACTGCCCTTCGACGGCCACCAAAACCCTTTCGCAACGTTATTTGCTCCATCCTTGCGAGGCTCTTCCCTTCCACTCTCCACTGACGTATCAGCTCGGCGTCGCTTGTCGTGGCTGAGGTGGCATCACCTCCTCACCCTGTCTCTACTTATTATAGAAGATGTAATATTTGATTGTTCACATCTACATAGTATTAGACCATATTCAAAGTTAAATATGTGATAGTATCCCAAAATGTAATTAAACAAAATCAAATAAATTTTGGGAGACCTTTATTCCGATGTCATGACCACATTTTACTTTCATTCTCAACCGCAATTAACTTACAACATTTTTTATTTCTATGAAACTTACTTTCACGTCATGATTGACAACCACTCCGTCTTCATCCATCAAAAAGTATGTCATCCATAAATGATTGCCTCCTAATTCTCGTCGTACATCATTCATCGACCATATCTCATCCAAATCCAACATTCATCATCCATCATTCGTTCGGTCGTCTCTACCAATTTAGAGAAGAGCTTGCATTTGTCGTGTTTTGTGGTTGCTTTTAAAACCTAGAACTCTGATTCCGCTACGCTGTTGGTATTTTCGTCGCAGTTCTTGCGTGAGATTTCACTCTGAGAGAACGGCAGAATTTTTTAGAACATTTTCTGAGTGGACGACATGCAGATATTTGTGAAGACCCTGACGGGCAAGACGATTACGCTTGAGGTGGAGAGCTCCGACACAATCGATAACGTCAAGACGAAGATCCAGGATAAGGAGGGAATTCCGCCCGACCAGCAGCGGTTGATCTTTGCGGGGAAGCAGTTGGAGGACGGCCGGACTCTTGCGGATTACAACATCCAGAAGGAGTCGACGCTGCACTTGGTGCTGCGGTTGCGGGGAGGTATGCAGATATTCGTCAAGACTCTGACGGGGAAGACGATCACGCTCGAGGTCGAGAGCAGCGATTCCATTCAGAATGTCAAGACTAAGATCCAGGTGAGAGAGAAAATGGTGCAATTCGCTCTAGTGTGGAGTAGTTTCATCATTTTCTTCTTCGTCGATGAGTGATGGTGAAATGGTGTTGTATGTGTGGTGTAGGACAAGGAGGGCATTCCGCCCGACCAGCAGCGGTTGATCTTCGCGGGGAAGCAATTGGAGGACGAGCGGACGCTGGCGGACTACAACATCCAGAAGGAGTCGACGCTGCACCTGGTGCTGCGCCTCCGGGGCGGGACCATGATCAAGGTGAAGACGCTGACGGGGAAGGAGATCGAGATTGACATCGAGCCTAACGACTCCATCGAGCGCATCAAGGAGCGCGTCGAGGAGAAGGAAGGCATCCCCCCGGTACAGCAGAGGTAGGGCTTCAGGTGTGGTCAGTGTTAGGGTTTCAAGAGGGTTTGCGTAGCTGAATTGATGTTGTGAGGTCTGTTTGTGTTCTATTAATTGATTGGACATGGATGTATGCTGACTGTGGTGATGTATGCGGGGGCAGGCTTATCTTTGCGGGGAAGCAGATGAACGACGACAAGACAGCACGGGACTACAACATCGAGGGAGGATCGGTGCTGCACTTGGTGCTCGCTTTGCGCGGAGGATGGTGCTGACCAGTATGGGGTCGGTGGAGAGACGTAGTATGCTAGGATGCGTGGTGTGGTTCATATAGACTGGGATGATGTTCTGCAGTTGGAGAACACTGGTATCTGTTTTGTTTAGTTGAGCTTAGATCTTATTGACTGTGTAAACCCGGCACTATGATGCTGGAGGTCTGGAATCACTGTGCTCCTGGGAGATGACATTGTACTCCCACTTTGAGGCGATTGCGTGTAAATATTTCTTCGTGTATATTCTGAGACCTGATTGCAGAGGTTTTGCTTGAAAGACATGATCTCTTATTGTTTACTCTATTCGCACTAACTATAGGAAATATCTTTCTATTGCCTAGGTTATGATAGTGTTCTGAATTTCAGATGACCTCGGTCAACTTGCGTCCACTGCAGATTTTATCGTTGAGATTTTGTTTGACCTCTCGACGTACAAATTCTGAAAGTTTTTTGGTCCTTACCATATTCCTAATTTGGTCCTGTATACTACATGATTCTCTTTCTTCCTGCACAGGTTTCTAGGTACGATTGCCCGAGGCATGAGCAACGGATGAGGAGAATCACGTTGACATGATTTTGTGCAGGGAAGTAAGCGTGGGAGTACCGTCGGACGTACCAGCAGTCACATGAACTGTGAGTGACTGCCGACCAGCGGTTACCCCCATTCAGTTGTGGGAGCGTCAGACTCCCCGTGCTCGCACGGCCGACTGGCGGTCGGAGGATTCCACCGCTCGATACCATAACCGTGGCCGGAATGTGGTTAAGCATGGTCCTCACACTGCTCTCATGTTTATGAAATTCTTTCGTAGACAATTGTGTCGTCATTGTTGCAGGTTTAAGCCCCACGAGGATCAGCAGTGCTCTGCTTGTTGTAAGCAAGGCTTTCCGGGATAGATAGACCATGTCATCCATTTGTGATCGTCTGCTTTTCTGGTTTCTTTGTCCTTTATTGCAAGTCTGGGCGTCTTATTTCGGGAGTATTTTCATGACTATGCTGCTATAATACAACGACGTGGATGTCAAATTGTTGTGTGGTTTTCAGACCTTGATCATGCCGGGAATTTGACTCATTGGACGCAAGTCATTCACATGTGATTGGCATTGATGCGGATGTGTTGGAGGAAGTTTCGTTTTCTTCGGAGTCTTGGATGGCCATGACCTCCGTTCCGTTGCCGATTCCAAGGTTGCGATGTGCTGCAGCGGTGGTTTGGTTTCCATCCTCCGTGTGAGGGCGTCAGTGGATCGGTCTGGTAGAGAAGAAGCTGCATAATGCCAGGGGTTGAAGTGCAGGCTCCTGTGGCTGTGACCATGGTTGAACCTGCACCTTTGCTACCCAGATGCCAGGTATGGAATGTTTTTCTTCCCATTGGACCACAATGTGAATGTCATATCACCTTGTTCTGTATCACATGGTATGGCCATATTGTTCATTCATTATGGTAAACACGTCAATAGGTCGACATCGTAATATATTGCAGTACAATATACTACCTTGCATATCTTTTGACAGAGAAACTACCACTCTTTTTACAGGTATACTGTAACCCTAACTTTTAAAGTGAGAATTTCTAGGGTGATGTTGTTAGCAAAGCATAATACCGGTACCAGCTTGTCATTTGACACGTTTCTTGTGAACTTATGTCAGTAAGATTGATCGTTCGCTTCTCTATTTATTTGTTCCTTGATTTTTTTAACAGAAGCACAGCGTGGGAGATCAGTACATGGTTTTGGAGAATGGACGATTTGCATACCTATCAATGCCGCCTCAGTTCAGCAAGGTGGCCATGGCTGCCAAGGTATGTGTGCTTGATCACCGAAGGGATCTCCGAGCCAGCTGGGACCCCCTCGCTCTGTGCTGCCTTCAAGAGGTTGGCCACGTCCACGCCCACGTCCACCATGGCGGAATCACACAAGACATCTTCCTGGAACAGGTGATTGAGCTACTGCTACAACTCCTTCTGTTTATGTTCATCAGAGAACATTAGTAATACCCCGTCTTTTCACCTCGAAATAATCTCCAATCAATCTAAAATCAGCTCAAATGGGGAGAAAGGCGGGTAATGTTCATTAGGGCCGACCTCTTTTCTTCGCTCTCAAAGACGGCTACAACCACTTTGACTTGAGTTTCGAGACGACCAATCTCTTCTTACCATTTAGTGTGGTCGAAAGACGAGGGGGTCATCTTGTTGGGACTTTGGTGACTGAGGCCTTTTTGATTGTATTGCGCATTGCCAAAGCTGAGAGGATTATTTAGAGGAGTAAAACATGAATCAAGAGAGGGGCATCTTATTGAAACGTAGGGTGGCAATTATTTTGACTCAGGTCTGTTTTTGCAGTGTATGGAAGATGCCGGCTGCGCATTGCCAATGCCAGGCCCGTTGAGCAAGCATGTGCCGAAGGAGATCAACCACAAGGACATAGGGAATTGCGGTCACGACCTGATAGCACACGGCGACCACTTCGACTGCCTGGTGCCGTTACGAGACGGCTCCTACATGCTGAGCCACGCACAGAAGAATGAGACAGGCGGGTCCAAGTTCATAGAGCACGGGAGGCTGGTCAAGGTGGGCGAGACTCTGGGCAAGCTCAAGCGCCGGCCCAAGCAACTAGTAGACCTGTTCAGTTACGAGAGTCCCAAGCGACAAGGGTACCAGTGCCTGCCGCACCAAGGAGGAGTCAAAGCCAAGAAGAAGGTGGGAGAGCATCACTCGTGCAAGTCCAAGTGTAGTAGTGGGCCACCAGCGCCGAAAGAGGACCCTCACTCCAAGGTGACCATTCCGAAAACCTCCAAGGGGCTGGGGAAAACTACCATTGATGTCATGGGGATCTGCTGCCCGAACGAAGTGCCGCTCATCAAGAAGCTGCTGGAGCCCATTCCTGGCGTTGAAGAAGTCTCCGTGAACGTTACTTCGAAAACTGTCACCGTTCTGCATGACCAGCTCTCCGCCTCTGCTGCGCAACTTGGTGAGATCAATCTACACAACTCATAGATATTCAAGTTATACTTGGAATGCCAATAAGATGCGCCCTCTTTTTTCCATTGTTTTGATTAAGTTCTCGATCAATCTTAAAGGAGAGAAAGGCAGGGTTGATCTTATGCTTGAAACTCTTTCTTCACCCTCAAAGACGGTCAGGACTACTTCGACTTGAGTTTAGAGACCACCAACGTCTTCCGTTGGCTGAATTGAAGGATCAGACCACCAAGGTCTTCTTTTGATCTAACTCCTAGTTAGAGTGGTCAAAAGAGGGCGTGTCGTATTGGGTGACTTTGGAAAAAACTCTAGTTTCAGGTTTGATATTTGCATGGTTTCTTTACTATGATTGGTTGATTGTGCAACAGTGAAGGCTTTGAACGACGCAAGGATGGTGGCAAGTGTGCACCAGAGAGGGCAGTGGAAGGCAGGCCGCAAGTGGCCCAGTCCGTGGACCATTGCGTCAGGGTTGCTGTTGGGCGTGTCCTTCTTGAAGTACCTGTATTATCCCCTCCAATGGGTGGCTCTAGGATCTGTGGGCGTCGGCATCCCTCCTTTGATCATCCGCAGCATTGCAGCCATAAAGAGCTTCATTCTCGATATCAACATCCTCATGCTCATAGCAGGTAAACGTTTTTTTTTGTTTTGTTTTTTTGTGTTTCCTCTTAATACTTTTTTTTCATATGGACTGGAATATCCTCTTCTGGAGTTTTTCATTGCTTGGTTTCTAGACTCATGGTTGCAGTACGTTATTACTGCAGTAGGAGGTGCTATTGGTTTGGGTGATTACTTGGAGGCCGGATCCATAGCATTTCTGTTCACTCTGGCTGATTGGCTTGAGTCTAGGTCAAGTGACAAGGTAACTACTTGTGAATTTTCAAACTACTCTCCATCACACGTATTGGTTAGTGAACAAGTTTTGTCGTGTTGTGTAAAGTCACGCAAAGTTCCAATAAGATACCCCCTCTTTAGACTAGTATTTCTCACCTTAAAACAGTTATTGTGGTGGTCTCATCCTTTAATTCAGTCAATGAAAGAGCTTGATGGTCTCAAAGTAGGTTCGGCCATCTTTGAGAGTGAAGAAAGCGATCAACCTTGATGAATATCAGCTGCCTTTCTCTCCTGTGAGCTGATTTTTGAACTATTTAGAGGAGATCTGTAATTCAATTAACAATGAAAAAAGGAGGGGTTCTCTTGTTCAAACTTCAGGTGGCTTCACAATCAACTCTGTTGAGAGTAAAGAAAGAGACACCCTGATGAATATAGCTGCCGCCTTTGTCTCCTGTGAGTAGAGTGATTGAGAGCTATTTAGAGCTGATTTTCATGGAAAAAAGAGGGGGGTATATCTTGTTCAAACTTCAAGTGACTTTAGAAAGAATTCTGAATCAGCCCTGAATGTAGTCCTGTGGATTTGATGTAGGCTCGGGCTGCAATAGCAGCTGTGGTGGACCTTGCTCCTCGGAGTGCAACTCTTCTGAGCAATGGGATGCGCGTTCGTGTGGAAGAGGTGTCAATCGGAACATTGCTGGCCGTGAAGGCGGGAGAAATGGTGCCAATTGACGGGACTGTGACGTCCGGGAAATGCAATGTCGATGAAAGTAGCTTGACAGGCGAATCAATGCCTGTGGAGAAAGATGAAGGTTCTAACGTGTGGGCAGGAACTGTCAACATGTCAGGTATGTCAACAAATTATGCGGAGTTCTTTCTAAAGCCACTTGCAGTTTGAACAAGATAACTCCCTCTCTTGTCAGCTCTCAATTACTCTACTCACAGGAGAGAAAGGCAAGTGATATTCATCAGGGTTGATCTCTTTCTTCACTCTCAAAGATGGCCGAAACTAGTTCGACTTGAGTAAAGAGAACACCCAGCTCTTCTATTGATGTAGTCACTATTTGGATGAGGAAAGAGTAATCTAAAGGGTGGGGGTAATCTAATTGAACATTGGGTGGCTCCAGAATGCTCCTCATCTTGATGTGTGTTAAGGTAGTGTGTTACTAGAGCACTGTACAAATTCTGTGCTCTAGTAATTAGAAGAAGGTGCTTGCATAAGTAATCAACGGAATTCAAAGGAACATGCAGGGCACATGACGGTGAAAACCACTGCGTTGGCGGAGGATTCCGCGGTGTCTCGAATGGTCCGGCTTGTTGAGGAAGCACAAACTCAAAGATCTCGCACAGAAATGCTGGTGGAGCAAATAGCTAAATACTACACTCCAGGTATGAGAGACTCCGATATGGGATGTATTAGCAAAAGTGCCGACTGAGATGTGTATAATGAAGCTTCTGACCATGATTGTGTGCAGGAATTGTGGTGGCAGCCATAATCATCGCCGTGGTGCCATGGGCACTCCACATCCCCCACCCGTGGCACTGGCTCTACCTTGCGCTGGTGCTGCTTGTGGTGGCCTGCCCATGTGCCCTGGTGATCTCCACCCCCGTGGTGACCACATGCGGGATTGCGCAAGCTGCCAGGCTGGGGCTGCTCGTGAAGGGGGGCAGTTACCTGGAGGTTCTTGGGCGCCTCAAGGTGGTCGCTCTGGACAAGACTGGGACGCTGTCTGAAGGCCACTTCCGTGTCACCGACGTGTTGGGCCTGGACGGCGGGTCCAACATCCACCACATCTTACATTGGTACGCAAGTCTAAATATTTAATCGTATATCTATTAAATTCAAATGTTTATCCTAAAAATTACTCAGGTTTTTATGCACAGTGGCATAAAGATTGTCAAGTCACCCGAAGTCTATAGAATTTCCCCCTCTTTTTTCATAAGATTAGTCAACTCTGAATAGTTCAAAGGGAGAGAAAGGCCGCTACTTTCATATATGCAAACGCTTTCTTAGCTAATCTCAGAGACGGCTGAAACTGCTTACTTCGACTTGAGTTTAGAGACCACCAAGCTCTTCTTTTGATCTAATAATAATTGTTTTGAGTGGGGGAAGAGAAGTATAACAAATCAATAGAGGGGTGTCGCATTGATAACTTTATTGAAGTCCGCATTGTATCTTTCGTCACTTCGAGAACTAGACACAACTTGAACATGTATGTATAACGTTTTTCAAACATGTGTCTTTAGCTCCAGTAACTCTTATGATGGTTGCATTTCCAGGGTTGCATCAGTGGAGAACAAAGCAAGCCATCCAATGGCATCAGCTTTGGTAGACTTTGCAAATCTCCACGGCGTGAAGCCTGCGGAGCATGTGACAGACTTCGAGGTCATTGTGGGCGAAGGAGTATCCGCCAACGTGAATGGCCGCACTATCCACATCGGAAATGCCCGCATGGCGCAACGTCTTGGATGGGAAAAAGGTGCCAAATCTTTTCATTCATACAATGTTTGATAATTTGCCCCTAGTGTTGAGAATAACCTGGTGCCATTTGTTGTACGCTGGGGGCTAATTATGGTGATCAAGACAACTGCTCACTTGGCTGATAATTAATAGGTTTGATTGTCTACAGCGGTTGGTAAAGAGATAGTGGACTTATGGAGCAGCCAGGGCGTGACAGTGGGTTGGATTGGGGTGGACAAAGTGGCAGTGGGCATCTACGGTGTTGCGGATCAGCTTCGAACTGAGGCTATTGAAGCTGTCCGCAACTTGAAGGTCAGGTTTTTTATCATCACTACTCCTTACTGGAACTATAGAGTTATTTCTAAAGTCACGCAAAGTGTAGAATACCAGACTTTTTGATTTATAATACTACTCTGTCCTCGCTCTTAATAGCTCTTCGATTGATGGAAGAGCTTGGTGGTCTCTCAACTCAATTTTAGCCGCCTTTGAGAGTGAAGAAGGAGAGGTCATGTTGTAGTACGATGAATGTTAGCTGCCTTTTTGCTCTATGACCTGATTATAGAAATTTCTCAAAGATGAGAAAAGAGCTTAAAACTCACGGTGTCTTTGCCTCACTTTACAAATAACTCTAATATCTGTAGCCAGTTTTTGATCAGTAATCTTGCACCAGTATGAAGTGAGATCCCATTCGTTGTTTAGGACAAGCAAAGATCCATTTCCATGAGTGATATGCCAACCTCACGTATCGTCAAATTTGTGTATTTTTATGGTTTGATCAGAAACTGGGAATCCGCGTTGCCATGCTGACTGGTGACAGCGCATCTGCAGCCTCTTTCGCACATAAGAAGGTAACATCACAATGGCTGTATTTGCTCACTTATTCTACCACTCTTTTCTCACTCTAACTAGTTATTAGATGAATAAAAGAGCTTGGTGGTCTACTCCTTCAATTCAGTCAATGGAAGTGCGCGGTGGTAACCAAACTCAAGGCGAAGTAGTTTTAGTTATCTTCAAGAATGAGAAACAGTTGCAACCATGAATATATGAGAGGAGTATCTTACTGGCTTTACATAGAGAATTTGCTCATAACGTAATCCATTGCTGATAACAGCTTGGAGACATCGAGATACACGCGCAGCTCCTGCCAGAGGACAAGGTCCACATCCTGCAGGAGCTCAAGAAATCCGGCACCACAGCGATGGTGGGCGACGGCATCAACGACGCACCGGCGCTGGCCGCGGCCGACGTGGGCATCGCGATGGGCGTGGCGGGGTCCGCGGTCGCCATGGAGACCGCGGATGTCGCGCTCATGACCAACGACCTGCGCAAGCTGGCCACCGCCGTGGAGCTCGGGCGCAACTGCCGGTGGAAGATCGGGCAGAACGTGACGCTCTCGTTCGTCACCAAGATCGCCATCATCGCGCTCGCCGCGAGCGGATACGCGTCGCTCTGGACGGCCGTCCTGGCGGACGTGGGCACGTGCCTCCTAGTCATCTTCAACTCCATGCGCCTGCTCAAGCACAAGTCCTGTAGCGAGCACTGCTGCTCTAGCACCACGAAGAAGGTGAAGAGGTCGTCGCCTCTCCACCACGAACCTGAGTCCAAGTGCTGCAGCAGCAAACCTGCTGTGAACATGGTGAACGCCGAAGGGCGCCTGGTAGATCTCTGCGACGCGGGCCCGCTCATCCACCACCGAGGCAAATTCTCGTGGTTGAAGAGTCACCACCACCATTCTCATCACAGCCATCTCAACAAGCTTGACGCGGCTTCTTGCTGCTCTAGCTCACACAAGCCGGGGAGAGACAACTCTGAGGACCACGGGGGCCCCAAATGTGTTCCGGGGGCTCACTCTTTGATGCCGAAGCTGGCGTGCTCTTCACGACCAGATGTCGGTATTTCTGGCTCCGAGGAGCGAGATCACCACCTCGAAGGAAAAAAATGTGGGCATGACCAGCCTCATCTTCCACAAGCTCATCTTCATAGCTCTCTCCGGGGGTTTCCTCTGAACGAGAGCGCTTGGAGGGACGCGGGGTTCACGAACCTCGACATCCACAGCGCATCGGCTGATGAGATCCAAGATGTTGCAAGTCCGCACGGTTTGGCTGTGCTTTCGTCGCCGAGCCTTCCGCCCTTCGGAGCCAAGCGAGGACCTCCGGAACTCACTTTCAATCCTTGTACAAGAGTGTGCTGTGGATCCAAGGCGCCCATATCAACTGAAGAAAATAATAATGTTACAAACATGGACCTGAAAGTGAGCACTCCAGAGCTGCAGAAGTTTGAGGAAGAGGCCACTGAAGAGCTGGTGAAGCAACTGTTTGAGAAAGAGGTGTTGCCTAAGAAAGTGTCCAATCCGAGGCATCCCGTGTTGAAGCACTCCGCAAGTGACACTGACTTGCCTACTCTCAACTCCATACGGCACCCCCATACGCTGGACAATCCTATTCCATGAAAACATCATGTTCAGGTGTGTTTCCTTTTACACCTGAATCAGCATAGGCACCCAAAGACATCTCCTCTTCTGATATCTAACACTACTCTTCCCTCAACCTTACTGACCTTTACATCAGTGGAAGGGGTCGGTGGTGTCTAAACCCTGATGTTCTCTGCATATCGTTTGCACCTGAGTTTTCCTTCATAGCTAAAACTTCTTCCTTGTTTTCTTGAAACGATTTTTCCCGTTGCAGGTAACTTTCTGGAGTCCACAATAAGGGAGCACAACTTTTTCCATATCAAAGGAGCTGGAGCGTTTGAATTAGTTGTTGAAGACGCTACAGGGTAGTGATAGTAGAAATTTAGTTGACTGGCATTGAGTTCATTGTAGTAGTACGTGCATGGGTGATAGAGTTTCGACAATTTTGCTTAGACCGGTAACATGAGGATTATTGACAATAAAGTATACAATTTGATTGTCAAAAAAGTTGTCTACAAAAACTCAGACGACGTAACTTCCCTTGCATTAGGATGACAGGAGACAACCTACCTCACATTTTCAGGGCAAATCAAACGAGACAAAAATCTGAGAGAAGACATGTGCACAGAAAATTAAGGCGTAGATAATAACTTGGCATTCCTTTGATCTGTCACATGGTGAGGGAAAAAGGAGCAAACATGATCAAGCGCGTCCCACAGCCCACACGCGGATGTGGCCGTCGGTGTAGCCACTGTAGAGCGTGCTGCCATCGGCGCTCCAGTTCAAGCTGACGCAGTAGGGGATCTGCGCCTTCTTGCTCAGGATCTGGAAGTCGGGGCGGAGCTCGTCCACGGTGCTCTTGCTCTCGAGGTCCCAGATCTTGATGCACGACTGCGTGGCAGCGCAGAGCCAGTACCTGTTGGGGCTGAAGCACAGCGAGTGGATGATGTCGCCGGCGTCGAGGGAGTACAGGCGCTTGCCCTCCGCCAAGTCCCAGAGCATGGCCACGCCATCCTTGCCGCCGCTGGCGCACAGGGAGCCGTCGGGGGAGACGGTCACCGTGTTGATGTACCCCGTGTGACCGACGAGGTTAGTCCTGATCTTGCAGTTGGTGAGGTTCCACACCTTGACGACCTTGTCCCAGCCGCCGGAGACGATGATCGGGTTCGCCGTCACGGGCGAGAACCTGACACAGCTCACCCACCCGGTGTGCGCGTCCACGTCCTGAATGGTGTACTTGCACTCGCCGAGCGTGTTCCACAGCTTGATCGACTTGTCACGCGACCCGGACACAATCTGGCGATTGTCCGCCGAGAACGCCACGCTGAGAACATCCTTAGTGTGGCCGATGAAGCGGCGCGTGGTGGTGCCCGTGTTCAAATCCCACAGCCGGAGCGTTCCGTCCCAGGAGCCCGACAACGCGAACTGCCCGTCGGAGGAAATCACCACGTCCTGTACGAAGTGCGCGTGGCCGGTCAGACGGCGGCGCGCGAACCCGTAGTTGTCTCCCTCGCGCGTCAGTGTCCACACAATGATCGACTTGTCGCGCGACGATGACAGGATGAGGTCCGGGTTGTCGAGCGGGCACGCGATGGCAGTCACCCAGTTGGCGTGGCCCTTGAGCGCGCCGCGCAGCACGAGAGTCTCGGCCATTGTGGTAGGGTTTCTGAGAGAACGAGAGAGGGTTTTGAGAGAGAGAGAGAGAACCAGAGCTGAGGCAGGCGGCGCTGCGCACAGACTTTCAAAGAGGGTGTCAAAGAACTGGACGTTGTGGGTATGTAGTCTCGGGCGTGACCCCCAAACCCTAACTGAGGGTTTCGTCGTCTTCGTTCGCGAACGACTTTTCGATGCATTTTCGTTCGTTTCGGCGCGATGTTTTTCGTTCCCACGCTTTTGGGAACTCTTTCTATCAAAGGTCGAGGCACCTATTCCCGCTAATGCACCCTGTACAGTCAGCTCTCTTTACATGCTACAACAACAATTTCATTATAACAGGCGGCTTGGGTCCGGAACAAATATTTGCTCTCTACAACAACAATCTCCAACTACATCACATCCATCAAGCTGAATTGTTACCCTGCATGAGGGCCGTTTCACACTATGCCCAAGTCGAGAGGCCGACCGTCAAAATGAGTGGCCAAACTATGGCGAGAGGCCAAACTTTTTTGCCAAAAAAATACATTAAATAATATAGATTGAAGGTTTGGCCGGTCATGGTGTGAAGCCCCAAAGGCCAAGTCCAAAGTCCAAACCCCATATCATTACGCCAAAAAAAATTAGCCCAAAAACATCAGCCAATAAAAATCAGCCAAAAAAATCGGCAAAAAAAATCAACAAAAAAAACCAGCCCAAAAATTCGGTCTCTTCCATCTAACAGTCTAGATCTTGTCATTTTTTGATTATTTTAATAAATAAATTCGACGGACTCTCGATTGTAGTTTGGGTCGACCAAAATGGGCGATCCAAGTTTTGCTCGAGAGGCCGTCGTTTTGGCGCCAAAACAACCCAAAAGTGTTGCCATGTAGGACGACGGCCTTCGGAGTTTGGGCACAAGTGTGAAGGCCCAAAGTCCGGACTTTGGCCATTCTAGCAATCTCATTGGTGGAAATCGACGGCCTCTCGACTTGGCCACCAAGTGTGAAGCGGCCCTGACATTCCTTGCATGTAACAACCATAACCCACCGTTTTCATATTAACAGCTACTTGAAATAGCAGCCTCTATTATAGCAAATACAACAAACAAGGCTATTCTAAAGGGATTTGACTTACTTGGTCTTGGAATTATGTGGATAACAATAGTTCATAATATACAATAAGCATAGAATATGCTAAAATGGTTTGAGGAGCAACATGAAGTTTGAATTTTAAAAATATGTAAATTTTTTATACAACTGTGTGGTTGGCTCGAAACATGAATTTCCGTTGTGGAGTATGTTGCGCTTTGCATTGGCTGGAAGAACGCACCACTGGAAGAGGTCAAGGTTGTCATAAAGAATGGACATGGCCTAAATCTGGTCGACTGGACGGCACTTCGGACCGATAGACCAGTCAATCCCTAAGGAATATCGAACATACCCGGGAGGAAGAAAATTTCTAAGTTCATTTTTTTTTACGATTTACCAAAAGTTAGAATGATATGATGACATGGAAAAGCGCTTGATAACGTGGAAATCCATATGTGCATGGAGGCGCAAACGTCTAGGGGCGCGAACTTCTGGGGGAGGGGGGGCGCGCACGTCTAGAGGGGGAGCGCGCACACGTCAATTCTTTCATTTTCTTCTGTTATAAAACTAGTGATGCAAACTTTTCACCTCAACAATATGACACATTCATTAAACCCCAAATTACCAAGCCATTTTCAAACCAAAATCACTTTGAAAGTGCTCATTTTAGTGCAATGAATAAAGAAAAAAACCAAAACTTATACTCCTAGTTTAGACTGTAGGATTTCAATTAAGACTCATTAAGTAACATACTCACAAATATTTCTAAACTTTGACCACACGGATTGAAAGACTATAGTGTTTGAAATACCAAAAGGGATTCATTATCTTCCCTCCGTTTAGTAGATCAATAGACTTTGACTTTACTTGGTGTCCAATTTTTGCACAAAATTTCATGAACTTCTACTGCGCAGATTAAAAGATTATAGTATTTGAAGTAGAGAAAAGGTTAATTTTCTTCCCAGCGTTTAGTCGATCAGTAGACTTTGACTTTACTTGGTGTCCAATTTTTGCACTACTCAAGGTCTAAATTCATTACCACCATGTTAAACATGTTATTAGTTCCTTGTACACATATTTTTAGGAGTAAAGAAAGGATGTAGCATGTTCAAAACAATTGTGCAAGGAGTGGTGGTTCAATAATTGCCAATTCTAGTTATAATTTTTTTGAACTAAATCATCTTTAGAATGAGAATCCGAATGGTCAATGAAAAGGTTTACACCACATAATGCCGTGGGAATGTAAAAAGTGAAAAATATGAAGACCTCTAAGTTTTATGTGGAAAGGAAGAAGATTTTTTTGCTACCTTGCCCAATAATGTGCGACAACGTATGAAAGTGTTTGACTTGGATTAATATGCTATTTTTCATCATAGACAAGAGATTTTTTTGACAATATGAGAGGACATAATATTATTTGCTAATATTGAAAGTCTCACATTCAATCAAGTGTCCTCGCAAAGATTTTGGAGTTGCCCAACGTGCTAGCTTTCTCCATTACCTATTGTATCTTTGAAGAGCTCTTTGCAATCCTCGTCCTTCCAAATAATCTTTGCCAAAAATCCAACCGAAAATGCATCAGATTCCCTTGTACATGGATGCGTTCTCTTCATGCGCTCCAAATTGCGCTTCTCGTCATTTGGTGAAACATAGACAAAAAAATAACTCAAGGGCCACCCCTTGCTTGGCATTCCTCGTTTCTTGGCAATTACATTCATTTTGAAAACCATAAAATGAGGCCTTCTTCTCCACAATTTGGCTTGCCATCCCCCAATCACACACACCTATATATGCATTCTCCACTTAATAAGGTGGAAGGTGGAATAGAATATTTGATGGCGTTAAATCATTGTGGATGATTTTTGCCTAATGGACTAGGTGCATAACATATATTAGAGATCAAGCCAACATTGCTCTATTCTTTTGAAAGGCAACAATTCTTTTGCACTCTTCCATGGAAATATTATTAAGTTTCAAAATTTTGATATAGCTTGCTACCTCTGACGCCTTGCTATATGATTGAAGGTATTTGGACTCACTCTATACATGCCACCAAGCCATGAGAGAAAAATCTAGAGAACATCCGTGGTGAGGGTTACCACAATCAATGGGGCAAAGATTTAGTTTGAAGTTCGCGTGCCAACACACATTTGGTATTAAAAAATGACATCAATGTGATGTTTGGTTGGGAGCACAACCACAAAGAGATTGTGAGGGTGTGCAAAAAGATCATTGGATCAACTTTTGTTGACCAAGGGAAGCGGAATTTATTTTACCAAACTTTAAATGGATATTGAAATTCACATAACAATCAATTCTAATTTGGTCAGCACCCTCAAGGCCACCTATGGAACAAAGAGGAGAAATTGATTACAGATCCGCATGGTAATGCTGACATGGATAGCCGAATTGCACTCCAGACGGATCTTTCATAGTGGAAGGAGCAATGGAAAAAAGATGTCAACTATCTTTTGGATGAGCATAGTCCATTGACGTTGTAGATATTGGATTAATTGAGAAACTTGCAAATTGCGTAATCTCACTAAAGCAGATGGTGCATTTTGGCGGACTCAAACGAGAGCAAGGTGCAACATTCTTTTGGATGATGGAGCTAAACCAAGCAGCACAAGGGGAGTAAATGAGGATGACTAGGCATATCTGGTAGTACAGTAGAAGGAGGCCAATGGCAATTACAATTTTTGTAAATTTTAGTTTTAAATTCTAATGACATATTATTTTCTTCACAATTGTTCAAAACATTGTACAGTTCATGAATGACGAGTATGTCACTAACTGAATGCAAGTTTCATACACTTGCCATTGCAATGAGTTCTAGTTTTTTTATCAGCCATAAACAAAAAAAATCAATCTATGCTTCCAATTTTTCAACCTCAGCACCCCCTCAATCTCCAAATGTGCATGTCTCTTTTCTTAGAGACACGCACCCCTCCTCCAAAATGTGCGCATTCCCGCTTCCAGACGCACACCCCCCCTCAAATCCAAGCCCCCTCCCACACGCTCTTGCCCCTCTATGTCAACTTTATTCCTCAAAATATTCTGAGACATGTCAAACACGTGGCATCCTAGATGGACAAGGTTACTCCATTTTAAGTTTTAACCCTTTAGACAGTCAACTCTAAGTTGACCCATAACAGACCTCCTTTGAACCTTAAACGGAGGGACATGTGGACCGGACGATACTTTGGACGGGGAGGTCCTATGAACAACCGTGGAAGAGGTTAAACACTAGCCAATCCACTTTTCACTATGTAAACTGATCAAGAAAAAATTGAAATTTTAGCGCTAATAGGCTGATAGCGCCTCTTGAACCGTTGTAGCACTTGCAAGTTGCTCCATAGAGACAAACAAGAACAAAGAGCTTTTTAAAAAATTATATTTGAGTGTACAACAATGCTTTGGCATTCAAATATTTGGGACCAAATATTGATCAGTAGTTGGCTTGAAGCGGAAACTATACCTTCCAACTTCAACGTGCATTGTATCTTTAAATATGCAAGCCTTTACCAACAACCCTTTGTCAATCAAGGATAGAAGTACACTACATCCTACACAAATAGGGCAAAATCCATAGTATTTCTAGTATATCATTTCAACAACGCTTTGTAAAATCTTTAATGAACCACAACCGTGTATTGAGAAAATTTGAAAAAATTGTGGCCATGGGAATGTTTGATAAATCCAAAATAACTTGAATTTGATATTGATCTCTTGAATTGGTGCTGATATGACTTATGGAAAGTTTTCATTGGCCATGCACATTTCTACCAAGTATATTTGCGTACTACAAATACTACCTATTATATTACATCGTATATGCAATACTACACTTGCTAGGGCATGAAGAATTAGGGTTTCATGAATTTCAAGGTAAAAAGTAGAGTTTTCAAGCCTTTTAGGCGGATGAGCTTTTTCAGCATGTAAGGATCTACAAGTGTTATAGATCATGCAGAATGACACCTATGTGCTAGATAGATTTCAACACAAAAGTCTGCAAACTCATTTCACAAAAATCACTATAGCTCATGGATGTTTGCATCGATTATGGTGGCGATGGTCTGAACAGATGTCTATCTTCCTCCACCTCTAAGCCATGGTCTATTATTTCCTTTGAGGATGCATGTAGCACTTTCTTTAAAGGTTCTTGTGCCAAAACGACCCATGCATGGTTGATCGGCCTTATTGGGTTATACATTCCGGCTATAGAAATTCAAGTGGGGATGTTTTTTATCTTCTCATTCTTGAAACAGAAAGAGAAGAAACTGAAAATGCAATTAGAATTGCAAATGCAAACTTTAACAATGTCTTTTTACAAGGCATAATAGAGTCATTACCAATTCCAAAGCAAGAACAACCATTTGAATATGCACAAAATACATTTGACATTTGCAACACCCCTGCAGAATACATTGAAACATTCACAAACTTCAATGCAGAAAATCTAGAATTCATTTCTAACGATTTTATTGAAGAATGTGAAACTCAAGCAATTTTAAGAGGAGAATATTAGAAATGTCAACATATAAAATAGACATCAGCCATGTCACAAAATTTAATGGCTCATATTTTAATATTTGGAAACGTAGATTAACTCTAATTTTTAAAGCAGAAAAATTATGGCCTTTAGTGAGTGGAAATCAGCACTTACCGGTGGCCTCGACAGTAGCAAAATTAGCTGCTCGAGCTCTTGCTTTACCTCTCACTGGTGCAAGAAGCATAACTATGTGGGAGGACCAAGATGCAATAGCTTTAACCATCATAAACAATTGCCTTGAAAATTCAGTAGTTTCTCATATTCAATCTTGCACCACATCTCACTTAGCTTGGTCAAGATTAATAAGCATTTTTGAATCACTAGATGTAGTAACAAAAATGCATTTAAAAGATAGATTAATTAATTTAAAAATGAAAGACAATACAAGCATTGTCAAACATATTCATAATTTCAGAGCTCACCTTGAGCAATTACTAGCAATAGGTTCACCTTTACTAGATGACGAAGCTGTTATTATGTTGATGAAGAGTCTTCCTCAAAACTATCAGCCCTTCATTCGCTCTTTGAGAAGGCAAGCTGGGCTCACTTTGCAAACATTAATCACTGATTTGATTTAAGAAGAAACCTTTATCAAAGATACAAGTCCTACTTCTGAAAACAAATCAGCACTCTATGTTGGAAAGAAGAATTTCAACAAAAGCAAGAAACCTTACTTTAACAAGAACTTTAAAACAAGTTCAGATTCAAAAGGAGAGAGTAGTGGCTACAAACCTTTTGAGAAGAAGACTCTTGCAACAGAGAAAAAATGTTTTTACTGCAAAAAGCCCGGGCATCACATCAAAGACTACAGAGCCAGAATTGCTGCAGAAAAAGGAAATAATACAAGACACACCAATCTTGCAACAACCGACAACAAACTTTATGTGGTAGCCTCAAAAACCCAAGGACACATTAATTCCACATGGTATGTGGATTCAAGGGCAACCCAACACATGTGTCATCAACGAGAAGGATTCTCAAACTACATTAGATGCCAAGACGAGCAAGTAGTTTATTTAGGGGATGATTCCACATCCTACACCATTGAAGGACATGGTGATGTCAATATAACATTGACAAATGGTGAAGAGAAAAGCATACCAAATGTTCTCCATATTCCAGGCTTGGCAAATAATTTGTTTTCAGTCAAGCAACTTGATCAAGCAGGAGGTGAAATCCATATCAAAGATGGCACTTCTCTTCTTATCAACAAGTTGGGTCATATAATAGCCACCAATAAATTGAATCCAAATTTATATGAATTAGGTGAGACAATTCTCTCAAACAATTACGCTTTGGCAACACCAACCATTACATCACACAATACAACTGATTTGTGGCATTTAAAATTAGGACATATCAATCAACAGAGACTCAAACAAATATAACTTGCTTAAAAAGGGATTCACTTTTTTGATGAAAAACAAATCAGCTTGTGCCAATCATGCATAGAAGGAAAACAACATAAAATTAAGTTTCCTAAGAAGGAAGCAAGAAGAGCTACTAAAATCTTGGAATTAGTGCATTCTGATATATGTGGACCTATGCAAGTAGCCAAACATATGGGTTACCTATATTTCATAACATTTATTGATGACTTCACAAGGTATTGTACCATTTACTTAATGAAGCATAAATCTGAAGTATTTACAAAATTTCAGCAATACAAGAGTTATGTTGAAAACAAAACTCACCAAACCATCAAGATCTTAAGATCATATCAAGGTGGTGAATATTTATCATCTGAATTTCAATTTTTTTTCCAAATACAAGGCATCAAACGGGAAACAACCTCAGCCTACACACCACAACAAAATGGTGTGTCAGAACGAAAAAATAGAACATTAATAGGGTTTGTCCTATCTATGTTATCATATGCACAATTACCAAAAGTATTTGGGGAGAAGCACTATATACAGTCAATTATCTTCAAAATAGAAGTCTTACAAAAGCTATACCAACTAATTCAACACCATTTCAGTTATGGTATGGCTATCAACCCAACTTATCCTATCTCAAAATCTTTGGATGTAAAGCACATGTGCTCATACCCAAAGAGCAAAGAAGAAAATTAGATTCACATTCATTTGAAGCTATCTTTCTAGGATATTGTGAAGAAACTAAAGCTTACCATTTGATGAATATACATACTCATAAATTAATTGTATCATGAGATGTTATATTTGATGAAGTTATAAGTGTAAAATCTCCAAGTCACTCTTTCCACATCAATGATGACCCAAAGAATTTAATTAATCCTGAAATATTTCAAATTCAACTACTATTCAAACTCACTATGATCATTTACCAAATAGACAAATATTGCCTCCACTTTCTCACTTACAACAACAACAACAACCACAACAACCGACATCATCAATACCTCAAAATATTCAAAGTCCACCTGGACCATCATATGCTACCCCACCAACTTCAGATTCAGATGTTGCCAGCCCTGAAGGAGATGACGTCACATCAGACTTTCAACCCCAATATGCACCTCCAAGTTCCTTAGCAAGACCTAAAAGGCAAATCAAACCAACACGAAGGTTACTTGAATCCATAGTTGGCCGTGCATCTAAACAAAAGTCTACTCCACAAAGGCATCAAGCCAATGTTGTCTCACATACAAATGATCCTCCTCAAACATTCCAAGAAGCTTTATCAAGATCAGATTCTCAACACTGGCATTCAGCCATTCAAGCTGAAATTGATTCTTTGGAGAAAACAAAAACTTGGATTCTTACCAAATTACCTCCAAATCGTAAGCCAATCACTTCTAAATGGGTTTTTTAAAGTCAAAACAAAGGCTGATGGTACTTTAGACAAGTACAAAGCTCGTTTAGTGGCTTGTGGCTTCACTCAAATACAAGGCATTGACTACATGGAGACAATTTCTCCTGTGGTTAAAACTAACTCAATTAAAGTTTTATTGGCACTTGCCACTCAATATGATTTGGAAATCCACCAATTGGATGTTAAGACTGCATTCTTAAATGGATATATTGAGGAAGACATTTATATGACAATTTTTGAAGGTTTTTCATTACCTTCAAATTTAGACCTAGTTTGCAAACTTTGCAAATCTTTATATGGCTTAAAACAATCCTCCCGTGCTTGGTATCAGCGTTTAGACCAATACCTTACTTCCAACAAATTCAATAGATTAGAATCTGATGCTAGTATATATATCCAAAGAAAAGTTAACAATGCTTTTCTCATCCTTACAATTTATGTTGATGATTGTATATTAGTGAGTAATCAACTCACTTTTATTCTCAACATCAAAACTCTATTACAACAAAAATTTGACATGTCAGATGAAGGTGAATTACACTACACCCTTGGCAATGCCATCATAAGAAATAAATATGAAGGTTGGACTTTTATTCAAGAGCAAAAATACCTTGTTTCCAAACTCACGGAGTACAATATGTTAGACTGCAAGTCTACTAGCACCCCCATGGAATCCGGGATTCGACTAAGCAAAGAAGACTCTTTTGTATTCCAAGAAGACCAACAACTTTATTCCCAAATAATTGGCAGCCTAATGCATGTCATTGTCAATACTCGACCAGATTGCGCTTAGACAATCAGTAGTTTGGCACAATACCTAAGTGCACCAGCTGAAACCCATATTCAAACTCTTAAAAGAACTTTGCGATATGTGAAAGGCACTCTACCTTACGGAATCTGCTACAAACGTTCCTCACAAGGGGCCCTTCTCCATGGTTATTCTGATGCTGATTGGGCTGGCTACAAAGACACAAGTAGATCAACATTTGGTTATTGTTTTCTCTTAGCCAATGGTGTCATCTCTTGGGGCAGGAAGAAACAACAATCTGTGGCTTTTTCTTCAACTGAATCAGAGTACATGGCATTAGCTAAAGCTACAACTGAAGCCATTTGGTTAAGAAAATTATTACAAGAACTTGGGTTTCCCCAATCTGATCCTACATCTATTTATTCAGATAGCCAAAGTGCCCTTGCTTTAACAACAAATCCAAAGTATCATTCACGTTCCAAACATATGACACCCAATATCATTTTACACGTGAAAAAGTCTTAACCCAAGAAATTAAACTTCAATTTATATCTACAGCTGAAATAACAGCTGATATCCTCACCAAGGCATTACCACAAGATAAGCATCTCTATTGTGTGAATAGACTTGGCATGTGTTTACTTCCCACTATACAACAAAGTTCTCCAAGCCAAACACTTTTGATTTTTAGACCTCTCAACTTCAGTGGGAGTTTTCTATCTCTTGAGCAATCTTTGAGTGGGAGAAATTACCTCTATTCTACACAGAGAAGTGACATTTCAAAGACCTCTCAAGCCAAAACAACCAAACAAGATCACAACACAACAATACAAGGAATGAACTCAAGCAAAGTTAAAGTAAATATACTTACCTTGCTGTTGTTTTTCTTCAGCTCCAGATGTTGTGCCCCCGCTGCTCCATTCAATTAGCTGCAGCACCTCCTACTTCGACTCCAACTGCAGCAGTTCCTACCCAACCAACACCGACTTTACCTCAGCAGCAGCAACAACAACCGCAACAAGACGACAATGATCCAACCAAAGACGCCAGCGACGCCGTCAAGTGGGTGCGTGACTACAAAGGCAAGAAGATCAAACCTGAAACTTCCGACGTCGACACCAACCCCGGCACTGTAGTCCCTCAGTTCAGATCAGGGAACTCTCCATCGGAGAGAAGGCGATCGCAAGGCATCACAGAATGCGCGCACAACATCAGCAGGAAGGCGATCGCAAGGCATCAGCAGGAAGAACGCGCGCACAACATTAGCAGGAAGGCGTTCATCTGACATCAGTAGGAAGAACGCGCGTACAACAAGCCACCATCGCCATCGCCGCGAGAGCTCGCTCGCGCACCGTCTCCTTCTCCTCTCCCTTGCAACAGCTATGACGACGTGCCTGAAGAAGAATCGGAAGAAACGTGGCCACGTGAGCGACAAGTGCAGATCTCGACCCTGCTCACCAATGTTGAATCCGCCTTCTCACCAGCTCCGACTCCTCCGCTTCGACTTCTAGCAGCACAACACCAACAACAAGAGTGCGGCGCAGCCACAAGACTGCAACGACACTCCAAATCCTAGGTTACAGAAGAAGACCGTTTAGGATGATATAATGTTCATCCAAACGGATGAAGCTTTATCCTAGTATACTAGTGGGAGTGTTAGACATACTGTGTATAGTTAGTACACTAGTTATACAAAGAGGTGTGACTCTTGATAGAAGAGTCGTGACTCTGTGAACAAGGGTCATATATATATGTATGTCAACTTTATTAATATATAGAATACACTAATTTCTATGGATCTCTCCCCTAATCTAACAAAAATGTGTATGAAAGTGTATGGAGATGCAGTTTTACACATACATGCTTCACCAACTTAATCACAAAAACCACATATTTCATGCAAACCACTTGTTACATGGGTTTATGGCTAATGCACAAGCGTGCGTGGATAACGGCTTGAAGTTCGTCAACAATTAGAACTGCGATGCAAACTTTACAGTGGCATGGTGGATGCTGTGAATGTTGGCGACTATGATCATGTATAAGTTGACTATCTAAGATTCATCATGTTGTCATCATTTTTAGGAGGCCCACATCGAATGAATCAACGCTATCACGGCACCATGGCCTTTGTATGCATGTGTGGAAGGCCAAATCTTTTTGTAGAAGAAAAAAAACATCAGTCCTCACTTCAGAGGGCTGGAGTGAATAAAGTGTCTGTTTGTTCCACCACTAAATCAATGCCCACTAGACATAGCTTTAGTAGTATGGAACTACTCCCCCCTGTTGAGGGTAGATACTATGTAACCAAAAATGTGTGACCAATAACCAGTAACCACAAACCTAGGACCAAGTTAGAGCCCCAAGGCATATTTTGACAAGATGATATGTGGGGAGTTAAGTGTGTGTTTTGAGAGGTTTTAGGAGGTATTGTTTAGTTCAGGGAGAGGTTGGTTATTTTCAATTTTCCGTTTGTGAAGGAGAATGGACATCGCATGTTGGATAGCAATCGTGTTAGTTTTTGTGAATGTCTTTTTGATTTGATTGATGGGGATATCAAATGTTTTCTCGAGACTTTTCATAGATGGAATGAAGGTGGTAGCTCTAGCTCCGGCGGCAATGACAATAAGGGGGTCCACTTTCTATCCGAGGGCTGTAATGTCATTAATAAGGGGTTGATATTTATTAAAAAAAAATTCAATTGCTTATGGGAAAGTCTATCATTACAACATTTAAATTCAATAAATTGGATAGTGATGTTTGTGTTAATGTAGTCCGGTGGGGGGGCTTTGTATGATATTCCTCTAGTGCATAGTAGGTCTGGTTTAAATCTGGCATTACAATGAGATCTTTGGGATCCACATGTGATTGGAAGTAGCTATGGGGGGACTGTGTTTTCTTGTGGATTATTGTTGAAGGTTCCGACATTCATAAGTATAAAGCATTGAGATTTGTTTGAGGATACAAGTAGTTTCCGGATTTCCCATACCACTTTAAAATGTCTTTTGACGATTAGGGAATGTATGTGATGGTTTTGGCATTTAAGGCGTATGTGTAGCCATGTGTCCGAGTCCGTCGAGGTGCATATGGGGCATGTTATGGATAGAAATATTTTGATACCAAAGAAGAGTTGTTTGCTGGCATTTCCCTTGTATTGTCCAATACCAAATTTGATAATGCATGTTTTTTGTGGATAAGTTATTGTGGGGTTTTCCGAAAGATTGTAGAAAGTTCATTATCAATGTTGTTATTGCCGGTCCATTTATCTATGTTAGGGAAATTTTATGAGATTAGATCGAGGTTGTCAATTAAATCTTGATTTTTAGGATATTTATCTAAAAATTTGATGGGCCTTTGTTGCAAGTTGTAGGGTCAGTATTCCTTTGAAATACACTTAATTGTCATTAAATGCTTCCAAAGTAAACTGCTCTAGGGGTGTAAGTACTCTACGGGGGGTACAAAATGGGCAAAAATAATATACTCCATAGTATGTTAGTTTTGGAGCCCTTTGTTAAATTGTTGTTGAATGCCAACCGTCCATTTTTTAGGTGTGGAGAAATCATGGCCAACAAAATGTTAGGTGAACAGAAAATCTCTTGAACAAAGTGCTGATTTTTGGGACTTTGTGTTGTCATAACACATGTTGCTCTATAAGTGGCCGAACTCTTTCCCGAGATGAAAATACTGCATACTACAGAGACTGTAAATATACCAAAAATACTACGCAGTATATCAAATTTTTCAAGGCACTGAAAACTAGGTTTTGAAGAAAATGATGGAAAAAAAATATTTTTAAAAACACTTTATATTTTAAGATAAATTTTTGTATGCTAAAGAAGGTTCGATAAGAATTTGGAGAAAAAATCAACATTTAACCCCCATTTTAAGCATTTTTGACAATCAACCCATCTTTTGCTATTACAAGCAAATTTAAGTCTCAGATCATAATTTTTCATTTGGAATGACCGAAAAGAAGATATTGTGCATGTAATCTAAAAGTTTTGTAGAATTGTGAACTTCTGATCTCCCACAAGAAGTATATTTGCTACATTTTTAAAACTGTGACAAGTATATAGTAATCACAAATATACTTCTTCTCATTGAACTGTAGACCAATTCAGTGAAAATTTATGCTATGTGTGATGGCATGGAAGTCACGACTCACATTTTGGAGACCAACATCTGAAATCAAAAGCAAATTGGGCATGTGACGCGTAAGAGCAGTTGTGACATGGCAAAAAACGGTTTGTGACAGATTATTCGTACCACCTTAGTCGACTATCACCCCTAGATTTGCTCCTACACAGACCTATTGTTTCTTCTAGAATGTACTAAATAATCCACAACCATCAAACATAAGTCTATCGGATCCTTACTCTCACTCGTTCTACAAACATATCCAAATCCTTCCGGATTCCGGATTCATACAATAATTTCTAGAACTAATTTCCAGACAACTGACCATGGAATTTCATTTTGTCTCTGTTTACTCCTTAGATATTTCTCCGGACACTTTAAGCGAGTGGCCGGAAGACCACTCATCCTATCAGTTTAAGTGGCAGGATTTTCAATTGTCCCGTAACTTAAAGTAGCTAGACACCCACTCTTCCTATTCCGCTAACTAGTAGACGGTTGTTGTTGTTGGACCCACACTCTCATATCTTTCAAATGGCCATCCAAACGCCGTCATGCATATAAGTCCGGACTACAACAACATTCCGATAAGTACTATCGTGATTCTATTGAGTGAGTATCATAGGTTTGCAAAGAGGACCCCTTCTAGACATACACATCTGGTTTTTTCCTAGTCGCAGGGATAGATTCCGGCCTCAACCGGAATTCGGGTTCACACGAAACTTCCGTGCCCTAGAGACTACTAGGCCCACCTCTGCAATACGTCTCTTCCCCTCCTGGCTACTTCCGGACCTTGGGGAGTATCAGGCCTCCCCCTAAGCTCGTCTCCAGCCGTTCCAAGCGTTCTCCTTATGCAAGTCCCAACCGGTTACTTCAAGTGCAAATACAATAAAGCTCACTACGGAAGAACTAATCTACAACAACACAAACCACAATAGATCTGTTCCTCCCGAAAAAAACACTTAACACAAGAATATAAAGGAAGACAATATATTGCGAGGCTTAAACGTCTTCAGGGAGAGAAAACAAGATGATGGGTTTTCTAAAACTCATTTATTAAATACTGACTTATCCGCAATAAATTTGGAAAGTCTAATCCTAAAATCTAGGAAATCTTATCTTGAAACCTAATAATTCTTAGGCAGAATAGTTAATCCTAAGCAGAATCGTTAATTCCTAGGCATAATCATTAACTCCTAGACATAATTCCGGACTTCCAATTTTCCAGATTAAGTCCTTCCGGATTACAAAACTATTCTTAGTCCCCTAGTTAGTAGTTGGGTGCAATTTTGAGCCCCATTGTTAATCGCTACTAATTCTAAGTGATTTAAGAATTCCTACTTACTAATAATCTAGGGAGTCTTTTGGACCTCCTTGAGCCTAGCTCTCCTACGCCTAGGAGACTCTTCTATCTCCTTTTTGGTGGGCTTTGTCTGCCTTGATTCGGATCCGGAAGCTTGTGCCGGAGGTTGTCCGTTGACTGTACAACTTTTGTTGCCGGTTCTCCGGTTGCTCGGATCTGCCTTCCGATAAGGTCCCGGAAATTTCTGCTCGGGCTAGGAATCTCTTCCATAGGCTTTACCATCACTGGTGAAGTTGACCTCCGGCGATCGTCAGGGGGTGATGTCAAGGAGAGCTCAAAGATCGGAGGAGTTTCTTGGGAGAGTCCCTCCGGAAGCATGCTCTTCCATGTCTTCAGCGTTTCCATGCTAGGGAGGAGAAACTTGCTCGAGCTCATGGGAGAGGCACGATCGAGGATTTCCAATGTACCCTTCTTTTGTCCAGAACTCTCCGGATTCCCAAATGGTCCGATTACCTTCGAAATCGTAGTGATTCTTACCATAGTTGCCGGATCTTTGGTGGTCTGGGTTCCTCGAGTCTCCGGACCTTCGAGAATCAGGTTGCTTACTAGCTCATGCATCCGTCCCTAAGTCTTCTCCACCTATCAGCCGTGGTTGAGGGAGAATCGGATGATCTATCTGCGGTTGAGCTTGTCTTCCTTCTCCAGAATCATCGTAAAGAGGAGGCTCCGTTTAACAATATTGGCCGAAAAGCTCAGCGTAGTCGGAACTTCCGTCAATGCACAAGCAGAGGCGTT
Source organism: Bryoerythrophyllum caledonicum (assembly GCA_963971425.1). Lineage (NCBI taxonomy): Eukaryota > Viridiplantae > Streptophyta > Bryopsida > Pottiales > Pottiaceae > Bryoerythrophyllum > Bryoerythrophyllum caledonicum. Next base: position 6,962,759 of record OZ020520.1, read on the forward strand.
AGCCGGCTTCTCCGCCTGCTTGTGCGCCACCTGCGCTTCCGCCAAGGTCGTCTTTTTCTTGTAGAGATGCTCCTGGAGTCTCGCCTAGTCTCGGATGAGAGGGGCCTACTGGTCCTCTAACACCCTTAGCCGGACCTCGTTGGTTTTGAGCTCCTTCAGCCGCGGAAAGATGTCGGCTATCTCCTCGACTTCCACCTCATGCAGGACCTTCTTGATGACATCAATGTCATCCGCATTTGTTTGATTGAAGAGTGCGACTCACCACACTACATGAGTCATCACCTCCATAATATCCAAATCGGGACGACCGGTGAGTTTTGGAAGTTCAGGCGGAGGCATCCGGCCGGGTATTGTTGTCGGTCGGCCTTGTTCCAAATCGGTGCGTTCTTCTTCCGGTTGGCTCGGGCTGGGGGGTTCCTGCTCCTGCTCCTTCGTCATCGACCTGCTCTTTTTGCGTGTATTGGCGGTTGGAGGGGGAGGTGGAGAATTGGGTGTGTTGGATTCCTCCTTGGACTCGACCTCCCGTCTTCCGTACTCCAAAATGCTCAGGAGTTCCTCGTATTTGTCCTGTTCCGCTGGGGTGAGAACCTCATATTTGGCGTACAAATGCGTCAAGTATAACGGGAGTGGTGTTCCGGCCTTTTTGCCTTCCAGAGGTTTTTGATCATCCGGTTGACTAGGTCACTCATTAAAGAGGCCCAATCTACGGAGATCTTTCCCCTCATTGCTCCTAGAAATGTGCAAGCCCGTTTGCACACTGCATGTTCGGCCTCTCCAGATGGAAAATGGGGTTTAGAAACTCGACGACTAACCAAGCATGTGGAGCACGGAGATTGTAGGCGCTATAGCTATCCTTTGGGTCGGCATTCTGACTCCTGAGAGAACTCTCCTTCCAGCAACTCGTCCCTCCGTTCCACTACCTTCACCTCTCCGTCCCGGAAGTTGTAGGTCTGCTTCCGTTCCAGTGTTGCCCAATGCTCTGGATGCCCTCTGAGGCTGCCGTCATATTGGTTGTCTGGAGTTCCAATTAACTCCGTGACGAGATTTTTGTCCTTAATTCCCTACGGTACCTCCATAAGGTCGATGCACCCCATGATCTCTAGGTAGTTGCAGAGGGTCTTGATATCCTCCTCGTTCGTGGGGTACGCCGGCATTACCTTCTGGATGAATGGAGCTCCGACGGTGGTACTAGTTGCCTTGAGTTTCCTGGCGGCTTGGTCTCCTGCTCGAGCCAGCGTGCCGGACTAGCTGCTTACAATCTCTCCAGTTGCACCTACACGCACTGTCCTCACGAAAAGTCTTTGCTACCAGAATACTTCCGGACTAAACAAAGCAGAAGACGGAAAGCGGGGAAGAAGAGAGAGAGAGATGGAGAGTGAGAGAGCGAAAGACGACAAAGAAGAATGGTGGCATTTTCCTTTTTCTGACCCCGTTTATATATGACGCGACGTACAGACAACCACCGGATGATGTCAGACTCATGATGTCGGTTCCAAATCCGAATGTCATCCGGAATATTCCAGACTTCTTTGGATTGCTCCGGATGTCCGGTTTCCGGAAAAGTACTTAGATGCCATATTTAACTATTTCTGGACTATGAGGTGAATTTTGGACTAAGGACTAAAAGAAAGATCCGGAGATGTGCCTCATAAAAGATAGTGAAGCATAAAAGTCGAGGAGTTTAGAGTACTATTCAAGCATTAAATGCATCACCAATGACACTTATGAAGGAAGAAATGGCTAGAGCGACCAAATTTGAATTTAGACAATACGTGAGTCCGTAGCATGCAGCCGGATATCTCCGGGTAAATATCAAGGTGGAATTCAGAAGAAGAACCGAGTCCTGAGAACAGAAATTAATGGACATAATGTACATCACAAATGTGTGGTTGGGAAAAATGGGACAGAGCTGCGGATAGAAATTACTCGCAATTGCTAGAACATGCAACTGGATATCTCCGGATGAAATCAGAGTAAGAGTCCAATACTAAACTGTTTCATTATAAAAAAGTGTCATTCAATAAATAAAGGGTGGCCGTTGCTAAGAGGCGCGTGTAATCTATGGAAAATCGATTCAACTATTCTAATTTAAGTGCTTTACAGATGCCCTCTACCCGTCCAGTATGGTGTCTCCCATAAGTTAGATAATGAACTATAGCCTTTCTAGGATTCTTGAATGGATCTAGATCTGCAACAACAACACATTTGGGCCACAAATAATGCCTTGTTCGAGGATTAAATGAAGCCTTCTTGAAGATGTGGAGAAACCTAACATAAGTGGGCCTTCGAGTCTGTTTGCTGGCATAGCAAAAAAGAATATTTGATAAGATGTCTGGGGGCAATAACACTTGGGCCGCCTCCATGAGCCTATCTGGACGCATAGGAGACCAGATCCCGACATTGAAATACCGTAGTAGTATTCGAATAACATCTACCGTGTCATCAAAGGAAGGCAGCTACGTGGAGCGGGATTTAGCCGAGTCAAGGACCTCGTCCGAGCAGAGAGGACCGCGGAGAGATATGATTATGACCTGCAAATAAGAAGGCAAGACCATCGAATTAGAAATAGAACATTGGAATGAAGAGAAAATACGGTAGGAGGAGTTCAAGTGACAGGAATTCGACCGGAGATCTCCGGGTGCCCCTCCCAGACCAACGTTCGGCAGTCAAAATGGTCAGGAGAATACTCAAAAGTGATCGCAGATATTGGAAGGTGAAGTTTGGCGGCGAGACACTAACAATAACAAATAAAAAGAAGGACCTCAACAAATAACGTTACTGACAACAACAATTATCTTCAAAATTGAATGGTCGAAATCCCACAGACATCCTTGACTTAACGTTTACAAAGCATAGAGTTTATAATATCCAGTATAATTCATTGTTCTAAGGCGCCGAAATTATGCCTTTCACCACGGATCGGGCCTCTTTGGAATTTTTGTCTACTGGATCACTGGCAAACATCAAAGGATGACGTCTAACAAAGTCGGGAACATCCTCATTTGACGCTAGCAGTCCGGAGAGCCACGGGAGAAAAATGGTGGACAACCAGGTTTCATTCGACAACCCAGTCCATGATGGTGGATGAACTGCGCTGAATGGATCGTAAAGGACGTTCTTTAGTGGAGTATCGTCCACAAGCAAGACATCCTTGGGAGACCTGGGCCACGCCTTGGTGTTATAAATTGTCAGGTCCTTAAGGAAAATTGGCTTCGTTGGATGGGATGGGAGCGTATATGATGTTTTCGTGCAATGGGCCTGCGTCACGATTGTGACGCCTTTCGGAATGACAACACCTTTCTTGCGCAACTCCTTGATAATATCCACAATATTCTTTTCCACCACACTGGTCCAGAATGAGACAGTAGCCTTCTCTTCCACGAAGTTCAGGAGTTCAGTGGAACCAGGCCTTACTTTGATGTCTCTCCGTTGTCCCTGTTTGAATTCCCCCCTGTGCACAAGAACTCCATTTAAGTCAAACAGGACATGATAAACCCGATTGGATGTTACTTGATCCTCGGTTGGAGGCTCTCGAACGATCGTTGTAAGCTTCGTCGAACCTGAATCCAAAATACGAGTACGTAGACTGAGATGAGGAAGTTGTTCAGCAAAGTGAAATTTCAATTATACATACAATATAGAAGTGTTCTGCACTCACAATCCAGAATTGCTCGATGGAAGAATGAACACTATATAGATGATGGCACATAAGTATGAATGTACATATTAGGCACCTGGGACAGTAGGTGGAGTATCCCTAGAAGTCTGAGCTACACCAGCGACTTGAGCAGTCTGTGCGGGGTTTCTGTCACCGACATCCTTCGACTGTGTTGATTCTGCGGACCCCTGAATACCAGTAATAAAGTGGTAAGAATAAGGTCTGCATCGAGTGAACTGTCCTTAGAACAATGAAGAAGGTTTGATGGACAAGTAACTATTCACCTTATCTTTCTGGGCCCTTGTTCGAATTGTAGGTGGAGGAGGAGGAGCTTTCGCCGTAGGATTCTTTGCGATTGCTTTCTTCTTCTCTTTTTGAGCCAAGTGCCCGTGGCTCCGTGGAGGGCTGCGCAGAGGGCTCATAGCATGTAATTCACGCAATGTCTGTTGCGCCGACGCCTCATCCATCGTTTGATCGGTGTCACGCAACGTCAAGTTTTCGGCACTCTTGCACACAACCTCCACTTCTGGACGCGTCCTCGAAGGATTGTCCAGCGGGAGATCTCCGGGTGCTCGTTGGGTGTCGTCAAAGTCCAGGCAATCGGACATTGCCGTGTCATCGTACCGATCTGGCGAAGGAGAACGTGGCATGCCGGAATGCCAACTGGATTCCTTTTCAGAAGTAACCAGTCTAGCGTCCGGAGTAGAGTTGCTTGCCTGATAGGAAGAAGTGGTTCATCAACGTTTACCTGTATGGGGTCGATTGGGGTGCATGCACCGATGATCCGCGCGGCGATGGCCAAGGACTGGAGTCCAATGTTCGGTGCCGCTGATAAACTCGGTTCATACCGCACATCAACTTCAATCATCGTGGCATCAGCAGGGTTGTCTACATAGACGGACAGGGGCCCAAAGACAACGGACGGACGGACAGTAGGACGGACGGACAGGACGGACAACACTTTTTGGCGGACAGTTGCATGTAAAAAAAAATTACAAACCCTAAATCTAATTTTCAACTTACCCCCTGGTAAAACACGTGTGCACGACACGTCAGACGGCATTCCACGTCACATCAAGGGGCGGGCGCGTGCCTTCGGACCGCGCGCGCAGCATTTGGGGCCGGGCGCGTACCAATCTGGACCGGGCGCGTTCATCTAGGGCCGGGCACGTACGATTTAGGGCCGGGCGCGTGCATACAGGGCCGGGCGCATACCCCTAAGGGCCTCGCGCGTGCATTTCAGGGTTGGGCGCGTACCGTCAAGGTCGGGCGCGTACCGTTAGGGGCCGGGCGCGCAGCGTCACGGGCCTGGCGCGTTCCATTGTAGGTCGCGCGCGCACCTGCCTATCGGGCGCGCCCGATTAGGGGCCGGGCGCGCGCGATCGAACATTGCGTCTGCCCCTCAAAAGGTTTGAGGTTTAGAGAATGTGAAAGAATTCAATTGTACCAGGGTGCTCTAACATTAAAATTATTTATTTCAATGTGGTGCTTTCATGAATGGGCACTCTCAACACCAAGTACATAGTTTAAAACCGCGGTGCTATTGTACCATGCTATCACCACACCACTAAAGTCACTTTTAACTTGTAGTACCCTCATGTCCGTCATCTTTTAATCATCTGAGCTTGAGGATTCTTCATTGTGTTTTCGCTTTCGTTTTGATCGGCAAACATTTTGGGGAAGAGAAAGCCCGCGAAGCACCACCGTATTGTCGCCAGGTACCTCATCGCAATCCTCATCGTCTGCATCATCGCCCGATGATGAGAAGTTCTCCGCTGCATTTTCCAAGACTGGTGCCACGTACTCCTCAATCTCTGAGGCCAAGTTTCGTAATTGTAGCTCGGCTCCAGTAGTTGATGCGGCGTTCACAAGTCGTTTTACTCGGATATTCTTCCTTTAGTCTGTTACTCCATCCATGTTTTTGGAGCGGTTGCCTTTGGCCCCAGTGACTCTCTCCGAGGTTCCACTTCGCCAAGGTCCTGTGAAGAAAGGGAGAGTACCATTGTTCTCGCCCCTCCGTGTCCCTAAATGGCTGCTCATAGTAGAGGACCCAACCCTCGCGGAGGGAAGTTGTGGGGTTAGTATTGCACGCTCCACACCACCATTTGGGCCGAGTGCGCTACGGTGGACGGGTGGCCGAACTATTGTTGAAGAGGTCTTTTTCTTTACACGTAAAAGAGTTCTTCCGATCGATGCGGTACTTTGATCACGGGGCCGCCGAAACAAATCTTGTAGTGGCATGTCTTCCTCTGAGTCCGGTTCTATTGCTTGAGGCAAAACCAGAGAGCTTCTCACAACTTCAATGGACCCCGTGGTGGCCATTGGCTCATGGGATTCATTATTGTTTCCACCACTGCTCACTTCATTTCGATCGTGAGGAAATGTATCGTTTGTTGCAATGCCAATGCCATGACCGTCGAGTTCAGGGCCATCGCCACTAGAAGGGTCCGAGGCGCTAGAGCCGTTTGAGTTGGGAGACTGATTCTCCGAGATGTTGTCATCTCCATCAAGATTGCCCCCCAATGCCGACCCATCTTCGTCTGCCCTAGCTTCTTGGGCACGGTCTTCACCCGATAATTCTACTATGGTATGGACTGCCGCTCCGTCGACATCATCAAACACAAAAGGATCCACTGGGTCACCGTGGACGTTGTGAAAATGGTCATGTAGTGCATCTCCACCGTGCTCGTTGTTTGCAGAGTTGTCCCTAGGTGGGCTATGATCAGACACGGGGTTGTTGTCACCGGCAAGGTCTTCCCAATCGCCGCCCATCCAGTTATAACCCTCATCATCCGACTCCAAACCCTCGTCCTCTGTGTTTGAAAGAAGTCCCCCATCTGGATCAGACTCCTCCGAATGCACATTCTCCTCATACCATCGAATCGGGTCTGGACGAGCACGTTCTCGGAGCAATCGACTATTTGTGTAGATGTAGACCAAATCTTCCGCTTTCTGCACTCCCAAGCGATTTCGGCTCTTACTATGCACGAACGAATACATGCTCCATTACGCTCACATGACGAGGCCGAGCAGGTTTGTGCTAGTATACGCTTCGCAATGATAGGCAATGATTGCCCGCCCATGCGGTTCCACCATCGGTGAGGCAAGAGGTTGCTGTTTTCAATTTCCCCAGCTTCCTCCGGTGAATATGGGCCTCGCAATTCTTCATACTCCGTGATTTCGAGCATTACTGCCGAAAAAGACACTCCAAGTGGACCACAAAGCGTCATAACAACCTTGTTTAGGGCCCTTTTGGCCTCACCATTGTTTTGAATTTGCAAGTTATTGGCTAGATAAGGATTCAATAAAGCCCCTGCATAATGGAGATCTGTTGTCATCATCTCCCAACGCCGTAGGAATGATCCTTCAAGGCGAGTTGCAATTCCGTCAAGCATGTTGAATGGCGCATTGCGCAGCTTAAACACATGCTCCTTTAGCTTGTTCATGGTCACCCAAGCAATTCCCATTGCCGGAGTGTCACCATCAAAAGTCCGCAATGCTTTTAGTACTGGTGCCACTACAAATTCAAAGTTACTGCACCGATGCCAGAAAGTCTCGTCTAGAACGGTAGTTCGCACCTGCGATGCCTTCGCATGGGCACGGTGCCCGTTTAGCCTATCGAAAAGAGAGGATACGTAGGATATCCATGCTGGGTCTATCACAACCATCTCCAGGGCATTCTTCACTTCCAATAGACGATGGATCATTATGTAATTGCATGCAAACCTTGTTGCTGCTGGCCACAACAGAGACAATTGTGGCGAAAATCGACGAAAAAGGGCCATGGGCACATGGTGGTTCCGGATATACAATGCAATCTGTTTCGCCTTCTGGACGAGGTCTGCAAACATGCCTTCCTTCCCCCAGTCCTCGAGGAGGAGGTCCAAAATATGTGCACAACACCTTGAGTATATATGTGCGGGTACTCATCGTTGACCTTCTTCATTGCCCCCAACATGTTTGAAGCATTATCGGTGCACACTTGGACCACATTCAATGGTCCAACCTTACGGATAAAACTTTTCAATTGGTCCCCTATATATGCCGTAGATTTCTTCATACCCGTGGTGTCTATAGACCCCAAGAAGATATCACCCATTGGACATACGAGCATGATATTCATGAGAGGGCGACGTGTAACATTGTCCCACCCGTCCGAGCATATTGTTGCCCCATATTTGGCAATATCTACGCCGGTCTTCTTGTCCACAAGGTCTTTCACTTTTTTTTTAGAGGCTCAATGTATGTCGTCCTCATGGCATTGTACGATGGCGGTGTATA
>OZ020520.1:6970897-7221067 GCA_963971425.1 Bryoerythrophyllum caledonicum
TGCCCGGTCCTCCCCTGTATGCGTCCGGTCCCTTCAGTGCGGGCCCAGCCCATCTCCCACGCGCCTGGCCCCTTCAATATGCGCCTGGCCCATCTCCGTACGTGCCCGACCCCTTCACACGTCCGCCCCGTGTCCGCACGCGCACGACCCTGTTGACGACGTGTCAGCCACGTAGTCGCCTTCGTGGCAGTGGGTAAATTGATTTACCTCGAGTCATGGTCAAACTAGGGTTGATCCTTATCGGATGGACAACAGCCTCTATCGGACGGACATCCAGACGGACGGAGACTACCGGACGGACAGACGGCCGAACAACCCTGGGCATCAGGCGTCTGCGTCACATTGACGAAGTCAATGTGAAAAACATTCGGATGCAATACAAAAGAAAATGATATGATACACCCGGAGATCTCCGGTTCAAAGTAGTCCTTGTCTACCGGGTGAACTATATCTAAGTATGGCCATGAGAAAGAAGAGCCCTAAAATATGGAGGGCATCCAAAGCGTATGAACAGCCGGAGATCTCCGGGTCATGAAGTTTTCTTAGCTGTTATAACTCGCCGGTGTAGTTCATCCTCGACATTGCCCGTGTTAGAACACCAGCGCCTGGGGTTGACCCAGTGATGGCAGTCTCCTCTGCCTCCTCGGCAGCGGCGTCGGGTACGTCGGCTAAGATATTCAAGTGGTACTTGAATATTTCCTCTGCGCAGGATTCTGCCTTGAGTTTAGCATCTTCGCTGCTCACAATCTCGACGACCCGTGCGTCGTGAGTCTGCAAGATAAAACCTGCGTAAGGCGTCATCCAAAACATATAATTGAAGACGGACCAGAAATCTATGACGTTGAAGTGCTTGGGAAGGATGTCCTGCTTACCAATCCGAGGTATGTTAAATGTGGTCCACCATGGACATTGACGACCACCATATCCTCTCTATTGAACCCCGTGAACAGCAAATCGAGAACCGAGATCCTCAGCTGTGGGACACCGGTTTGCTTCCAGCGTTGGATGGTTTCTTGATGTTGAGCAGCTGAAAAGAAGGCCTGCATTTTGTCCGCGTGGACTTTGTAGAGCCTCTTGAATGACTGAGCAGGCATCTCGCTCGAGTCGTATTCATTCAGGAATACACAATACAGTGCCTCCTCGACCCCGATTACTGGGGTCGGAAACCAATCACCTGGGTGGGGGAAGTAGTAGACCACATGCATCGCCCACAATTTCACCTTGCCCCTGGACTCTCTCTGCCGAAGACTGATGTACCTCTTCAATTCAACGAATCCCGCGACATCGGTGATAAGAACGGATGGTGATCTAACCCTCATCCTCCCGTCCTTCGTGTCTACTTCCAGATGGTCGAAAATGGTTCTGAAGTCCAACGCATCCAGGACCTTTGTATTTGGAGTCGAAGAGGGACTTGTCATCCATGGGTGTAGCCTCGGCAGCATCTTCAATGATGTGTTGACTCCAAATGGACACAAGGACGTTTGGGGTGGGGTCGGTCTCCTTGTTGATCGCCTTCAGTCGACCCTCAAGCCAAGCTTTACCCTTGGCTGAGTGATTAGCGGCGTCCACCCAGGACTCGAGCTGAACCCGTCCAATATCCCACTCTGCCGCAAAGGCGTCCTACTGCTCCTTTGTGTAAGGGACGAAGTCAGCAACCTTCGAGGGAAGGGGGTGCGACTTGTAATTTAACATCAGTTCATTCTTCATTGCCCGGATTCTCTTCTCCCTGTTTGCCGCGTTTTCGAGTGTCTCGGCCTGCCCTTTCATAGTACCTTGGTTTGCCGCTTTGGAGGACTTCACATAGACCTTTTTTGTGAGCACTAACTCCGCGAGGTGGTCAAGGTCTTCAACGCGCATTTTATAGAGTGGCTTGAAGTCGTTTTGTACCAGAGGCTTCCGCTTCAGCTTAGCTGGGTCGCCAGTCTTCGCGTTCGAGTCTGGCAGGAGTCCGGCGACGAACATCCTATCGATTCGGATCCACTTCTGGACCACCGCGTCATCCATCTCGAATAGAAGAGGGACCTTTGCGTCTTTTGGGTCAGTTTTGCCGAGGTGAGTAAAAACCGTCGGCACCACTTGCCGTTGGAACGTCTGCAATAATATATAACTCAGTGTGTGAGCACCCGGAGATCTCCAGTAGATTGGATTGGTTGCTTGAAGAATGAGCGCATTGATAAAATTGAAATATATTCAGGCGGAGGATGTAGGCTTACCGAGAATTCGTCAGATTGTGGACGACCATAGAGTTGGGGGGCGGGTTTTCCGAACTCAAACCACTTCACTCTGCACGTTTGCAGCTGCTAGGTAAAACTCTACTCCTTCCGCAGACCCGTCAGATCTTGGTTCAGAGCGCACGAGAATTGTAGCAGGGTCATGTCTTTGGGGTTTGGTTTGGTCCAAACCGGGATGATAGAGAAGTGCGATATTTCTTCGAGCGTCCACGTTGATGGCAGTTCGTGTGACAAGATCTTGTGCGCCTCCACAGTATGCTGACCACCAATTATGTAAAAGTGTGTCGTGTCCCTAAGGCAGACCTCCTTCGTCGGTTTGGTCGTGAAGAACTCCACCTTAGTTCCGTCATGTTTATTCTTCAGTGGCAAGACTCGAATGTGAATCTCAGGGGCCGTGGCCTTCGAGGACGCGCGAACTGCGTTGATGATTCCTTCGAGCCGTTCTTTCTGGATGCCCCTGTACACTAATCCTCCAGGGGGGGCCCTGTATAGGTTATTGAAATGAACGAGCTTCACGACATCCTTCTTCGTGACACGGTCTTCTACTGTCAAAGGCTTATTCTTGAGTATGTAAATGTTTTTGAACGCGTCGTCGAGAACCTTGCCAATTGCTTCAACTTCAGTCCGCTTCATTTTGGCGAGGTCAGCCTGTGTGAAGTTCAGGCACTTTTCGATCACGAGGCGAGGCTCATCGGCCTTCGCTTTCTTTCCCTTCTCCGCCCGCGATGAGGAATCTAGGGTCGAAGTTTTCAAGGTGGTCTTGCGTTTTCTTCCCGGAGTTGATTCTGGTGTCAGGGACAGAATGGGTGTCGGGTCTGGAACGGGCTTTCGGGACTTCTCTTGTGCTTCTGCCATCCACTTCCACTGCTCATTAACGTACTCAGGCCTCCATGTATCACTTGTGGGAGGGCTGTATAAGAAATTCTCATTCTGACATGTCGCCGCCATCTCATCCGAAATCTTAGATGTCTCCAGAATCAAGCCGTATATGAGAGGCTTGGTGGATGAGTCCACGTTCTCCTGGACGACAAGGAGGCAGACCTCGTCGTCAAGACCCTGCATCTCTAGAACCTCGAGTCCAATGTCGGGGTGTCCCCGTTTGCCAATCCGAAGTTGGGGGACGTATTTCCAGGGTTCTTCATGGGTTTTCAAGAGATTCATTCCCCACTGGCTAATGCTCTCTCGGCATCTGTAGACGTAGCCAACATTGTGAATTCCTCTATAGACAAACTCAGGGAGCCATAACTCTACAAACGCCCCAAGCTTCCCGGGATGACTTTCAGTCGGAAGTGTGGTTGTCCACGAATCCTTGCAAGTTGAGTTCGAAAGAACACAAACACAGTTAGAAATCACTGCAATTAACCGGTAACCTGTGGGGAGTCCGTCACTCAAAATCGGCTGTATTCCTAGAGATGGATGATAGAAAACGAGCTTCCAAATCAATTAATTACTGCCCCAGCTAGGGGAGGTCTTTGCACAATTATCAGATCTACAGACACTTGAATGATCTTAAATCACTTGAAGTATCTTGCATGCGCTCAGCCGGAGATCTCCGGGTCGGCAGACAAGATCTGTAGTTGTCGTGAGGGGGTATCGAAACTTACTTGAAACGTCCCGAGATCTACAGCTCTATGTCGGATTGTAAGCAGCAATGGCGTTTGTTTTCGTTTAATTCCATTGCGAAAAGTATCCGGAGATCTCCGGCTGATTTGTGGAAGTTGTGTGCATCCGTCCGGGAACGATTCGGGGCGGATCAGTCGGATCCATTTCTTACCTGAATCGGAGATCTCCGGATGATGACCAGAATGACAAGTTTCACAATACTCACATGTTCCTACGCGCGTATATGCACTGCTTCGTAACGTCCAGAGATCTCCGGATATTTTTGAAATTTACTAAATCGTGGAAAAATATGTCAAGATTCATTAGACCTCGACATTATCCGGAGATCTCCGGCTGATTATTGGAACTCCGTAATCCGTTCGAAATGCAACCGGAGATCTCCGGCTGCAGCAAGTACGGATTAACATTGCACTAATCGCAACTTACCATCACGCGTATATTCACAATCATTCACAGAGAAGTTTGACATACTACTCTGAAAGTTTTACATACTCAAAATTCATGTTTCAAATTACAAAACACACTGAGATGTATCAAATGCTCACACAATGCTTTCAATAACCGACCTTACACACAGGAAATTGAATCTGCAAATGTTCCGATGGAACGCCAAATGTGACGTTTGTACATGGATTACTCTTGTCATTAAATCAAACCGGACTCGAAAGACTCAGTATGGACAAGCACATTCTAACGTTCGTACAATACCATAATCACACGCATATACATGAATTGAAACACACTTCTGTTCATGGGACATCAAAAAATGAATCGACTATAGCCTAACAAATATCTGAATTCTAGTACTCATCTTCTGAGGTTTCTATTCATTATTCAAGTGTACTTTATTGTCATACACCCGCTCAGAATCAAATGAACAAACTTGAATCACAATCAAATAAAGAATCCACACACGATCGCTCGGACACAATGGAAACAGTTCAATGTTGTGGACTTACCGGTCTCCTTTCCATGAAGTCTCACTCGACGTTCCAGCTCCAGTCGCCATTTTCCAACCTCCTCGAGGAACTCCTCGGGATCGAAGCAAATTCACAGCTCTGAATAACATCAACATTCAACAACTCAGCTTCACAAACTCTACAATTTTTTAGATGCCCTAGAATTTAAGGTCCACATCTGATTGACAAGATTTCCGCGAAATAAATTTCAACACTGCTCATTTACGGATAACATGCTCATTTACACGCATAACATGCATAACATGCTCATTTACGGACCTTCTATACTGAATGCATTGAACACCAGAACCCTATACCCTAAGCCCTACAATTCCGCTTCAACGTCTAACAACATCAAAATTACTTGACTCTCTTGAACCCTAATGGCGCTTACCGAACCCTACACCTGCCCCAGTGCCGATTCTAAGCAGTCCTGGGCAACTACGATATTTGATGACACTGAATTTTCTTCTGTGAGACAGTACATACCTCTTCACTGACCGATTCGGCGCACCCGTTCCTCGTGGTCGTTCGTGAAGACGCCACCCTCAACCGCAACGTCGTTTCCGCTTCGCTCGTGAACCGAGGCGCTCGCTAAATTTAAATGCCTATTTCAATATCTCTGTTCCAGTCCTGCTCTCCGACCTTCAATCCATATCCAGAAACAACCTCTCGACGATATGCTCAGTGTCCCTCACTTTTATCAACACTCACCTCGCACAGTGCACACCAACAGCCTCTTACAGCGCACACCGCCCTAACCTAATGCGTTGACGCCTATTGCGCAAACCACGAAAAAAACCCCTCCCGCCACTTCCGCTCACTACCTACGACATTCCAAAGACAACACCCATTAAAAACAAGAAAGGTTTGATGCTTGGAATTTCCCTAACCCGATATGGACAAGCTGGACGGCTCAAGGGGTGTGACGGCTCATGATGACAGTGGGTGAACTTAAAAATCAGCTCTAATCACGTACATATACAACGTGTACATTTCACAATCATGAATTGTCAATGTCGTGAGCATGCGTGACAAGACGTATTGATACCCGGATTCCTGGATATTACATATGGCTACAGTAGATACTCGGGTTCACCGGGTATTAGAGTAATCATTATACTTGAATTTAAAACGTCATAAGTGAATAAACTTAATCTCCCTCTCCGTTACTCTCCCTCCCTTCTTTCCCTCACTTGTTTTTAATTTATTATACTCTTACTCTCCTGTCCTTCTCCATCTCCATCTCTATTTTCCTTTTGAATTTTATTTTTTTGGATTTCCTTTCTTTCAATAAATTCACATTCTAAAATTAAATAACTACTCTCAAAAACAATCCTGCACTCTTCCTCGCTTACTCTCCCTCCCTATCCCTTATTCTCCCTCACTTCCTTACTCTCCCTCTCCATCTCTTTTCTAATTTTGACTTTTTTTTTATTCCCTAAATTCCCCTAGTGGCATATTCTAAAAATATAAACTACTTTAAAATAAATCCCTCCCTTACTCTCCCTCTCTTACTCTCCTGCTCAATTACTGTCCTTCCCTTACTCTCCCTATCCCTTGATTTTAATTTATTTTACTTTTACTTACCCCTCCTACTCAATATCCATCCTTGGTTAATAATATTGTACTATTGTAATAGTATAATTATTTTTTCTATTCTATTCTATTGCATTATTAAATCATGCATAGGTTTCAAAGAGATATATACATTGTTGTTACCTTTCTTCTTAATTATTTTGTGATATTAAACTACATTAATGGTTGAACTAATGCGTTGCAAAGCAAGCGCCAACTCCTAGCCATACTACTAAAATCATAATTTGCGCAATAAACCACGAAGTGAACTATCGCGTAGTCAACCATGCTGTGAACTACAAAAACGCTACTTGAACCGCGGTGTCAACTCTACAGTGAATCATTCCACCTTTCATTTTTTAGTATTTTTAAATATAAAAAATACATAAAAATGGTTGGGCTAATGCATTGCAAAGCAAGCGCCAACAGCTAGTCTACTCTAAAATTAAATTCATTATCCTCCCTCTCTTCTTTATTCTCCCTCTAACTAAATTATAATGTATCAAAGTCTTAAATAGTTAAAGTTCAATTATTGCTAAATTTTCTTACACGCTATTGAATCGAGTTTTTTTAAAAGTTATAGTTATGGATAAATTTAAGGTTATAGTTCATAGTATCAATAAATTTTTAATTTATAGATTTAAAGGTGATATAAGCCCTCGACCTTCATGAACCCAGAATCTTCCACGGTGAACCGTAAACCGCGAACCCTTAACCTTCAACCCCAAACCGTGAAGTAGAAACCCTAAACCCTAAACCGTAAACCGTAAATAGTGAACCCTGAACTTTAAACCCTTAACCCTAAATCTAGACCTTAGACCCTAGACCCTAGACCCTAAAACCTAAACCCTAAACCCTAAAACCGTGATGAACAATCCAGCCTTACCATGGAAGCTGTACCCGTTTTCATAGGACCAAGTTGTTGTACTTCTAAAAGCATCTGCTCAGTTATTTAATTCTGCACGTATCTTCAAAAATAGACAAATAGCTTCTGTCGAACTAGGAAATTTTGGAGATATTTCACATTGGAAATGAATGTCGACGTTCTACTTGTGTCCTGTAGTGTCAGTTGAACAATACTACACTAATAGTTTCATTTAGTGTAGTGGACACTAAATACGAACCCATACACTAATTGTCAACTACGCAATTAGTGTAGTGACAAAATAGTACACTAAATGTGAACTACTACACTATTTGTGAACTTTTGTAAAGATTGGAATATTAACTATTTTACTCGTGCACGTTTAGTGTATTGAAAGTAGAAGAGAATCATGTGTTCTCAAAGGTGAAGAAGAGAAAAAATATAACTCACTTCCAAAAAATTGGAAAAAACAACAATTGGAAAAAAACAATAATTAGGAAATTTTTTTTTTTTGGGAAAACAACAAATAGGAAAAAAAAACATTTTTTGCGAAAACAACAATTAGGAAAAAACAATTAGGAAAAAACAACATTTTTGAAAAAAACAAGAACTATGGAAAAACATCAATTCGGGGAAAAAAGACAACTTACCTTTTGAAAAGGTAACCTTTCGTAAAAATAAGCTTTCCCAAATGTAAACATTTGAAAAAGTAAAGATTTGAAAAAGTGAACTTTTGAAAAAATTACTTTTGAAAAAAATTACTTTTGAAAAAGTGCACTTTTGAAAACGTGAACTTTTTCAAAAGTTCACAATTTCAACATAAACTTGGAAGAAAGTAAATTTTTGAAAAAGTTAAGTTTTGAAAAAGTAAGGATTTGAAAAAGTAAAGTTTTGAAAAAGTAAAGTTTTGAAAAAGTAATTGTATGGAAAAGTAAAGTTTTGAAAAAATAAATGTTTGGAGAAGTAAATTTTGTAAAAGTTAACTTTTAAGAAGTAAAACTTGAAAAAGTAATATCTTGTAAAAGTAAGCTTAAAAAAAAAATTCCATGAAGTGTACTCCAATAAAGTTATCATTGATAAAGTAAATTTTGATCGAGTTAACTATTTAGAAAGTACACTTGTTTGCAATTAGTACACTATTTGTCAACTTGTTTGCAATTAAAGTACAAAGGTAAGTACACTATTCGTGCCATTACACTAAATGAAACTTTTAGTGTAGTGAGCAGCAGTGGGCCGACTTTTTTCCATGGGTAGGGTATAATTTCATTTACAATGGTGAGTACAAGAAGTATAATACGATTATATTATACTATGACTTAGTCCATGACGTGATACGGCCCTAGTAATCACAAAGATACACCATGGGGCATACTTCATCTTCCGTTTTCTAATTTGCAGCACTCTGAGAACTAGATGGTTTCCTGACAATATGGTCATCCCATGAGTACGAGCCTTTCATTTATCATGAGTGGAATGTGGCCTCGGTCGTGGGCACGTCGAAGAATGCGCACTATCATGATGGTGTACAACAGTTACTATGATAGAGTATGCATGCCCAAGATTCGTTTCAAATTTGAGCGCCTGAATTTTCCCACCAGGAGGTGATGAGGAGGTTGATAAGAGTATCCTTCAATTCAGCTCTCATCATTTTTTGCTCTAGAGGTTTGGGATATTGTGGGAGCTGAGGCAGTTAGTGAGAGTGTTTGCGTGCGCGACATCGTGCTAGAATTCTGCAGGGGAACAATTAGAAAGTAGGTGTTCCAAGAGTGTTAGGTTTGTTTCCTCGTATAATTTCGTATCCGCATTCAATTTGACAGGATTGGTGTAGATTGTGTTTCATTCTGCCCTAAAAGTCGATCGGGAGCTGTCGTGTAGTGAGTCAGTAACTAAATCGTCTCCTAATTAACAAATAGATTCCAAGCGCCTAATATATTTCGACTCGAGAAGTAAGATGACGTGACTGATCGGGGTGTGAATCCGAACAGTTCTCAGGGATTGGCGACTGAATCTTTCTGCCACACCCTCGAATATTCCGTACGGCCGATGTTTCGATAACGACATAAATGCGAACCGGAGATCTCCGGCTGTTCTAGCCGTGCCAGTCTGGATTCTGCCATGCTCACTTGCAGGCCACCGCAGCTATCCCAAAAACATCTGGTTGTCCCATTTTACGAGCCCAGGGTTCCCGGAGATCTCCGGCTATTCAAGGTCGAGATGACCATTGAAAGATATCACGGCAGCGTGGTTCGGATGAACCGGAGATCTCCGGTTAGTTACGAATGGAACTTCTAGCTTCACCCTTCTCATCCTCACTTACACAAGTAATGGACGTTGTTGATCATTATCGAGTCATCCGGAGATCTTCGGCTAGACACACCCTACGATTTTGACCTTGGTTATTCAGTTCTAATCCACGTCCACTTATTCACGTACTAAGGCCATCGGCCACCAGCCGAACATCCACCGACGGAGGCCGGGAGAATGTCTGACTCTGATTGGTGGGAGAGTGACTCGGACGATCTTGCCATGGTCGCAGCTCTGTGCCCCGATTTCGGTCAAGCGGATTTTATGGAAGAAGATGATCCATCCGAAGAGTCTACTGGAAGGTCGAAGGTTTTGTGGTCACGATTGTCCGTGAACTTCTTGAGGCCAGACTCAGACAAAATTGGAGAAGCGTCAATTGTCGAGGTTCACCCAGTTGGTCAATGGCTTGGAGTTGACATACCAGTCGGTTCCAGTGAGTTCGTATTACTTAGACCAACGGCCATAACGTCCTTGGCGGAAGAATTTCCACTCATTCCCTTACAACGCGGATATGGTTCACTTGTTCAAACACTTCGGCGGACGGTCCTCTGGAAAAGGGCGCATGTGAAGATTCCAACCGGAGATCTCCGGTCTGACGAGTCCCCTTTCGTACCACAAGAGCGATGGGTTGGACTTGAAGTGCAGCGATTGGACGGGAATATGTTAGTACTCCGTTCTGGAAGAATCATGGCCTCGTTACCAGCGGATCATTTCCGTAGTGGATGCTTGGGAGAAGATAACATTGGTGTAGCTGTCCTCGACGTTTTTGTGGGGGATACGGAGAGAATTATGAGTCATGAATCGTGGTCCATTCTTGAATGTTGTTTTCCTTCCGGGAGGTCTATAAGAAACACATTAGATCATTTTGCATCCCTGCCTTTACAACCTGATTCTCATGCTTATTTGGGGGGTTGTGCAAAGAAGCCTTACCGCTTTATTTCCCGACAGCAAGACCTCAATAAGAAAGAATCCTTATACACCAAGAGGACTATGGATGACAAAATTCGCAAAGTCAGCTCGGAAAGGTGCTCTCCCAGACGATGCTGCCAATATTTTGAACAATCCCAGACTCTTTTTGTTAGACAGAAATTCTATGACAAATCCTTTGAAGACCAAAAGGAGTATGCGATCTCGGCAGGCGGGCAGTTTCACTCAATTGACGGGGACCGGAAGAGAAAGTACGTCACTCTATCAGGAATGGAGGTCTGCTCCGTTGCATGGTACACGATCCATGGAATTCGGAAGTCCACGTTTCACTCGTACATCGCACATTTCAGTAGAGGAATCATCAATGCAACTCACGGTAACAAGGGCATCAAGCGCCCACGGCTTGCCACTATACAAGCGATGAGGTCAATGACGTCGATTATTAATGACAACGCGGATCAGATGCCTCACCAAATGCGAAGTGTCGGGAATGGTCGGATTAACACTCTCAAGTATCTTCCTGCGGGAAACAACTGGAAGCAAATTCGAGCCAGCGTCAATGCTGTACGTTATTTGTCCCTGCATAATGATATGGATTAGAACTCTCTTTCTTCAGTCGACCAAAGTCCTAGTTACCGAATCGGAGATCTCCGGCTGCGTCATCGTTGACATGAAATGACCTTTATTTGCTTTACTCTGTTCTTCGCATTGTCTGCTGGATTGTCTTTTTGAAATACTCTTCTCATTTGGTAATTATTTCATCTTGCAGACAAACGACTCCTACGGTCTTCATGTTGTAAGTCAGTCCACAGTTAGTAGGGTTAGAAAGGAATTCTTCGGGAATGTTGCTATTAAGCCATCTGGAAGCGCCTTCGCAAAATGTAGTGCTTGCGATGAATTCAATCAGTTCTTACTGACAACTCCAAAGGAAACGCCCGCTTACGAGCTATTCTATAGCAACAGGCAAGGCTCACTTGAATCACCAACAGTCTTGCCGGAAGCTTTACGCGACATGGAGAGAGGAGTCGAAGGCGAAGCCGTTGACCTTTCTTTGTGTCATTCACGACAAGATGGACACGGTGAAGACTGCCCTTCCTCGCATGTGGAGGACTACTAAGGCGACATCTGGTCTCGAATAGCTTCCCATGAATGTCACTGGAATGGTGGCTCACGGTCATGTCGACAGAGCGTATGCTCACTATGCTCCTACATTATGGCCTTGAGATTCGAACGCCACCATCTCCTCTCTCGCAAAACTTTTTCAGCGCCTTGAGGGAGCACCTTTACATGAGACGCGCGTGCTCTTCAAGCACCCTCTTCCAAACTCGATGTTCGCGGCGCTCATGAGGGGAAAGAGCAGGTGCGTCGACGCTTTAGAGCCCGTGGAACCGAGTGCTTTTAAGGGACCGAAACCTTTGCCACCGAAATTGTATCTACAGCTTGACAGCTCAGCGAAGGACAACAAGAACCAATACTTGATGGCATTCTTATCACTGCTAACTGCTCGAGGTGTTTTCAAGGAGATATAGGTTGGCTTCTTGGTTGTCGGACATACGCATGAAGATATTGATGCTTACTTTAGTCATCTATCGAAAGAATTGAAGAAAAGTAATACATATATTCTAGCAGATTTGATTAAGGCATTCATGAAGTCACAGAAACTAGCCTTCATGCCGAAAGTTATCCAAGAGGTCGTCGACTTCAAATCGTACGTCGATGGCTATCTATGCAGCGGGGCGGCACGTCTGGTGGGACTTAGTGATATGCATCTTTTCAAGTTCTTCGTTGACAATGACGGTGTTCCGGTCATGAAGTTCAAGAAATCTGCCGTTGACGCAGAGTGGTTACCCATGAACAGAGAGCCGATAAAACTTTGGAAGGTAGATGACTTCGGACGTCCCATGCTTCCAACAGGATCTCCCAAGCTTGTTCCTTTCAAGCCTATATGGGGTAATGAGGAGCAGAGCCCTGTTGGAAACCAAGATGTTGCCAGAGACAAGGCCAGGAAAGCAACAGAGAACAAATACTTTATAAAGACGGGGCATCGGAAGTACGTTGAGTACTGGGCATCCGGAATGACTAAGTGCGTAGGGTACGCGGACTCCATCCGCCCATACCTGCAGTATTGGAAGGATGTCATTGACAAGCTAGACAAGCCACTTCCCCAGACGCCTTCCGAACTCGAAGAGGGATTCTGGCCTGCCCATGATTGGAGAGGCCCTCATGAGGGAGGTGAAAATCTTCTAGGACTGCTTCCACAACCAGAGGATGTCACTCCCGAGGATGAGGTTCTTGAGCCTTACTGCGGACTCGCTAATGAAGCCCCCAAGTCCACTTTTAATCCTTGGCGTGACATTCGTCATGGCTCCTGGGTTTTAGTAAGACCTAGTGATCCTGACATCTATCCTATCTGGCAGGGAAGAGCAGTTTCGGAGGTCGTTAGGGAAGATGGTAATGTCAACTACGGGAAATTCCTCGTTAAGTATTGGGAGCCTGATAACAAGCAGAAGAATCTGAAGAGGAAGTATCAGGGCTGTTGGGAAGCCACTTGGGTTGCGGACCAAGAGAAGCTTGTTTGGTGTCATGTGAGTTCCGTGTTGTTTGCGACCTGGTCAAGCAAAGTTAACCAACTTACGAGGTCCATTCCACGGAAAATGAAAGAAGCAGCGCTTGTGAACTTAGAGAAAGCGAATGCCGCTGATCTCTGATACGTTGATCAGTCCTTCTACGTATAATTCAGTTCTGTGAAACTCTCTTTGTGAAAAATCTCGTAGAGCTGCTACGTCCACACCGTAGAGCACCGGAGATCTCCGGTTGTGGACGCTTTTATTTATCTGGGCCCGAGTTCGACATCCCTCCTTTCAGCTCTCGCCAGTCATCGTGAAGAGGACCGAAAGTGTGCTCTTCCATTCAATGTAATTTGGGTACATTGAAGAGTGACGGAATTACTGTTGGCTGGATTCTGCCAGCGGTATATTTTTAGACCGTCACGTCTCTCCGAAAGCTTACTGGAGATCTCCGGCTATGGAAGTTATATTTTGTGGACCTAAGGATGTTCGTATATTGCCATGTTTTAGTCGGTGAGATCTAGCCGGAGATCTCCAGATAGGAGATTCACATCCCCCATTCTCAACAATGGGGTTCCAATTTTGAGCTTCCCAATTTTGAGCTTACCTAGGTGTTCTGAATAGTATTGAATCATATCCGGATATTTTATGTGACTTCGATACTGCATTTCATTTTACGATGGATGTTTCAACAATGTATCAGAGACCTTTTGGTTATTCCCGTGGCTTGTTCCTTCTTAGATTTTTGGCATGCCACAACTAAAATGATAATACGCGGTCAATTACACACTACATATCAGTTGTACGAGGACCTTCTTATCATTGATGTGATGCTAATGGTTGGTGGCAGAGATTGTACTTCGCACATCACGTTACTACAGCACGCTTGACGCGTGGCCTACCATGTTGGTCATTCGTGTCTGTGGAAGCTGCCTTTATTTCTATCAGTCTCGGTGTTATGGCGACATATATCAATGACTCATCTTTTACCTACGCTCGAGAACTGTAATTAATGGGTTGGTAGGGAGGATAGTATAAGAAAGGGTTTAGGTCTGCACCAATTCATATGTTTTGTCTTTCAACTTGTTAGTTTTGTTAGTCCATAGCCAGGGTTGAGAGAGAGGAGATGGCTTTCGCAAGTAGGAAGAGGGAGAGGGAAGAGTCTCATTCGGTAGACCGGAGAGTTTCACGAAGGATGGTTAGCGACGCTCAGGGTTCGGAGAAGGGACGAGTGCTTCGCTTTCAAGTCGGGTACACAAGGGCGATAGGTTCCAATCCGCGTGTTCGGGACGAATTGGAGGAGGACGCTCAGAGCAAGTATGTTCCAGAGGAGGTGGACGACAGCGTCTATGAAGCGGAGGACGAGAACGAGGTCGACTTTGATGAAGATGAGACAGTCTTTGGAGGTCGTTTGGTTGAAGAAGAGGAGGAGGACGACCCATGGTATGATGACGAGGAGGAATCTTCTTCGGAGGGCGGCTGCAGCCCATTTCAAATTGGTTGTGACACAGGGTCTGATGTTGATTCGGACATGTACGCGCCGGCGCACTGGAAAGATCTTTAGAAGTCTTCAGAGGTAGTGCCAGGATAGGTATTGGTCTTTCATCCAGGAGTTTCACTGAGGCTAGTCATTGCTGTCTCGTAGAGTTGATCAAGTATGTGATGGTCTTGTAAACGGACTCTCTTCCAAAAAAACAATTTTGTTTATGAAAATTGACCAAATGTTTTCTGTTTTTCCTGCATTCGACCGGATATCTCCGGCTGTTTTAACGGCATCCATGAAATGTCAATGCCTTCTGCTCTAAATTCATTTTCTCAAGGCAACCTCTAAGTACTCCCTAGGAAGAAAATCGAGTCAGTACGATTTCTGTCAATAATACCGTACCTCGCCTTGAGCAAGGTTCTATCATTGTAATCGATTCGTATCGTTTGACTGAAATCATCTAGAGATATCCGGCTGAATGACTAAGATTAATTTTATTTGTATCCCTCTCAATCTCTTTGGTGCCACAATTCTACTACACTGAAATCCTTCTTCCTTATTTCAGGACTTTGCAAAGTCCAGAATTAGTTAAATATGGCATTTAGATAATACTGTTTAACAATTTCGGTTAGGCCTATAGTCTTTATTTCTTATTTCTACCTAATTCTACTATTCTGCACTACTCTATTCACTATTTTTTTTATTTTCCTTTTTTTACTGGATTTCAAGGCTATATCCGGAACCTTGTGGGAACGATTCTCATAGCCTTTGTCCAGGGTATCTTCCATTGAAGACCAACTTTCTCTTTGGAGGTAGTATGGGGTAGGGTGGGCGTGTTCATGTGGATGTTTGACATTTCTATGGAAATTATTTAGTCCTTCTTTAGCTAGTTTATAAGTTTGTTCATTTCCTTCTATTTTTATATGTGCTCTAACTTTATGGAGAGTTGTGATTTGTGTGCGATTTTGTAGCATTTGAATCATAGATGATAGGATGGCTTGGTTGCGGTGGCCATTGTGGAGGGTAGACTGTATTATTTGTGTGTTTAATAGATATATGACATTTATATAATATGTAAAGATGTGTGCAGGTTCATTAGCGTATTATGTAGTGATAATTTGGAGGGTTTTATGGAGGGCCATCATTTGTGCTCGGAGGATATTTTGAAGTTCATGGAGTCTTTTGGATATTTTTATTTCTTTGGTTGAATTGTATATGTCGTATCGGGCTTTTTCTATATGCCAATGTCTTGGACTGACTTCTGTTGGTTCTTTGAAGGAACCATCTGTGTAATAACTATATGCGGAAGGAAACTTTAATGGGAAATAGTCACAATAGCTACAGAGGAGGGGGTGGTGAAACGGGGTGGATTTGTGTTGTGTTTACATATTTAAGATGGGACCATTTTTTGTTACGATTCACTGGAGTTTGCGGGGGTGTTGGTGGAGCTATTTTGTATATATTCCGCTAGTGTTGAGGTTATTTGTTATGGAGGTGAATATGGCAAGTTGTTCCAAAGGTGCCAATATTATTATTTTGATGGTGTATGCATAGTATTTGAATGGAGGATCGTTCAAACCTAGGTTTTGAAGTAATTTAGGTGGTAAGGTGGGTTCTTTATATGGTACCAAGTCTACCTCAAATAGGGCTATGATGTGAGAGTCTGGGAATGGGCCTAAGTAAGGGTTAACGTTTTGGTACCATTTATTGTCTGGTGTGATAATAAGAGTGGAAGTAGAGTTTGGATAATTTTTGGCTGCAAGTCTTGCCCAATGTATTGCTTGTTGTGTTTCTTCTGTATTGTCGGGGTGTGTAATACCATGTCCAATCTATTTGTAGTCAAAGGCGTTTCCTAGTGAGCCAAAAAAATTGTCTCTTTTGAAAGGTGAATAGAACTTAGTAAGTTCGATGGTAATGTATATTGTGCAAGTTTAAGGGGTTCATTTTTTGGGATGCAATATTTATATCTTTAGTATAGCCAAACTATTTCAGCTTCAAATGGCTAGATTTTTTGCTCTATGTTTGTCGGAGATGGTGGTTAGTTTTGGTATTGGTTATATAGCCAATGGAGTCTAGTAACGAGAATAGTGATTAGATGCCTTCCGTTTTTTTCATATATATGTGAGTGGTGTTCATTCATTTTGATTCTATTGTTTAATGTGAGAAGGTATTTTTCAGGGTTGCATTCGGTTGTGTGTATGTTGAGGAGGGGAATGATTATGGATCGGGTGACTCGTCTTGAATCACAAAATTGCACTCGAGGATGATGTGTTTGAATGATTTCTAAGTAGAATTTGTTTTGAGTGTTTCAATAATATTGTGTTAATTGTATGGAGTTGTGTGTAGAGGTGTTTCGGTCATGCCATGGGAAGAGGTTCTGTTGGGATAACCATTTGTTGTAGGTATTATTATTGTGTTGCCATTGGCATAGATATTTGGTGTCATTCTTTATTTGAATCAATATGTTTTCTATGTTTATGGTCAAGAATTAGATTTATGGGATATGTGGATGGATTTTTGAGGATGTATATTGAGGATGAAGGGAGGAGTGGATGCAGTGGGTTGGGGGGGTGAATTGGTGGGAGATTATTTCTAGGTTGGATGTTGTTGTTGGTGGTAGTATATGTGTCTTTGAGTGTTAGGGGTTATGATGTGTTGGGCATGGTGAGGTGCATGTACTAGAGCATGGGAGGTAGCAAAATAGTTGTTGGGCAATAAAAAGGGCACTCTTTACTAATTTGGATGGTGTAGTATGAAATTTTTGAAGTCATTGTGGTTCATAATGTGTGTTCCATTTTGTAGTGTAATTTGTTTTAGGTCGGTAATATTTACTAAAAAAAGTTTTTATAAGAGTTTTTGGGAGAGGTGTTGGTTAATTCTTTTGTTATTTTGAGTTCTTGTAGCCACATTTGTTATAAAAGGTGAGGGTTCTAATAAGAAATCCGGGAGTGTGCTTTGAAGGTACACTTTTGCTTCATTTTTTAGTAGGAAAAATGTTTGGATGATTGGTGATCTAGTGCAATCGGCTTTGTTTATTCTAGGGATATTTTTAGTGCCTCCATATTTGGCAAGGATGGAAAGGGTGAGTCCTTTGTAAATCTTGCCAAGTCTACTTTTGTCATTTAGTGCATTTTGAAGTTGTTCACCTATACATCAAAGGTAAGCATTTTTAAGGGAAAAAACCTCTAATCCAAATAAGTTTTGTGGAAGTTGGATAATGACATTTGACATACATTAGGGAAGGCCACAAATGGATTTTTGTATGGCTATGATTTTTTTATCTAATTTTTTGATGGCAGGCATAGAGTATGGGACTGCGTAGAAACTGTATGCTACTCCGAGTCTAAGCACTTTGTCTACCATTTTATTTTTGTATTGTTCCATACGTGTATCTTACTGAGAGCATGGGAGCAAGTGTTGGCACATAGCTCTAGCAAAGGCTCCAACCACAAGATCTACCCCAGATCTGTAGGTTGGATACCAGATCTGCAAGCCGTTCTTGTTAACCGTCACACCTCCCCGACCCAATTAGTTATCTTACTTAGTACAAGAGAAGACAAGACCAACGCGAGTGCACAACAACATCAACTCTAGATCAAGATCCACGACATTGGCATCAGCCTCAGAGAGCACCACGGGAGCAACAAGCACGCGAGAGACTATCCCAAAGACAAGGAATGCGCCCATCCTGTAAGTTTTACCAAAACATCAACCCTCTCAAAAAAATTCTGTCAATGCATTAGATCTACAGTTCACAACCCATTAACAAACACCCTTTTTTTGTTTTTCCTTGATACAACTGAACAAGCTGCATAGATCGCCACCAGCGATAGCAATAGTCTAACCAAACAGAAATAACCCAAACCTAGATCACATATATTGTGTGCACACACATAGAGACCTCCACAAACACAGTACGGCGCGGAAGCGTTGCACATTTTTTCCAAATTTTACAGGTCCACAAACGTTACTGCAGGTGCACTACTAGCACAACACTACTAGTCAGACTACTAGCACTACACCTTCAACCGACAGCATAGGCAGTAAAGTGCCGACACTACTGCGACCTACATTGAGGAGCTGCACCAACAAAAATTCCACTCTAAGAGCAACACGAGAAAACAAAGCGGCAGCATCTAAAAATGAGGGAGCAAGACGAGCACAACGCGAGGGAGCAAGAGGAGCACATCACGAAATAGTAACAGCGACAGAAAAGCACAGATAAGTGCTCCTCGAGAGAGAACGTGAGGGGTTGCTACCGGAAGAAAGAGGAACTGGAAACTAGTAGCTGCAACATGTAGAGCCTGGAAACTAGTAGCTGCAATAGGTAGATCCTGGAAACCAGAAGCAGCAACACTATAGACGAAGCAATAGCAACCACCCACATCAGCAAACCTGCTACACCCTGGTCCCAAACACGGAGCACCTGTAGCCGCGCCCAGCAACCTGAAGAAAAGTGAGACCCCAGCACACAAGTGAAATCCCAACACGCAAAAATTCGATTCCAACAAACAGAAGCAAAGATCGCCAACAAACTTACGTCCACAACAACCCAGTAACCCACGACCCAGTGCCTCTCAAACCTACGAGACAAACACACGACCAAGACAAACAAACCACAAATGAGTCCCACCTTTGAAAACTGAAGATTAGGATTCTGAGATAGAAGAGAGATCTACAATGAAAAGGTGCACCTCTGCAGACTTCGTGAGTTGCTCTTGAGAACAAAATCCCACAAAGCACACCATAAAGTACTTCACGTGACCCTGTGGACAGTGGCTGCGACCTGCCCAACATTGCTGCGACCCTCTCCCCGACACTCCCTAGCGACCCCCACGCTACTGCGATCCCATCCCCGACACTGTTTGTTGGAGAGCGTGCGACCTTCCCAGCATTGCCACCCCCCCCACATTCCTGCGACCCTCTTCCCGACGTCGGTTCCTAGGTGAATCTGCGACCAGCCCAACGTTGAGACCCCCCCACGCTCATGCGACCCTCTCCCCAAAACTGTTTCCCTAGCGAGCCTGCGACCTGCCTAGAAGTGCGACCCCCCACATCCTTGCGACCCCTCCCTCAACCCTGGCTACCCTCTAGGGGCCTTCGACCCTCCCTAGCACAGCAACCCTCCCAGGCCCATTGACCTTCCTAGGCCCAGCGACCCCTCCCCCAATCATACGACCCTTTAACCCAACAACATCCTCCAACCCAACAATCCCATAGCCCAACGACTCTTCAGGCTAACATCCTTCTCCAACCAGTCTCTAAACTGTCGACTTCCTAGCCCAGAAATCCACCCACAACGAAGATGGATGCCATGGACACCGAAAACCCCCACCCAAGAACTATGAAGACTATAGAGATACTAGTGTGAAGCATAAAACCGAGATAGTTAAAATAACTATGACTCGGCGAATTCGTCCCTAGGGAATTGAAAGTTATGTTTTGCCGTAATATTAGTGTCACTATTATATGTAAGTGTGGTCTGTAGCCCTTACGAAGCCTTGATTTAACACCATAATCCGTTAATAATCCTCCAAGTCAAGTGCCATTAAGTCTTCCATAACATCCTCCACATCCAAGTGCAAGTACTCTGCTCTCCCTGTGGCTTCCGTTGTCTCGTACTCACCAATGTTCCATTCCATTGCTTCTTCTATTGTTATCGGTTCAGCGGGAATTCCATTCTTGTCCTCTTCCGTTTCGTATCTCATTAACCAGGTGTAATCTTCTTCTCGTAATCTCGCTCCTATCTCCGTTCTTTGGTTCGCTTTGATCCGTATGTAGATTTCGTGGTTGATTCTCTCCTTTTCCACTCGGTTTACAATCGTCACTCTTTCCTTATCGCTATTCAACCATCCATACTTCAAATTCAACCAACACCTGAATGCCTTGAATTTCTCCTCGTCCGTTAGTTCCAATCCTGGCATTACTTCATCTTCATAATCTGATTATGAATTATGTTCAATTCATAACACACTTTTATTCTGATCATTATTTGATCGCTCTATTATCTATCTCCTAAATTAACCCGCAATTGCGGTCCTCAGATTTATTTTCGTATCAATTCCTTATGATTTCATTCTCTCAATTCACTCATTTCTCCTTCTCGGTGTCATTGATTTACTATCAATTGACTTCATTCACAACATAATCTTTCTCAATTCTTCAATATGCACAACTTCAATTACATTCAATTCTGGAAAACAATACAACAATTTAAACAAAGAGATAGCACAACGCGTATCTCGGCACTACAATTGATCAACACAATTGGGCCTCGAGCCAGTTCCAAAAACTCCTACTTAAACACCCGCAACTCCCAACTGTCTACCCTTTCACCGCAACCGACACCCCTTCCGATCTCAAATCCGTTGGAAACCCGGAACTTAAGCTCCTAAACCTGTAACTAACTAACTTTAACTACAAAAAAGGGTTAACTCAAAAAGAAGGACTATTCTACGTTCTACATAGCCCCACTCCTATTGTGCAGCGTCCTCGCAAACATGGTGGATCTCTGGTCGGTTGTCGCGACGCGAGACTTCGATGACGTCCTCCTCTACGTTGGTCTGGTCCGCCAGGTTCTGCTCCGTCCCGAGAAGGATTTCGTTTGCGCCCTGCTGCTCACGGACAAGTGGTTCCTCGTCCTCCGTCTCCGAATCTGAACTCTATGCCTCCATTTCCATGATCTTCTGGGACAACTCATCGTTGAAGGTACCTAGCTGACGGACCTGATCCTCCAACTCCAAAATGCGTCGGTCCTTCCGTTGTGTTCCGTTTGCCTCTGTACTCTCCGTCTGACTAGTAGCAGCCACCACCTGAACAACACTAGGGTTCCGTAACTGAGTTTCCAGCGACGTTACCTTATCCGTTAGCGCCTGGTTCTCCACCCGTAAGCTGTGCCGCAGCTTCGCCTGCTCCGCCAAGATAGCCGCCTTATCCTTCCGTAAAACAATGGCCTCCGTACGTTCCCTTTCCAGCGCATCCCGCAAGACTGTCTGCTCCGTATCACCGATGCTCTTGAGGCTCGACACAGTCTTGATCTTCTCCTGCAGATCCTCCATCTGCTTCCGGAGTGCGTCGCACTGCCCCTCCCACTGCACCTTCTCCTGCAAAGCTGCGTTACGACTCCGTGTTGCAAGGCTCGCCATAGCACGGGCATCGGCCAGTGCCTTCTCCATGGCGCCCACATCCGCCATACCCATCACGGTCTCCCTGAACAGCTCTAGCTACAGCATCAGCTTCTGTTTCACGTCGTACTCCTTCATGCTCGTCTGCCCCTCCGTACGAGTCCGCTCCTCCGGTAATGTGTCCGATGCTGGCTGCTTCCCCTTATCCGTTTTGACGGGGGTCGGCACTTTTACGGGAGTCGGCTCATCGTCTTCCTCCTCCGTCTCCTCTAGTGATATGACTTGTCGTACCCTCGGTTTCGGAGTTCGCCCTGGAGTCGACAGCTGCCGGCTGGGTCGCTTCAGTTCGTTGAGCAACGACCTACGGATGATGTTGCTCACGTAATTGGAGCACAGCAGCGCTCCCATCCTCCCCGATCGCCTCTTCATTCCGAGCTCATTGTGAATGCGATTGTTCACGTACGCCGCCTAGTTCATCTGCATACCTTTGAGCGTCCCCACAACTGCGTACAGAATCTTCCGTGGCATATATGTCGAATGTCGAAGAATGGCCAGCCGCTTCGCCGCGAAGCGCATCCACTCCACCAGCTCCGGTGTCATCGCGTCGGCCACTCGCCATCCTTGCTTGGGGTCCATTGCGTCCAAGCCCGACTGTGAGCCAAATAAACCGCCTCCTAATGGGGTGGCTTATCTTGAACACAAGATCCTACATATGGGATGCAGCCCCTAGTGCAAACATACTTTAACCATTCATACAAGCATGATGACCCAAGGCGTGGTCACTTAAGAGGGTTCGTTAATAATTAGTGATGTGATGGCTGAATTCAGCCTTAGGTTGAATCCAACCTTTAGACAAGCGTAAATTCCGCCTCAAAGCTCCGTTTCCAATGTTTTAAAGCTCCATTAGGTTCAATTTCGCCTTGTGAACTTGATTAGCACCTTAACCACTAATTCCAGGCCCAAGTGCGACCCTGACAGCAGCAACCAGCAGACAGGCTCCTCTTTTTATGTTAAAAGTTTAATTCTTCATTATCTTCGTGATTATGACTCCGTTTTTTACGTTTGTTTTTTGTAATCTTATTAGTTTTTCTTGCTTAACACGATGGCAGCCTTCAATTAACCGGTTAACTCAATCCGGGACTCACAGCCAACGACCAGCAGTGCACACTTAACATACATGTTTATTCAAAATCGTGCACCACAATTCACGTGTATACCACATGCATTCACACAAGTGGCCCTACTCAAACACTATACCATGCATGAGCCTCCAGCTGCCTTCACTTACTATTGTAGATTAAACCGATTGTTTGGTTGAGTTGATAGAAAACCCTAATCCTAGTAAAAATTTGGCAGCGCTTCCGCGTGATTTTTGTAACTAGAAAATTTAGGGTTCCTTCTCCACATGCAATCAAGAGGATAATGAATCAATTAGGAGAGGAAGAAGGCTCCCTGATCCAGCTCAATTCACCCTCTGCCGTGTTCGTGTTCTTGTGCTGTGGTCGTCCTCCTCTTCTTGGTGCTCTTCACTCCGCAGCCTGTATCTTTGTCGTCACGACTCTGATTTGCACGTTCTTGATCTTGTTGAAAAGCCAACGCTCTAATCTATCTACTCCTTAAATCTGAGCTCGATCGGACTAGAACTCTGCGACTGACAAGGGGAAATCTGAGGACAAGTGAGATCCGCCGCCGATCCTTCAGCTGGTCGTCCTCGCTCCGCAGCTTGTATCTTCGTTGTCACAGCTCCAATCCGTACGTTCTTGATCTTGTTGAAAAGCCAGTGCGCTGATCTATCTACTCCTTAAATCTTAGCTTAATTGGACTAGAACTCTACGACTGACAAGGGAAAATCTGAGGAGGCCAAGTGAGATCCGCCGCCGATCCTCCAGCTGGTCGTCCTCGCTCCGCAGCCCGTATCTTCGTCGTCACAGCTCCAATCCGCACGTTCTTGATCTTGTTGGAAAGCGAACGCTCTAATCTATCTACTCTCCAATTTCCGTAATGATTGAATCACATTCCAGCCCACAGGAGGGGGAAATCTGGAACCCTACCTCTCTCTCACTTCCACACACCTCTCTCGGTTTCCTAGCTCCTACCACACACCTCTCTAACTCCTACCTCCCACACTTCGAATGAGCGCCCTCCAAGGGTGTGACCCCAAGGCCCTTGCTCCCTTCTTTGTTCCCAAGGTCGTTCCCTTCGTCGTTCACAGCCGCCATTTTGGGTGGGCACATTAATGGTCACACTAAACAACTAGTAACTAAAAAGCTAATAAATCACTAGCCACCCTTGCATTTAACACAAGTGGGTGTCCCACTAACCAAGGAATATCTAAATCTAAACTTTGACTCCATGCCACATGTGTGTGCATGATCTCAATAAGTGAGCTATTAAGCTAAATTCAAGGATGCAAAAAAATCTAACTCTACCTAGCTTGAATTTCCCTTGCTTGGGGGAATTCCTAATTTACTTAGTGATTGGTGAGGGTTTTTTTCCACTTCTTTTTGGACCCTTTCGACTATTTTTTTAAGGGCTTTTAACGCCCCATTCTTTTTTCTTTTCTCCTCACCATCCTCCTTCTTCTTCTCCCATTTTTTTGGTTTCGTGATTTCTTCATCGTGACCGAATACGGTCTACAACTCGATAGGAGGTAAATTCTTCTCCACCACTACTCATTTTAATTCTTTTCTAATTTTCTTTTGTCTTTTTTCCCTTCTCTCTTTGCTTTTCTTTTCTGGTTTATTCCCTTTTTTTTCTTCCTTTTTGATTAACTACATAAATTCCGCGATTGCCCATAAATGGCTCCTCTTTTAGTGAGGGGAAAGGCCACTTGGCCATTTTAATCAAAAAACCACGAGCTAGTCCATGGGATAACCCATTTTCACCACTCATTAGCCTTAATGGACCCGACGTGAGGTCCATTCATCACCGTGAGCCGTTTTTGCGGCTCACACATGGCGGCCATCTAGGACAACTCGAAGAGGCAGAGAACCCACTCTTGTTCATGGGCACACGGTCAATATCTACCTTTTTTGTGTTGGAATGATCCATGGCAGTACCAAAATGTGGAGGTCCACTTGTGAAGGTCGTGAACAAATCACACGTTGTACTCTTTGCATCGGTTGCCCGATGTTCGAGTGGGGAAATCCTCGCCGTTTAGGGTTTGAAGTTGAATGGAGTTGTTGGGGAAGACCTCCTTCACGAGATAGGGTCCCAACCACAAAGCATCGAACTTCCCTGGAAAATCCAATCTCCTCGCGTCTTGAAGGAGGACTAGCTGTCGTATAAAGAAAGATCGATAATCACAACAGATCGAGAGTCCTAACCAACATCAAATAAACGAAAATCATACACTAAAACAAGTATACGTAATACACCCTCAAGACAACACTAATATGACCAAACAACACTAATAAGACTAAACGCCACGGTGATGTCGCTGCAACAACTGTATGCATCCAGCCAAAGATGTCGCCGTCATCGAATCAATAAGCATATGAAGAAGTAACAAAGAGATGGTAGGCCGGGTGCAATGTGAGCCCCATCTTTAATCGCCTTAGGCAATTTTATTGCCAATCCCTTGGTCAATCTCTACGTTGCCTATCCCTGAACCGAAACCAGGAACTCCAACTGGATGGCAACGCACCACACAATGACAAGTCTATGAGGAATTCAAGCCGTTTCATCGGGTGAAACGTGACTCGAAGACCTCCGACAACGAGGGCAAGTCCAATCCCCGGAAGGTAGAGTGGAGAGAGGCGGCGTCAAGCAAGCCATATGCCAACCACGCTGGCAATGGTGACAAAGCAACATAGAAGCCGCACCCTTCTTCTCACCACACACAAAACACGGAAGACCCTCTGGCACAACGGCCAACTCAGGATGCACGGAGCCATCAATGGGCAAATGGCAGGGCGCGCAGTTCTTGGAGTGCTCCCGACACTCCCGGCCATCTTTGCCTTTCAGCAACAAGATGCCACTGGGCAACACATCCTTCACACGAAGAATGGTGCGCCCGGCCTTGTCGTCTAACGTCGTAGGCGCCTCACGTTGCAAATAAACGTAATCTCCAGTGGAGAAACGCCGCAACTGAGGTCGATAAGCGCCGCTGCGAATGCGAGCGTACCGTAATGTGTCGCGGTGTTGAGCGATGGATAAATTCTCCATGGCCATTGGCATGGCCCGCTTGAAGAGCTCCGCTCGGTCACACAGACACTAGATCCAGACCTCTGGATCATCCAAGTCCACAACTGGGGCCAACTTCTCCCGTACAGAACTGGGTAGAATCGGCTCCCGTCCGTACAACAACTGATACGGACTGAAAGCGGCCAAAGAGGCCTGCCGGCTAAATCGGTATCCCATGGCGATCCATGGTATCATCAGATCCCAATCACGGTGGCCACCCTGAAGTAATCCATACTTCCGTAGTCCACGCTTGACGGTCTGAACCACACGCTCCGCCAAACCGTCCGCTTCCGGATGATCTCTAGAAGTCGTACGGTGGTCAATCAAAGCCTTGGTGCACAAAGCCTCGAAAGCACCAAGGAACTCACGCCCTTGGTCAGTCAACACCTTAGCTGGGGCTCCAAAACGAGCGAGCACCCGGTCAAGGAATGCCATGGCCGCCAACTCCGAGGAGTTCTGTGGTAATGCCACAAGCTCAATCCACTTGCTGAAGTGCTCCACCATCACCAACACGTACTTGGCTCCACGTGGGGTGACAACAAGTGGCCCGGCAAAATCTAGAGACCAATGGTAGCCCAAACCCATGATGGGCAAAGGCTGCAACTGTGGTGACAATGTGTTGAAGCTGGATCTGACCCGATCACAGACTTCACACCGTGAAACGTACATGGCCACCTGCTGATACATGCCGGTCCATCAATATTGACTGCGCAACATCGAATGAGTCCGCCGCACACCAAAATGACCAAGGTCTTCGTGTACTTGCCGTACCAACGAAGCCCTCTGATCCGGTCTGGGAACTATGCGCCTAGTTCCATCCGGCCACAACCGAAATAGAAGGTCGTTCTCCCAACGGAACCTCGCTATCCGGTGTCCAACTCGATCGCGCTCCATGGCCGAAAGAGCGGGCGGAAGTGTGCCATGTTGCAGCTTGTGCAAGACTGGAACGTCTTCCCACACGTCGCTAACAACCTGGGCCTTGTCTGGTTCCTCATCCGCTGCCATATCAGGCAACGTCGATGTGGATCCAGACATCAATGTGAGGTAGGCTACTGCATGCCACCCCGGGACTGACTCTCTGTCACAATTCCCATGCCACCTGGCACCAGTCAAATCCTCCTCCGATGAACTTGGATTGCGAGATAGACCATCCGCATCCAAGTTTGTGATGCCTGCCCGGTGTACAACCTCAAAATCATACTCCTGGAGCAACAAAGCCCACCTGGCAAGCTTGCCAGTAAGCTTGTCGGACTCCATGAGCCACTTCAAAGGCTGGTGGTCGGTCACCAAAGTAAAACGTTGCCCATACAAGTAGGGCCTAAAATGAGCTATGGCCCAAACCGCAGCCAAGGCCTCCCCCTCATAGGACGAATAGTTGGACTCCGCGTTGTTGTTGCTCCTAGAAGCAAACGCCACAACGTACTCCCGTCCCTCATCATCCTTTTGAGTCAACACGGCTCCCAATCCTACTGCACTCCAATCTGTGTGCAAGTGGAAAGGTCGTGTAGCATCTGGACGCCGCGGTACAGGCGCTGAACCGAGCTTCAGCTTCAAAGTAGCAAACGCCTGTTGTTGCTCCCGTCCCCAAGTCCATGGCTGATCCTTCCCCGTGAGAATAGTCAACCGCTTGGCAATCAAGCTGAAGTTCTTGACAAAACGGCGATAGTAATTCGCCAGGCCAAGAAAAGCTCTGAGCCGCGACACGTCGATTGGGGCTGGGATCTTCTGCAGCGCGTCAACCTTCGCCTGCTGCACGCCAAGACCTCCTGGAACAATCATATGTCCCAAGTATGGCAACCGGTCATGGAAGAATTTGCATTTGCCATGGTGCAAGCGCAATCCCCACTGCCGTAACCTCTCAAACACCGCCTGAAGATGCCTCACATGCTCCTGTGGGCTGCTACTAAAAATGATAACATCATCAATGTAGCATCGGGCAAACGGTAAACCGGTCAACACCCGGTCCATCACCCTCTGAAACTCAGCGGGTGCGTTCTTGAGGCCAAATGGGAGAAACTTCCAATGGTAGAGTTGATCTCTCCCATCCAGATCAACTCCCCAGAACGCGGTCTTCACCCGGTCTTCCACCATCAATGGTAACTGGTGGTAACCGGACCGCAAATCCAGAGTACTAAATACTCTGGCGTGTCCCACCGCATCAAACAACTCCTCTGGCGTGGGCATGGGATACCGATCCGACTTGGTCTTACGATTGACCGGCCTATAATCCCCACACATCCGCTTCTCCGTCCAGTTGCCAAAGATGTCCTTCTTCGATGGCATCACCGTGGCACAAGCGTACTCGCCGTTAGAGAGCTCAATCAAGCTGGCGTCCAACAACTCCTGACAACGAGTTTGAACCCCAACTTTCTCAGAGAGACTGAGGTTGTACGGTCGTCGGAAGATCGGGTGGTCATCCTCCAACTGAATGTGAATTGGTTTGCCTCTATAGCCCTCCAAATCATGGAGACTAAAGGCAAAACAACTACGATACGAACGTTTAAACGCTCGTACCCTTCGTGCCTCGGCACCAGTAAGATGTAGCCCCAAATCCAAAGGCCAATCATCAAACTCCGTGGTCTCCTTCTCCACCGTAGAAGACTCACCGCGTACCGGCACGGCCGGTGATTGCTACTTGGTAGCAGAGAGGGCATTAATGCCCCCACACCCCTCACTCACAGGATCTATAGAAAATCCCGTGTCGTGATGATAAAACTGGGAAAAGATATCCCGAGCATCCTCACGGCCAAAGTCCTCTGCCAAGGCTGCAAAGACACGCTGAGCACGAAGCTCTTTAGCTGCATGCCTCTTGTGAGAGCAAAATATTGCTCTCTTGTTTTGTTATTGTTCATTTGTTACTTTTATGAATGTAATGTTAACAAGCAATGTCATCTTCAGGTAATTTGACGAAATTTAAGTTAATTAAGTCGTGAATGCAATATGCATGTTAGAGGACAGTTGTTGCA
The DNA here is from genome assembly GCA_963971425.1 of Bryoerythrophyllum caledonicum. Lineage (NCBI taxonomy): Eukaryota > Viridiplantae > Streptophyta > Bryopsida > Pottiales > Pottiaceae > Bryoerythrophyllum > Bryoerythrophyllum caledonicum. The sequence continues at coordinate 6,999,710 of OZ020520.1, forward strand.
AGGCCTTGGGTAGGATGTTTGGCACTAATTTAAGCTTTAGGTTTGACTTAGTGGAGAAGGACTAGAGGAGGGAAGATCCCCCCTGGTGAATCCTAAAATTAGGAATAGGGTTAGTTGCTTAATTTAGAGTTGAGTGTTTTACCGTGGGCCTTGCGCAATTAGCTTGTAATGTTCATGGTTTTGTTTATGGCTTGATTGTCTTGGTTTTGTTCATTTAACTTCGTGGTGGTATTTGTGAGTTACATTCATTCGTGGAGGTTCGTCAAGAATGGAGCTCCATGGAGGTTGGGAGCAGCATTCATCCGTGGAGGCCTTAGGGTTAGAGCCTTAGGGTTAGGGTGAGCCGCCTCTTTGGCGGCTCCTTTTTTTTGTACTTAAGAGCTTGTTTTCAAGCTATTCTCAAGCCCTCAAGTTCTCAATCAATCCCTCTCTTTGTATCTTGATTCATCTTGTGTCTCTCCCTCTTTCTTTTGTTATGCTTAGTTGTTGAGAGAAGGAAGGCCATGGGCCTCCTTCTCTCTAATATTGATCCCCTCTTCCATTGTGTTTGTACTTGCCTTGTACTCAAGTATAGTGTGGTGTTTTTGCTCATTTCCATGGAGTGTCTCTCAGTCAATTGCTCATCAGTCCTTCAATTGTTGTCCAAACAGATCAAGATTTGAGATGGTAGTAGATCTCTTCAGTAGCTTTCCGTTGGTATATGGCGCGTCCAATTCGGAGTTATAAGGAGTGAGATACACCCCTCCAAAGTTACGGGTGTAGTAAGGGCTTCCCCCGCTGGCAGTAGAAAAGTAGGCCACAGTCTTTTAGCAATCAGTCCTAGGGTTTTGGTCCTATGCTTCTGAGATTTTAGGGGTGGATGCGCAATTGGCTTAGCTTTCCAAAAAGCTATGGCACGCCCCAATCGGAGCTATGACAAAGAAATGGCAAGCAAAAAGCTAGAGGTCACTTTCAAGGTGATCCGGCGGAGCAGTTTTCTACTCAACCCCTTCTTGTTTTTCATCCTCTTCTTGTCTCCTCTTCTCCCTTGATCCTCTCTTCTTGTGATTTCTTCCAATTAAACCCTTGTGACCAAAGACCACCTCCATGGTGGTTTTTTGGGTTCACACCTCTTCAAACAAAAAAGCAACTCCGCTTCCTCGATCTCTGTGAGATGTGGCACCGCTGCCCCGTGACCATCAGAGTCTGCCCCCAGCACGCGTGGATGGTCACTCGAACGGCGTTGAGCGGCGAAACAGAGGCCACATATCCAAACAAGGGTGTTCAGGTCAATGGCTTGACCCAACAAATAACGGCGTTGGCCCTCAGAGATATCCAGTGCGGCGGTGGTGCCTGTCAAAAAACCCATCACCCGTTCCCTCTCATCGGCAGAAGGCTCCTCGAAAGTTTGGGAAGAAGAATCCCAAACCATGCCCGGACCGCGTGACCTGAAGGCAAAAGAGCCTGGATAGCACATCAAAGTGGGAAATGCCCCCCGAGTGAAACCAACGCGGTTGACCACCGCCAATGGTGGCTCATCATCCTTCGTAACCTCCGTGGAAACACGGTGGTCGTCTAAAATGTCATCGACCTCACGGCGCACGGGCCGTTGCACTTGAGCAAGTGCAGAAGTGAGCGTCGTGGATGATGCCATGTTGGTCCAAATCCAACGTGGCCGATGGGCGTAAGATCCCAACGCTGCGGCATCAACAAACGTAGGGGGACCAAGAAGGTGATGGATGTACGCCCCATCCTCACGCACTTTCGTCCGTGTATCCCCCAATGGGGATACATTCTCAAAAATGTACCCCGGTGGTATCGATTGGTGGGTAATCCACCACTGGACGAGCCTGAGCAAATCCGCAAAGAGACCTGACCGTGGATCATCCAAGCCACGTCCACTTCTCGCCCGTGAATGGCCTTGGCAAGGCCATCCGGCAATCACCAAGTCCACGTGACCTAACCGGCGAAGATCATCCTCACTGATCAACGTCACATCACGTGGCAACTTGCCAAAACACCCTCGAATCGCAGAAGATGGTAACTGCTCCGGGTACAACGCCAGAAGACGCTGAATGTGGTGGTGAGCAACTCGATTGGTTGCAAAGCCACTATTGACGTGAATGTACCGGCGTACCTTGAGCCCAGCTTCTAACACAGCCGCGAGCCCCGTACCGATACCGGCAAATAGCTCCACGAGGGTAATACCCTCATCTGGTGGTTGCCACTGAATTGTACGAGCCAACAACGGAGTAGAAGAGTCCACTAAGAGATGTGGAGCATCCAAAGCATCCACAATCTCCCGACTCCGACGGGTAAGCTCCAACTGAGTTCCCCAAGGCAGAACTGGATCCTTGCAATGACGTGCAGGGATCTCTAGTGGTATGTACTCCCGTGATTCCGCTACCCCCGACATAAAAGCATATGTCTCCTCCAAAAGCGTAGAACCACATGGCAAATCAGAAGCCAACGCACTGCACCCAAACATAGCGTCCGCCGTGGAAGTCACCGCGCTAGCTGCGAAGACAACTGGAATGAGCTCCTTTCTGCCATCACCGGCAGACCACCCAGGCCTAATCCAGGCCTCCTCCGTCCAATTATCCACTCCAAAACCGAGAGGATAAAGTGCTTGCTGACCCACCAAAATGTCATAGTTGGTGGCACCAGTCACAGCACACTGAAGGGATACGTGGGAGAACAATGGACCAGATCCGACACCGAACATCAACTGTAACGGATGTCCGGTGTACCCCATGGCCTTCTCCGTGCCTCCAACCGATGTAACAATCGTAAATGGGCAAGGCTCGAGGTCCGAAGCACCTAGACCCAAATCCAGGGCTAGCTGTTTGCCAATCATCACTGGCTGAGCTCCAGAGTCCAACATAACACGCAAGGGGGTAGCTCGAGTGGGGTTGCCGTCCGTACGGCTAACCACCATGACTCCGTCGTCATTCACCAAACGTACAACCCCTGGACGCACACTACAGCGCTCTCGTGCCGACCGGGCTGCAATGTCAAATAAATAAGCCACTCCAGAGATCAATGACTGATCCCCGGAGGACTGCTCCGTAGGTGTGGAAGTGGCATTGGCCTCAAACACGGAAATAGCCTCCGCCGCCAACTTGGCCCGCAATGCCACCAAATCCTCCTCGGTGGGTGGAGCCGTCACCGCCTGCGACACCTCCAATGAAGGCATGGGCACCTTGCCCTCCAATATACTACCTGCCAAGTGGAATACACCAGATGGTCGAAAATCCGGTGTCAGAAAATCCACACCGGCAAACACGGGCAACTGCAACACCTTATACGCCAAGGTGTGTACGGCATCCCCATGAGTGGAAGAAAGCGGTGGGACCGGGGGCGGAGTGGGAGAGGCAGTAGAAATAGCCGCATCCGCGATGCCAAAAGAAAGTGGTAGCCGGGATTGACGAATATGGTCCGGCAAACCCGTGTGGCGTGGACGGCCACTACTAACCGGCACAGAGGATGAAGGTGCCACTACTTGTGCAATAGTCTGAGCACGAGTGGCCACTGCTGCCACCACCTCCCCTGAAGCGCCATACAAGTAGCGGTCTAGGGCTGAAGATGAGCCCTGACCCCTCGATGGAGGCCGTGTCTCTGCCACTTGCCCCAAAGAAGCCATCGCACTCATCTGCTTCTTCAGCTCCGCCAGTTCAGCCTGCAGTCTCTTCACCGCATCCGATCCAACAGCTGAAGACCCTGGGCGCTTCTCTGGATGAAGAGAAAAGCAGTTCTCATCAGTGTGGCCAGTCTTGCCACAGTGAGAACATGTCACAAGCTTGTTCCCCTTACCCCCAGCCTTCTCTGCAGGCTTGGCTGCCTCAGTCTTCGGCTTGGCCTTCACTGCCCCTGCCCCCTTCTTCTTGGAACAGTTGGGGTCCCCCTTGGTGTGACCAGCCTCCCCACAAGCCCAACAATGCACAACCTTTTCAGGTTGTGCCTCCGCCAAGCTACCGGTGGCGGTGGCAAGCTTCTTGGGTTTGGGAGCCTCTAATAGGGACGTCACTAAATCAGTGGCCTCGCACACGCCCAGTGCTCTATCGAGCGCTTCCACCTCGGCGAACGCCTGAGCCAAAGTGGCGTTGCCATGATACCGAAAAAGAAGATGTGGACTAATCAATTCCACCATCCTCTTGTCCAACTTGGAGATGAAGATCTTCACCAGTTGGCGCTCCGTGAACACATCACCAGCCTCAGCTGACAACCGTGCCAACCGGGTATACATGGTGCGTGGGGTATCCTCCTTCTCCCGGCGGAAATCCTGGATGCGCTGCATCTGATCACGCCTGAAGCCCCCGTACTCCACCTCTAAATGCGCCATGAACTGCGCTAGAGGATCAAAGGCAGGCGGATCGCCAACCGCCATCAATGCCGCACGTGTGGCAACAGCCAAACGGGACATGGCCCCCATGCCAACCCGTTCGCCCACAATGGCAACACCCTTGCCCCTGGAGTCCTCCCCGAAGAGACTCTCTTCCACCTTAGGCTCCTCGGTGGAAGTCGGCAGTTGGGCAACTGCACTCTCCTTGAGCGCAGTCACCAACTCCACACGCTGGCGCTAGTACTCCTCAACCGGACGTAACTGTGCCTCGTGCTGCGTAGTCCACTTCCCGTACGATTGGAGCGCTTCTAGCTCCAAATGCTGGGGCAAAAGCTCGAACGCATACCAGTCGTTAAACGACGGCGTCCGCTGGCGCTTCTCCTTCATCCAGGTTTGGAATCGGAGCCGCCAATCGGGCAGGGAGATGCCCCCAGCCCGTCCCGAGAACCTGTCTCGCACGACATGACGGAGATCGTCCTCCATGACGTCAAACGTACCCACGTCCCAGACCCGAAGCCTACGATCGGTATCCAACGCCGAAACAGGCTCAAAAGCCTCGTCGGTATCCGACCCTGGGCCAAAATATGTGGTGGAAGCACTCTCCGAGTGGTCTGGTGAGGGGGAGCGGTAATACCGACTCCGGGTACTCACCATAAACAACAACCACCTCGGGACCTATCTACGGGTACTATCTAAAGGGTAAGGGTACGAATGGGCAACCTGCACCTGCAAAATCACCAAGCTGTGTGGATCACCGGTCATCACCTCCGGCTACCACAGGTCCAACCACATCCCCCCACATAGAAAGGTCTTGCCGGCCATAAATCCGACTTCACCCCTACGGTACCCTATCACAAACTGGAACAACAAGAAATGGGGCCACCGGAAAACACCGGCAACAAGCCCGCAACACGGGGGAGGTACCGCACAAGAATCCAGAAAATCAAAACCGGATCCTCTCCCCCAACAACATAAAAGCAGGAAAATGAAAGAGACAGCGCCACTGGCACACGCCTGCAGTGGATGCCTCAAAGTCGCAAAACCTGCAACTCAAAGAGAAACACTAAAAGTGTTTTCCCCCTAACGTCTAAAACTAAGGGAGTAGTGGGGATTGACCGTGGTGTTTAAAAACACTATCCATCCAATGAAATCACATACATTGGTGGATAATCACGACAAACGCCAAACTAATGCTAAAATTAGGTCAAATGGCGAAAACCCTAACTATTAGCATAAATGTCACTCACATATGAGTAACACTGCCTATGAAATCTACTCCCAAAGTTTAGCACTATCTTTTTTTTTTTTTTTTATAGATCACAAAACATGTGATTATTTTCGGCCCTCGCGAAAAACTAGCAAAATATTTTTTTTTGATAAACTAAATTTTTTTTATATCGCTAATCTTAGAATTTTGCCACGAGCTCAAATCCGAAAACAGAATTGCAAAATCACTAATATTGCAAAATTTAAAATTTTAAGGCATCCACTCTAGGGACTTCTTGAATTTTGAGTGAAAAACTAGCGGTATAGGGGTCCGCGGCACGCAATTGGGTTACTCACAGATTTGAGAGCCTGGCGCAAATACGTCCCCAGACTGTGGATCCTTGTTTCGCAGCCTTTAACCGTGCTCCACGTGTCCTCGAAGTCAACCCTACTTGACCGCTGGGTCCCAACGGATTTCGCACTTCAAGGCAACTTCACTGTCCGCCGTGGGTCCCGCCCACAACCACGTCCTGATTTGATGTCCCCTTCAGCCCAATAAGGGACTGTCGTGATTCCCCCAATTGCAGCCCCCGCGCTCGTCAAGTTCGTTGACAGCCTGGCTCCTAACGCCGTGCAACTGAGACGTGCCCGGGTCCCAAGTCCCCACTTCAACCCGATACAGGCTGTCTCCACTTGCGCCGGAGATTGTTCCCACGGCGTCCCCAATCATTGTTCCCCGATGTTCAACTCCCGACAACTGCCCAACGCTCTTGCTCGGCCACCGCCTCCAGCCAGAGAGTCCAGAGACTCTCTCAAAAAAATCTCAAAGTGGACACCAACTTAAGATACTAAATTTCACTAATTATTGCAAAATATTAAGCACTAAGTAATCCACTATTCTTCTACTCCTCTTCCCATCTTCTACAAACTCTTTTAATGCAAAAATGGTGATAAAATAGGAGAAATAAGAAAGGGTCTTTGTCAAGTGAAAGATGTATGAATCACAAGTAGTCAAGCGTCTCGCACTCCACGAAGGAAGAATCAACGAGTGCGAGTGGAACTAGAGAATGTAGAGTCTTTACTAATGACAAACCATCACTAACAAGCAAGGACTCACCAATCACTCTCTAAACACACTCACAAAGCTTGACTTGACAAAGACGTCAAGTCAAGGACGTGTGCGGCGCTATACGCACACGCAAACAACCCTAAGTGGATGAAAATCATCCACGGATGAAAACGGTGCACCGCCGTTCGTCCCTAAACACACGTAGATTAGTAACAAACTAATCTACGCTAAAATCTACGATACGGAGAGACCCTCGACGCCACGTCCCGTGACATAGCATTCCCGGTGTCAATGACCGGACCTTGTTCCGTTTGTCGAAGGCAATCTTCCTCCTTTGTTGGATGGCTTCCATGTTTTGGGCGCTCCACCGGCGCATCTCGTCGAGCTCCTCCAATTGTTCTAACCGATCGGCTAAGGACGTGGCCATGGACCATCGTTCGGTCACGGCCACTCGCAGAGAGGGGATCTCGAACTCGATGGGTAAAATGGCTTCAATGCCATACACCAATGAGAAGGGAGTAGCATGGGTGGTCACTTTGAACGTGGTTTGGTAAGCCCATAACGCGGCGGGGAGTTTCGTGTCCCAATCCCTCTTGGAATCGGTGACCGTTTTCCTCAAGATGTTTACGAGGGTTTGGTTGACCCGTTCGGTGTGCCCATTGGTTTGAGGGTGATAAGGGGTGGTCTTACGATGATTGATCTTGAACCGGGTGGTCATGGCCTCGATCATCTCGTTCAAAAAATGCTTCCCCCTATCATTAATGAGGATTTTGGGACAACCAAACCGGGTAATGATTTGCTCGAACAAGAACTTGGCCGCATGATTAGCATCATTGGTTTTCACGGCTCGAGCCTCGGCCCACTTGGTGAGATATTCGGTTGCCACCACAATGTGCTTCATCCCACTAGAAGAGCTCGGGTGTACCTCCCCCACATAATCAATACCCCACTTCTCAAATGGGGCCAAGGGTAAGGAAACGCGTAGCGGCATGCTCATTCGAAGGTCATTTCGGGCATACCGTTGACAGGCGTCGCATCGCTTGGTGTACTCATGGGCGTCTTGGAATAGTGTGGGCCAATAGTAACCCGCGCGAAGGACCTTTTGGGCCGTCAAGGTCCCAGAGAAGTGTCCGCCACACGCACTGTCATGGCAGGCTGAGAGGATCGTGGGGATTTCCACGGGCGTCACACATCGACGTAGCAAGCCGTCGACCCCTCGACGGTACAATTTGCCCCCTACTATAGTAAAGTGGCGGCTATGAAGGCGAACTTTCCTACGCTCGTTTTTGGACAATGAGTCCGGTAGAAGGTGGGTAGTAAGGAATTCGGCCACCAAATTGTACCATGAAGGAATGGAGGATACTTTGAACAAGTCCTCGTCTTTCAAGGCCTCATCAATGGGGATTACACCAGGTTCCTCGGAGAGGCACGAGAGATGATCCGCTTAAAGGTGCATCCGCCCCGGGCGGTATTCCACCGTGTAGTCAAACTCCTCTAAAAGTACGACCCACCTTGCTAAACGACCACTCAAGTCCGCCTTGTTGACAAGGTACTTGATGGCCATGTGATCCACGTAGAACACTACAGGGTTGAGTAACAAGTAGTGGCGAAACTTCTTGACCGAAAAGACCATTGCCAAGCACTCACGTTCGGTGGTGGTATAGTTCTTTTCGGCGGGGTTCAATTGCCTACTTGCAAAAGCAATGGGGTGGTCTTTGCCATTAAGGCCCACCGGTTGGCACAATGTGCTTCCCACAGCCACCGCCGAGGCATCACAAAAGACGTGGAAGGGCAATTCCCAATTCGGGGGCCTCAAAACCGGGTAGGTGGTTAATTCCCCCTTCAAGACGTCGAAGGCCTCTTGGCAATGGGGAGTCCACTCGAACCTTACGTTCTTTTGGATAAGCCTAGTGATGGGCATGGCCTTCGTGGCATAGTCATGGATAACCTCCCGGTACCACCCTATGTGTCCTAGGGTTTTTTGTATCTCCTTGACATTCGTGGGGGGGTGTAACTCCACGATAACCTTCACTTTATCGGGATCCGACTCTCGACCATCCTTGGATACCACGAATCCTAGCAAGACTCCCCGTTCTACGGCAAGGAAGATTTTCTCGGGATTGAGGGCAATACCGGTGCGCCTACACCGTTCAAAACTTTGTCTCACGCACGTGAGGTGGTTGTCCTTCGTGGACTGGGTGCTAAAGTCATCAATGAAGACGGTCATGGATTTATGCAAGAGATCTGAGAAGGCATAAGTCATGGCCCTCTGAAATGCGGAAGGGGCATTACAAAGCCCAAAAGGCATGACCAAATAGATGAACGTGCCCCATGGGGTAGTGAAGGCGGTCTTGTGATAGTCCACTGGGCAATGGAGATTTGATTGTAGCCCGAGTAGCCATCCATAAACGTATAAAGATCATGACCACCTACCTCCTCCAAGATGGTGTTGATAAATGGCAAGGGGAAGTGGTCTTTTTGGGTGTGATGGTTGAGTTTTCTATAGTCAATGCACACCCGTAGCTTCCCGTTTTTTTTTTTAACCAACACCATGGGGGATACCCAATCGGATATCTCTACGGGTTTAATGAATCCTGCTTGGAGGAGCTTCTCCAATTCGGCCTTGACAATGAGCTGTAGGTTAGGATTCATACGCCGCTCATTTTGTCTAATGGGAGTAGTGCCTGGGAGAAGGGGGATGTGATGTTGTGTTACCGCCGGGGGAATGCCCTTGAGGTCTTTGTACGACCACGCAAAAATGACCCCAAACTCGACCACTAGTGCTTTGTATTTCACCATCTCCTCCTCGATCAACCCAACGCCCACCTTAATACTACGGACCTCATCCTGCTCATGAGAAACCACCATCAACTTCCAATCATCATAAAGAACGTGTGGTTGTTGGGTAGGTCCCTTGTACCAATCATTCGGAACTTGGGGGTATGTTGCCCCCGAACCACTAGCTAGGATACCGGTGGATGTCCTGTGGAAGTGGAGAGATGGGTTGAGAGGGCCTTCGTCTCCCAAAACCTCCAATTCGTCCCCTTGCGTGCCCTCCACATCCATTCCAAACACCGCCGAGGATTCTAGGTCATCGAGGAGGGGAACTAGGCTAAGTTCCAACCCGGTTTCCCTTCCAATGAGCTCACTCTCCATGAAATGCACGGACATGGCTTCATCCGCGCTCGAGGTAGGGTGCTCCCTCAACCAGTCTACAAATTCCCCGGTGGGAACCCACTCATAAAGGCCCGGTCCCATGCTTTTAAATGGCATTACGTGGGCCTTCGAGGGTTGGGCTCGATCCACCGCCTTCTGGGGCACAAACCTCACCCGTTTGGGAGGCTCCTTTGATAGTACCTCTTGTGATTCATCCTCCGACAAGCCCATGCAACCACGGCATATTCCTAGCCTACTTGGTTGGATATGGACTATAGTAGGGTTCTCCGGTGGACCATAGGTGATGTTTGGTTTTGGCCCCCCCCCATTCTACCGTGGCATTGGCAATCCGCAACCAAGGCCTACCTAGTAGCAAGGGGTATGCCTCCTTGTTGGAGTGCATTCGGATGACTTGGAAGGTGAGGGAATACTCTACCCCCCCCCCCGTGGTCACTTTACAACCACTAATTTGGCCTAACGGGGCCTCCGAGCTTTGATTAGCCATGTTGATGATGTATGGTGAAGGTTCTGTGATGTCAAGGCCTAGTTTCTCCATGGTTGAGAGGGGCATGATGTTCAACCCACTACCACCGTCTACTAGTACATTAGGTACGATCTTGTCCACAATCGAAACCTCGATTTGTACCGCCTTGACCTCGATATTGGGGTGTGCGGATTTAACCCGAGCCGCCAGCCTGACCCTTGCCCTAGGCCTTCGCTTCACCGGGGTACCCGACCTAAGGGACTTCCTCATGGGTGGTGACACCTCTAATAGTTGGGCTATGGTGATGTCCGCTTTGAGGCGACTCAAGTCCGCCCATAAATCGTAAGGCCCCTCTCCCCCTTGCTTCTCGACACGCGGGAACGTGTTTACCTCGGGACTAGGGATTGGTGGACCTTCCCATGGCTCTTGGGGGGTGGACAAGGGTGTTCGAGACCTAGGTATCCCACGGGGGGACTCGAAGTTGGCTCGTTTAGTGCCTTCTACCGCCTCCTTGGTGGTATCATTTAGGTCAGAGAAGTGAGGTGAATCCTCTTCTGAGGTCTCACCTTCCTCTGGTATAGGTGGAGGGGGGCTTGAGTACCTAGGCTCTTGTCGGCTAGACCGAGTCTGGACTGCCAATGCCGGTAACTCACAAGTTTTTGCTTCCTTGGTTGTGCTCACCTCGTGGAAAACTACATTGAGCTCAGTGAAGGAGGGGCTGTGGGTGGACACGATCTCACTTGACATGGTGGCATAGCGCACATCTTGTGGGCCTTGGTTTTGTTGGCCCCCGTGGTTCTCCCCTAGGTTTTGTTGGCCCCCGTGGTTCTGCCTTAGGTTTTGTTGGCCCCCGTGGTTCTGCCCTTGGTTAATAGGGATGTACCCGGCCTTGGTATTCACCCCCATTGGAGGAGTCTGATTTTGGCGATGATTGTTGTAGTCGTAGTAGAGACTAGGAGGCCTAAGGGTATTATCGGAGGTGGGGTTACGCGCACCTCTCAAATGATCTTGGGCTTGTTGAGGATAGTTCCCTGGTGGGAAGGGCATGGGAATTACCTTGTCCGGTCTACGACATACTTGGGTAGGGTGATTACCCCCGCAGTTACCGCATACCACCCCACTTTCGACCCAACATTGCCCTGGTACGTGTCTCTTGCCACACGGTTGATGGATTTCATACCGTGGTCTCGGAGGTCCCCCATAACCTTGGCTTGGAGATGCATAGCCTTGAGGCACGTAGCTAGTTACTGTCGGTGGTTGGTTCCTATGGGGAGTCACATACGGAGGTTGAGAAGCTTGGTGTTGGGGTGCTACCACCGGAGTGGTACAAAAATGGCTGGTGTGGCCTGGTTGACCACATTGAGTGCACCATAAGCCCGAAGCATGTCTACTGGATTCTATGGGTGGAGGCGCGGGGTTAGGGACTTGGTTCTTAATCAACAAGGCCATTTGGTCTTGCATGGCCTTGATTTGTTGAGCTAATTGATCCTGGAAGCCCTGTTGGCCTTGAAGGATTTTGTTCTTCATTTCCTCCTTCCATGTGCCCCGCTCCTCATGATAGGTGAGCTCATGAAGGGCTACTGGTGGCCTAACGTTCAAGGGTGGGGCGTAGTAGTTCCACGTAGGGACTTGTGCGCCTGTGGATCCTTGGTTACGTTCTAAGACTCGTCCCTTACCCTTGGCATGGATGGGTATGAAACTAGGAATATGGTGATCCTCCTTCCTCCACATGCGCTCTTGGTCTCGATCCACCTGCTCTATTAGCCTAGCTTGTGCCTTGGCCTCATCTAACGATGCAAGGCGGACCTTCAAAATCTCCCTAATGGTTCCCTCATTGTTGAACCCTTGGATAAAGAACTGGGTTAAGGTGTCATTGGTGAGGAGGTTTCCTACGAACCTTGTAACCACCAGGTCGAACCTCCTAATGTATGTCGTGATATCCTCCCCTGGACCTTGGCGTAGCGCGGCTAGGGCTGTGAGGGCATTACTTTGACCTACTTCGGGTCTAAAGTGCTCCAAAAAGGCCCGCATGAGGCTATCCCAGTCCTGGAAGGTGTTGGGGGGGTGGTTCCTATACCACTCGTAAGCGGCATCCTTTAAGGTACACGAGAACCACACTAGGAAATACCCGGTGTTGGTGATGAGACAAGTAGTGAGGAGCTCTAGAAACCGTTCCACATGTGCGGAGGGGTCTTCATCCCTAGTTCCTCTAAATGTGGGCAAATTGGATGGCATAGGCGCCGCCTGTAAGCCCTCGGGTACTACAATTGGCAAACCCCTTGGCTGAACCAAGGGGTTGATGGGAGGCCGAACCGGGGGTGGCCCTCCAGAGGCCATGGTAGGGGCTGAGGTGTTGCCTCGTGGACTAGTGGTGTTGGTGGTGTTCACTGGATCAAATGCAGGGATAAGGAAAGATGGGGGAAAAAGAAGGGGAGGAGCTGGGATAGCCTCTAGCTGAACCTCCAAGAATCCTTCCGCCGTGTCCTCAGTGAGTTCCCTAGACCTACTCCTTTCACTCGCCGGTTCCCACGGTGGTGTGAGGGAAGGTTTTTGGGACCTTGTGGCACGGGACATCTACTCTAAAGTCTAAGAGTAAGATCTTGTTGTGTGTTGATGATGGTCATGTTCCCCCGAAAGATTTTCCATCCAAGGTTTAAGGGTCATGGGTGAAACTACACGAAGCACGGCCTAATTCGATCGGTGAGTGGATGTTTCCAACACTCCTACTCCCGATTCTATCACGAGGATGGACTGACCCAAGACCAAGACCCAATTTTTAGTGGTGGAGTTTTAGCTCGATGAAGCCGCCGAAGAATCCTATTAAGGACTACCCTCCAAGGGCAAACGACAAAAAGCTAACCGAATTGAGGGATGTCTCCACGAGCATCACCCCGTTGGAAAGCTGTCCCCCAACTGGCGCCACACGGTACAGATCCTTACTGTGGGGCTGACCCAGACCTCAATTTGATAAAAGGTGGGGTTCCTCGGTATCTTTGGTATCCCCCCTTCCACCTTTTATCACCTTGAACTAGGCATTAGCCACTAGGAGGAAAACGACTCAATCACGGGACAGCATGCAACAAGGTGTGTATACAATGTTATCACTGTGAAGAAGACATACCTCGATGCATCTCCAGCCACCCTGTCACCATTAGTTGAAGTCGACCGTGGACCTAATCGCACTCTATCGATGCTAAGGCCAACCAATAAGTCACATACAATGTTATAGAGGGGGATAACTTACCTTGAAGCAACTCCAGCCAATCCACTTGTTAGCACAAGATTTGTTGCATGCAATTTCGTGGTTGGCCAAACCTAGCGGTTCTAAGGCAAGTGTTCCACACGGCTCAAGTGGGAAATCAGGGTTTTCTAACCCTAGTGTGGTCACCACATCCAAGTTGGTCCTATTTACTACTCGTGGTCCTACAAAGAGGGTGTAGTGCACATACCGTACGCAGCGCTCCTTCCAAACAGCACCCCTACGTCTTGGATGCGTCCACGACTCCAACTCCCCTCCAAGTGGCTCATTCACACATACATAGCATTAACTTGCAACTTTTGATTCAACCATTTTAGTTACACCAAGTTGTTCTTACCTTGGTGGTTAGTCAAGCGCGGGGGGAAGGAAGGGGCGCCCTTGTCCCATACCCGGGCACTTGCACCCTTCCCCTTCGACCTAGGGGCTCACTAGAAATCCTCGTGGATTTCCGTGGGAGGGCCTCAACCTTTCACCCCTAGGCCCCTTGCTCAACTCAAGCCACAAACCTAGAAGGGGATCCCCCCAACACAAGGTGTTTTGTGGTTGGAGGGTCGGGAACTCCACACTCCCTTCTAGACCCCCACCTTTAAACACGACTTGGCATCCACGCACTCACCATACTTTCAAACATTCACAAGTCATTCACCATCCAACAATAACTTAACCATTCATGAGTAAATTGGGCACTTACCTCAAGTTGCCCTATGCTGCTCCATATGCCATAAGGCTAATTGCGTTTGTACCTTACATCCAACGATAGAACAATTAGCACAATCAAACCATGAACACGCCTCCTCCAGGCGGATGCACCAAAATGTGAGCCAAATAAACCGCCCCCTAATGGGGTGGCTTATCTTGAACACAAGATCCTACATATGGGATGCAGCCCCTAGTGCAAACATACTTTAACCATTCATACAAGCATGATGACCCAAGGCGTGGTCACTTAAGAGGGTTCGTTAATAATTAGTGATGTGATGGCTGAATTCAGCCTTAGGTTGAATCCAACCTTTAGACAAGCGTAAATTCCGCCTCAAAGCTCCGTTTCCAATGTTTTAAAGCTCCATTAGGTTCAATTTCGCCTTGTGAACTTGATTAGCACCTTAACCACTAATTCCAGGCCCAAGTGCGACCCTGACAGCAGCAACCAGCAGACAGGCTCCTCTTTTTATGTTAAAAGTTTAATTCTTCATTATCTTCGTGATTATGACTCCGTTTTTTACGTTTGTTTTTTGTAATCTTATTAGTTTTTCTTGCTTAACACGATGGCAGCCTTCAATTAACCGGTTAACTCAATCCGGGACTCACAGCCAACGACCAGCAGTGCACACTTAACATACATGTTTATTCAAAATCGTGCACCACAATTCACGTGTATACCACATGCATTCACACAAGTGGCCCTACTCAAACACTATACCATGCATGAGCCTCCAGCTGCCTTCACTTACTATTGTAGATTAAACCGATTGTTTGGTTGAGTTGATAGAAAACCCTAATCCTAGTAAAAATTTGGCAGCGCTTCCGCGTGATTTTTGTAACTAGAAAATTTAGGGTTCCTTCTCCACATGCAATCAAGAGGATAATGAATCAATTAGGAGAGGAAGAAGGCTCCCTGATCCAGCTCAATTCACCCTCTGCCGTGTTCGTGTTCTTGTGCTGTGGTCGTCCTCCTCTTCTTGGTGCTCTTCACTCCGCAGCCTGTATCTTCGTCGTCACGACTCTGATTTGCACGTTCTTGATCTTGTTGAAAAGCCAACGCTCTAATCTATCTACTCCTTAAATCTTAGCTCGATCGGACTAGAACTCTGCGACTGACAAGGGGAAATCTGAGGACAAGTGAGATCCGCCGCCGATCCTCCAGCAAGTCGTCCTCGCTCCGCAGCTTGTATCTTCGTTGTCACAGCTCCAATCCGTACGTTCTTGATCTTGTTGAAAAGCCAACGCGCTGATCTATTTACATCTCAAATCTTAGCTTGATCAAACTAGAACTCTACGACTGACGAGGGAAAATCTGAGGAGGCCAAGTGAGATCCGCCGCCGATTGCTCCAGCTGGTTGTCCTCGCTTTGCAGCCCGTATCTTCGTCGTCACAGCTCCAATCCATACGTTCTTGATCTTGTTGAAAAGCCAACGCGCTGATCTATCTACTCCTTAAATCTTAGCTCGATCGGACAAGAAATCTGCGACTGACAAGGGAAAATCTGAGGAGGCCAAGTGAGATCCGCCGCCGATCCTCCAGCTGGTCGTCCTCGCTCCGCAGCTTGTATCTTCGTTGTCACAGCTCCAATCCGCACGTTCTTGATCTTGTTGGAAAGCCAACGCGCTGATCTATCTACTCCTAAAATCTTAGCTTGATCGGACTAGAACTCTGCGACTGACGAGGGAAAATCTGAGGAGGCCAAGTGAGATCCGCCGCCGATCCTCCAGCTGGTCGTCCTCGCTCCGCAGCCCGTATCTTCGTCGTCACAGCTCCAATCCGCACGTTCTTGATCTTGTTGGAAAGCGAACGCTCTAATCTATCTACTCTCTAATTTCCGTAATGATTGAATCACATTCCAGCCCACAGGAGGGGGAAATCTGGAACCCTACCTCTCTCTCACTTCCACACACCTCTCTCGGTTTCCTAGCTCCTACCACACACCTCTCTAACTCCTACCTCCCACACTTCGAATGAGCGCCCTCCAAGGGTGTGACCCCAAGGCCCTTGCTCCCTTCTTTGTTCCCAAGGTCGTTCCCTTCGTCGTTCACAGCCGCCATTTTGGGTGGGCACATTAATGGTCACACTAAACAACTAGTAACTAAAAAGCTAATAAATCACTAGCCACCCTTGCATTTAACACAAGTGGGTGTCCCACTAACCAAGGAATATCTAAATCTAAACTTTGACTCCATGCCACATGTGTGTGCATGATCTCAATAAGTGAGCTATTAAGCTAAATTCAAGGATGCAAAAAAATCTAACTCTACCTAGCTTGAATTTCCCTTGCTTGGGGGAATTCCTAATTTACTTAGTGATTGGTGAGGGTTTTTTTCCACTTCTTTTTGGACCCTTTCGACTATTTTTTTAAGGGCTTTTAACGCCCCATTCTTTTTTCTTTTCTCCTCACCATCCTCCTTCTTCTCCCATTTTTTTGATTTCGTGATTTCTTCATCGTGACCGAATACGGTCTACAACTCGATAGGAGGTAAATTCTTCTCCACCACTACTCATTTTAATTCTTTTCTAATTTTCTTTTGTCTTTTTTCCCTTCTCTCTTTGCTTTTCTTTTCTGGTTTATTCCCTTTTTTTTCTTCCTTTTTGACTAACTACATAAATTCCGCGATTGCCCATAAATGGCTCCTCTTTTAGTGAGGGGAAAGGCCACTTGGCCATTTTAATCAAAAAACCACGAGCTAGTCCATGGGATAACCCATTTTCACCACTCATTAGCCTTAATGGACCCGACGTGAGGTCCATTCATCACCGTGAGCCGTTTTTGCGGCTCACACCAACTTGAATTGCTCCTCTGGGATGAAATCGTCCGACACCACCGTGCCGTTGTTCACCGCCACCTCGCTAATCGGCAGGTAACAGTGCTCGTGCAATGTCGCTTGATCCACCACGATCTCCACCCCATTCACCTTACTTGTCCAGTCCTCCACGTTGTAATTGTGCACATACTCCTTCACCAGCGCCTCGTCTATGTCTTGTAAGGATTGTGAGAACTTCACAAACCCATACATGTCGGCCTGCTTCAACTCTCGCTGAACCTCTCCAGACCAGCAAGCCTCCAGCCGAATTGGCTCCATATTTGTCACTACTACGAATGTCATGGGAGGAATCTCCTCCTTCCGCTTCACATTGCGGCTCTCTCTCACAGGTGTTCTCTTCTGCTTTGCCATGATCTCTACTTGCTCACCGCTCTTTCACTCCTAAACCCTTGCGCACACACTCTTTCTCTCGACACACAACACGCTCACGCAAACTCACAACAATGTCTGGACAGCCCCACTCCTAAATATTTGCCCGTGATGAACTTCACAGTGACGCCTCCTTTTCCCTCCTATAGCACTCATTGTGTATCCGTTATGATGTTCATGCGTTATGATGTCCACTCGCACTCTTTTAATGATGCTACACCGCCATTTAGTCACTCGATTCACCTATGACCTGACTTCTTAAGTATAGTAGGCTACCTACATACTCTCCCCTCCAATCAGCCAAGAACCCATCCCGGGTTCGGTTGATAATATAATTTTAATCTATTTCCATTAATGCGTGTCGCCAGTTGCTTGCCCTCGTAATCTTCTAACTGAACTGAACCGTTCTGGAAAACCTCCGTGATTTTGTACGGTCCATGCCATCGTAATTGAAATTTACCGGGAAAATCCAAATATCTGCTATCATAAAGTAAGACATAATCATTTACAGAAAAGGTTTTCTTTTTCAACTTGCTATCATAGTAACTTTTCCGTCGTTTTTGAATGGCTTCCATAACAAGAAATGCATTTGCTCGTGTTTCATCTAATTTTTCCAACTCCGTTAACCGCTGTTGAAGAGACTCCGTATCACCGAGTCGATCCCGTATGGCTATCCGTAAACTGGGTATTTCGAGTTCAATAGGGATAATAGCTTCGGTTCCGTAGACCAGCTGAAATGGAGTCGATTGAGTAGTAACTTTGTATGCTGTTCTACAAGCCCATAATGCTGCAAATAATTTGATATCCCAATCCGTACCAGTCCCCATAATAGTTTTGGTCAAGATTTTACACAAAATTCCGTTTGTCTTTTCCGTTTGGCCATTAGCCCTTGGGTGATATGGTGTTGTCTTCCGGTGCTTAATATCATATTTATCTGTTAACGCTTGAATAGTACTATTAATAAAGTGAGTGCCTCGATCACTAATCAGTTCCTTAGGGCATCCAAATCGGGTGATAATATTTTCATATAGAAACTTGGCAACGGTGCTAGCGTTATCGTTCCGTACTGCAGATGCCTCTGCCCATTTTGTAACATACTCCGTCGCTACGAGTATATAACGTTTTTGTCCGTTACGGGAGGCAGGTGCGATTGGACCAACAAAGTCGATTCCCCATTTTTCAAACGGTGCTTGTGCTAAAATAGGAACCAAGGGCATAGCTGAGGAACTTGTAGGGCGACCGACCCGTTGACAGGGATCACAATGGCGTGTATACCGGTGAGCATCCTTAAAGAGATTGGGCCACCAATATCCTGAAATCAAGACTTTCCGTGCTGTAGAGTCGCCAGCAAAGTGGCCACCACAACTATCTTTATGGCATCCGTCTAAACGCATCTATACTTCACTTTGAAAAATACAACGCCGTAATATCCCATCTTTACCCTTTTTATATAACACGTCCTCCAACATAGTATATGGTATACTCTTTTCAATCAGATTCTTCTTCATTTTCTCCGTAAAAGTAATAGGAAACTTTTGTGTTGTCAAATATTCAATAAGAACTGCATAATCTGGTGAGACTATATCAACCGCGAATAAATGAGCATCCGGTAAAGCATCTGGAATGGCTTCCGTACCAAGTTCCGTAGTTAGTCGCGATAAATGGTCGGCATTAGCATGTTTCTTACCTGCCCTAACCTCAATGGTAAAAGTAAATTTTTGCAAGAGCAACATCTAACAGGCGATTCGGCCACTCAATTGAGGTTTATTCACCATATACTTAAGCACATCGTGATCAACATGAAAAATAAAAGCGTATCCCAATAAGTAGTGACGGAACTTCTGAACGGAATATATCATGCCCAGTGCTTCCCGTTCTATAACTGTATAATTCCGTTCAGCCGAATTCAATTGACGACTACTATAGTATATTGGGTGATCGTACCCTTTGTCAACCTTCTGGCTTAAAACGGATCCAATTGCCACGTCAGATGCATCGACATAAACATGAAACAACTTATTCCAATCAGGTGGGATCAGGATAGGCGACGTTAACATTTTTTTGTTTCAAGGTTTCAAAAGCCTCCGTACACTCTTGTGTCCATACTGGTCCCATATCCTCCGTTGGCTTCTTTAGTAAATTTGTTAAAGGTTGACATATACGAGCGAAGAATTCAATATACCTTCTATAGTAACTGACATGTCCAACGAAACCTCTGACACCTGTGACTGTCACTGGTCTCGGTAAATCTGCAATTCGCCTTACTTTATCGGGGTCCGTCGCAATGCCTTTTGCCGATACAATGTGTCCTAATAATTTGCCATAGGGCACGCCAAAAGTACATTTTTCCGAATTTAAAGATATTCCAAACTCTGCACATTGGAGTAAGCACTTGTCCAACCAATCCAAATGATCGGCCTTACTGCTAAACACGCAAAAATCATCCAAAAAAATCTCCATAGAGATACGTAGGTATTTTTGAAAAGCTTGAGTCATAATCCGTTGAAAAGTGGCTGGTGCATTACACAACCCGAATGGCATCACTTTATATGCAAAAGTTCTCCAGTCTATAGTAAACGTAGTTTTTAAACGATCCTCTTTAGCGATTTGCACTTGATTGTAACCTGAAAAGCCATCAAGGAAAGAATAACATTCATGCCCTGCTACCGCATCCAGTATACTATCCGTGAATGGTAATGGAAAGTAATCCTTCAAGGTGACTGCGTTCAGTTGACAATAGTCTTGACAGATGCGTAATTTTCCGTTTTTCTTAGGTACCATAACCATTGAAGAAACCCATTCACTGTACGGTACTGGGTAGATAAAACCCACCCATAACAGCTTATCCAATTCTTCTTTCACCATTAATGAATACTTTGGATTTAATCGATGTTGTCTTTGTCGTATCGGTTTCGTGTTTTCCTTAAGATATATCCTATGTTCACCAAGCTCTGGCGGAACTCCCTTCAAGTCTTTAGAAGTCCAGGCAAAAGAAGACTTGTGTGCCCTAAAGAAGTCCGTCCATTTTACTAACGTTCGTCCGTTTATTCCTTCATACAGCTTAATGGGCTGGTATTTTCCGTTACTTCCGATATCCACAGACCGACAAGCCGGGTTCCCAGTATAAGCTTCCTCTAGTGGTACATCCGCACCTGCGTCCGTTATAAAATCTGATGGATTAGTGTTCTCCAGTTCAGGTTCCAAACTACTTACCATTGTGACGTCGTAAGTATTCATCCATTTCGCTATAGCATGATCCGAATTATCGGTATCAAATTGACCTATAATATATTCTCCCGGTTGTCCACATTGATAAACTAAATTAAATCCTTTGTCTTTCAGTACGTTCCCCAAATATTGATTCCAGTTCCTCCAGATCCTCAGATGAATAACCACTGATATCTACTTCAGAGGTGACCTCCGTCAGTGGCACTTGTCATTCCCCATGATACTTTACTGGGTACATCTGTAATACTATCTTCTCACGTCCTCTACCGAGGGTTAAAGTACCCTTTCCCCAATCATTTTTAGCTTTTGCATTGTATAACCAAGGGCGTCCTAATAAGAAAGGATAAGATGAAGCCGAACGGGGTAATTTAAATACCACGTAGTCGATATTAAACTCGTGTCCCGCAATAATAGTCAAAATATTTCGGACCACTCCGACGGGTTTTACTCTACTATGATCCGCCATCCTCAGTGTTAAGGCTGTAGGTGATATGGAGGTTAGGCCTAAAGTTTCTGCAGTTTCAGCCGTCATCAGGTTCACACTCGACCCACCGTCCACTTGGACTCCCGTTACCAATACTCCGTCAATGGAGACATCGATCATCGGGGCTCCAGGGTCAGGATTTAAAGCCACTTCATGGATATCCTTATTCCGTATTCGTCTCCGTATTAGCAATGCATTGAGTGCAGTTCTACAGTCCGGTGCAATTGCCAACAATTGCCTCATTGAAATACTTGGTCGAATTTCATCTAGATCCTTCATAATATCATAGTGTTGTAGATTTGCAGATATGCCTAGCTGTTTCCTTTTTCTCTTTACTTTATCCGTCCCTCTTTTAGGGATCCATTCCTTTGATAAGGGTAGTGATGCTGGCAATACGGAGCTTCCCTTCTGTACTTTCATGTCCAGGCAAAAGTCCGTAACCACTTGTGGAGGTTCTGTGAGTACTGGTGCATCGGTGTTTATAGTCCTCTCATTCGACTTTGGTGAGCTTGCGCCGGGTACATCACCCAGTAATATAGGCTCCGTTCCTGGAGGTAATACTCTTGGTAATATTTTCGTGACACGTCTAGCCTTCCGTAGAGTCGACCCCTGTTCCATTTCCTTATTTTTGTCCGTATCGTCGGAAAAAATTATCTTCTCCTTGTTACTTCTAGTCTGTACTGTTGCCACCAATTCCACTCTGTTAACGGGTAATCCTTCCATGGGACCCTTTGATGCTTCCGAAGGATTCGTTGCTTGCATATGTTGGTCCTTATTGTTAAAGTTGAAGGGAGCATTACATTCCGCCGTAGTGTGTCCATTTTGTTTGCAGTTACCACATAACGGAACATAATCAACGGTGGCTCTTTCATTTGTGCACTCGGTAGCATAATGTCCCATCTATCGACATCGAAAACACCTAACTGGTCGTTTAATATTTCCTCCCGGTATATCAGACATAGGTACAGGTATGAAACGGCTTGGTGTGTTCCATGTAGCCTTTGTGAAGGACCCCGATTGTCCTGTATTTACTCGATTATCCATATTTTGATTCTTCATCCAGTGTTGTGCATTGGCTTCATAACTGTGTCCTTGATTATATCTATATTGATTATTCTGTTGATTAGGTTGCTTACTCCCATTATATCCGTTTTGTGCTTGTACTTGATTCACGTCCCATGGTGTTACTGGTATCACTTGCTGACCTATATACATCTGCGATCTGGTCAAATGCCAACAATTTTCCGTAGGGTGGGGCTTCCCACATATTTGACATTGACCCTTCAGGTTCACTGGCGAAGGGCATTCCATATTCATGTGGTCCTGGCCTTTACAGTTGGTGCACCACACATTGGGTCTGAAGTTCGTTTGTTTTGGTCGCTTTTCTTTATCCTTAGCCATATTGACTGCCAATTCTTCCATTTTCTTCGTTAAATTCAACAACTGTTCATTAGCACCCTCTTGTCCTGTTAGCATAACGCCCGGCTTAGATCCTTCCAACCTCGGGGGTAAATCTTGATACGGCGGATAAACTACGGATGGGGGTAAACTTTGTATTGGTGCTGCATTTATTATCCCTACTGGATATGCCCTTGCGGAATTGGATACCGTCATTGGTTTCGTGTGAGTTCCCAGTGCCTCCATCCAACTTGGTCCCTTAACTCCGTCTGCAGGTATCATTGTCGATCCTATAGACAAAACGGGGTCGAAATGACACTCTTCCCACAACTTTGCTCTTAGCAGTGAGGCTGCTATCGTAACGGGCCGTTCTTCCTTTACAAACATCCTTAGTTCAGGTGGGTACAATCCGTTAACCAAGATTGATAACACAAACGATTCTGGCAAGTCATTATTTGGCCATCGGCGTATTATATCTGCCACTCTCCCATAATATGACTCCACGGCTTCTCCTGGGATCATTCGACTATTGATCAGTCGTTCTCTTAACCTATCTTCATAGCCTATTGGTCTGAAATGCGCCAGAAATGCGGCCCTCAACTATTCCAGTTTGCAAAGTGACCCACCGCCTGTCGATTATACCAATCAAATGCCACTTCCTTCAACGTGGCTGGAAACCATCTTAACCACACATCTTCTGTTCTGCCATTATTCGCGACACACGCTGTTAGAAATTGAGATAGGTGTTGGTCTGGATCCGCTCCTGGCCAACCACTAAAAGTCTGTAACGGAGCAACGTTCGTAGTGCGATCCGTTGCCGCTCCCATTTGTATTACAATTGGTACCGCTGGAAATCCAGGCGGTGGTGGATTTAGTGGGTCAGCCATATCTTCTTCTTGTTTTTCCTTTTCCTCTTCTTCAAACAATCGTCTTACTATTTGTTCCTCCTCTTGATCTTTGTGATGTTTAGCTCCTGATAGCGCTTGCAATTTTGCTGCTGCCGAGTCGAATAAAGTACGTAATGCTCCAAACATGCCCACGGGGGTTCCCAAACCTTCCGAGATTCCCTCTCCTTGCGCTTGAGTTTGTAGGCCAACTTCTGGATAGCTCCGTCCGTACAACGTTCTCGGGGCTACGGACAATCCCGTCCACAATCGAAATACAGATTCTCTTTCCTCTACTGGGCAAGATAACGCTCGTTGAAAATCTCTTAACCACGGTTTAACCCAACTCCTTCTTCGTTGGCTTTTCCGTACTCGATCCTCCCGCTCTCTAATTATATTTCTTGTTCGCCATCGCCTTTCCCTTGTTGAAATCCAACGATCAACATTCCCTTCAGCATCCACATCTTCCTTGTTCATAATCTTCTCCGAACATTTCCAACATATTACACATAATTTTCTTAATATTTACAATTTTATCAGTTCCCCAGCAGCGGCGCCAAAATGTGAAGCATAAAACCGAGATAGTTAAAATAACTATGACTCAGCGAATTTGTCCCTAGGGAATTGAAAGTTATGTTTTGCCGTAATATTAGTGTCACTATTATATGTAAGTGTGGTCCGTAACCCTTACGAAGCCTTGATTTAACACCATAATCCGTTAATAATCCTCCAAGTCAAGTGCCATTAAGTCTTCCATAACATCCTCCACATCCAAGTGCAAGTACTCTGCTCTCCCTATGGCTTCCGTTGTCTTGTATTCACCAATGTTCCATTCCATTGCTTCTTCTATTGTTATCGGTTCAGCGGGAATTCCGTTCTTCTCCTCTTCCGTTTCGTATCTCATTAACCAGGTGTAATCTTCTTCTCGTATTCTCGCTCCTATCTCCGTTCTTTGGTTCGCTTTGATCCGTATGTAGATTTCGTGGTTGATTCTCTCCTTTTCCACTCGGTTTACAATCGTCACTCTTTCCTTATTGCTATTCAACCATCCATACTTCAAATTCAACCAACACCTGAATGCCTTGAATTTCTCCTCGTCCGTTAGTTCCAATCCTGGCATTACTTCATCTTCATAATCTGATTATGAATTATGTTCAATTCATAACACACTTTTATTCTGATCATTATTTGATCGCTCTATTATCTATCTCCTAAATTAACCCGCAATCGCGGTCCTCAGATTTATTTTCGTATCAATTCCTTATGATTTCATTCTCTCAATTCACTCATTTCTCCTTCTCGGTGTCATTGATTTACTGTCAATTGACTTCATTCACAACATAATCTTTCTCAATTCTTCAATATGCACAACTTCAATTACATTCAATTCCGGAAAACAATACAGCAATTTAAACAAAGAGATAGCACAACGCGTATCTCGGCACTACAACTGATCAACACAATTGGGCCTCGAGCCAGTTCCAAAAACTCCTACTTAAACACCCGCAACTCCCAACTGTCTACCCTTTCACCGTAACCGACACCCCTTCTGATCTCAAGTCCGTTGGAAACCCGGAACTTAAGCTCCTAAACATGTAACTAACTAACTTTAACTACAAAAAAGGGTTAACTCAAAAAGAAGGACTATTCTACGTTCTACAACTAGGATCAACTCCAATAGCAAGTGAAGGTCCAACCCCATCCAAAAAGGCTGAGAGTAATTATTGCACTCCCATCCAAGTCTCCATCCCTGACCTCTCCTCATTTCGACTCTGGCTGGGCTTTTCAACTATGGAAAAGCTTGCTATAGACATGGGACAGGAGCCCTTGTTCAGCGGAGAGAGCATTAGAGACATAATCACTCATGGAGTACCCAAAGATGAAGCAGAGGAGGCCCTTGGAGTGGTTGTGGCCTACCCGAGGATCCCGCAACTCTTATATTCTTTGGTGCGCAACAACAACATCGAGGGCCAACACTACAACCTTACACAGATACCCTATGATATTCCTACACACCCCATCACTGGACTCTCTTATGACTTCCATGTGGCAATTCACTTCGAATTGCCACCGCATCCTATGCATCATGATGATGTGAAGAGACTAGCACTGACTAGGTTTGAACACATGAAAATACCATTAGGCACCAACTTGATGGATCCCATGGCCGTTTTATGCAAAGGGGTCAAAAAAGAGGGCCAGAAAGGCGTTTGGTCAGGTATCATCAAACTACATCTCCTTAGGCCAGAGGTAGATGCTATTGCTTTTCTACGAGGCACCCGATACTTCATCCTACATCTGGACCCTGTAGGATAGGCCTCCTTAGGGAAAGTGTGTAAAACCTTCCATGCAGTGGCACGAAAAAACTTATCAGTGCGAATCAAGAGTGAGACTCTCCAAGGCGTTGCTGCTCACACCCTTGTCCAAGATGTAGTGACAAACAATTTCTCGAGAAACTTGGAATATGAGGTCACAGATGTACAGAAGGTACAGGAGGAATCACATGCGTTCATAGTCGCTCCAACCCTACAACAAGCCAAAAAATTCGAGCTCCACCAGATCACCACATACCATGAGATGATACCAGCTCGGGCTAGCAGTTCTAGAACCCTCTCATCTCCTGATAGAGCCAAGAAGGACGCACTCACAGTTACCCTATTACAACTCTCCATCCTTATGAGCGTGGTTGAAACCACGGATGCCGTTCACCAAACCTTCGATGCCAAAAACGTAATCTCCCTATGGTTCCACAGGCAACAGAGAGGAAAACATAATGGTAGTGCCAATGTGCAATTCTCCAACCCCATCATCTACCGCAAATTCCTACA
Organism: Bryoerythrophyllum caledonicum; assembly: GCA_963971425.1. NCBI lineage: Eukaryota > Viridiplantae > Streptophyta > Bryopsida > Pottiales > Pottiaceae > Bryoerythrophyllum > Bryoerythrophyllum caledonicum. Next base: position 7,025,929 of record OZ020520.1, read on the forward strand.
CAAGACCTTTACTATAGGAAGACACCAAGTAGAGATTTCCCCTCACCGGAGTAGCCTCGAAGGTGATGACCCACCCTCCACAGACCTATTGGAGAAGTGGGGCTTCAATGACATCAACAAAGCACTTGTAAACACGGTGGCATCCCTGCAAGTTACCCCCACCCCCACAGGCATTACCAGGTCCAAAATGACCTCTATTATAGACGCAGGTAACAAGAGGTTGCGCCAAGAGCTCTCTATTCTACGAGAGGACATCATCAAGGACACAAGAGCTTACACAAACAACCGCACCAGTGAGTTACAGGCGTAGTTACAGGTTGCAAACTCTCAAATGTGGAGTTACAGGTTGCAAACTCTCAAATGTGGAGCAATTAATGGCCTCTGCTCCCATGGCTATGCAACAGATCACAGGATCGCGACCAACAACTACCCCAGCTCTAGAAGACCACTCAAACGTGGATTGACCAAGGACCACGGCCGAAGATATCATCAATCGGAGGACATAAGGGTGAACAAGACTTCCACCCCTCACCACAATATTTTTCCTCCATTACCATGCACCTCCTTAGAGATTGTAAGTGTGATCCCCTTTGATACGTTATCTCTTCTTGTCTACAAGTTCCTAGGATGTGATCAATTGACTACTACACTAGCGCTCACTACCCCCCCTAGCTACAAAGTACTCTCTCTTTAGCTTGCCCTCACTAGTGCTATGCCACCCCCTCCCTCTTCTTGTATCTCACTCTTGCTTCACTGTAGTCTTCATAAGTATTTTTTCAGTTGTCTCCTACCATAGATATACCCCATATCTCTTCTACAACACAGATATAACTAGATACAACACTCGGGGACCATATGATGGAAGGTTGTATGAGAATTGTGGTTTAATCCTACATATACATAATTGTTGTCACCACATATACCATTATGGTATGAATATCTCTTGGAAAAACACATATGGAATACACTCAATCAATACTCACATACAACTACCATATAAGAAAATTACAAACATACCACATACATCTATACACAACACAATAACCATACTCCCACAAACAATACATACCACTTGTCACACCACATTTACGCACACCTTTTTACACACATCACAAAATTACAAACAGAAATACACACGCCACAATCTTACCCTCAATAAAAAAGTGTAGCCCCGATACAACTCCCACCCCACCCACCCTAATACAAAAAATCACATTTATGACACATAGAGGGCAAAGCATTCAAGAAACTAAAACAAACACACACAAAATCAATGACACCAGTCACAACTACAAACACATACTTCCAAATAACTACAAGGCCACAATTAGTCCAAACAAGATCATAAATATAAACCACACCATAATTACGCCTACAACCACAATGAATCAATCCACCCCTCCTTCTGTCAGACCTAGAGTCACCATAACACCCCCACATACACGGATAAACAAAAATAATAAAATAAAAAACACCAAAACAAGAAAAAACCTAGAATACACTCATAAACCAATAAACCAGAAACAACACATTAAACCATATCTACTAAGAGGAGATATAGAAACCAATCCAGGACCCATGCCTAATGTATTAAAAAGACACACTCACACTTCCACACAAATATACACACACCCACCAACACAAATACACTCACATAATCAAACAAATACGCCTACATACACAATCAAACACACAAACAAATACACAAAGGCATACACACAAACATACATTCACCCACACATATATAAACATACACAATAAATCCACAAACATACATACACACACATCCACGCAAACACCATCACATAAAAAAACATACATACAAAAACAAAAACATACATGTACCAACCCATACCCACATATAAACCCCTACCACCCGTACAACTAAAAACATATAAAGATAAACACCACTTTTCTACAACACCAAAAACACACATATACCTATACCTAAAAAACCATACACAAAGTCACATCACCATAAACACACATCCAAACACAACATTCAAAAAACATAAACAAAAATGTAAACATAACAAAACCCACACATGTAAACATACACCTATACATAAATAATAAAACCACAAATAATAAACCAAACAATCACCCAAAAAATACACATAAAACATTGAACCAAAACATACAAACTAACACAAAAACCAAAACAAATATGTATACAAATCCCAACATATATACTAACATACCTACATATAAAGACGACTTTAATACCCCCTTAAATACCAACATAAACCCATATACAAATATTCTTACACATTATAATCACATACACACATGGCCAATTACAACCACAAGAATATACAAACAAACATACACACACCTACACATCATTGATAAAACAAAAACAACTATGCAAATACACACATGGACAAATAAAAAATCAACGGCGAACACAACTACACCCACCAAAAAAATAAATAACAAAAAATTCATTACCCTCATACAAAATACAAACATCCATCCACCCCCAAACAAACAAAACCTTAACAACATAACAAAAATCCCAAAAAATATACAAAAAACTAAAACTTTAAAATATAGTACTAAACATGCATATCACAAACTACTACTACTTCTAGGAGGAGACATAGAAACCAACCCGGGACCCATGCCTAACATACTAAAAAGACACCCTACATCACATAAGAAAAAGGCCAAAATATACTTCATACCCAATACCATAAAATTACAACCGGAATAAGAACACATTGCAAAATCCTTCGCCCCTCTCATAAAAAACACACATACATTACACCACACACATAACTCTACACATCCGAACATTGCCCAATACATACAACAAATAAATACGCATCCACCACCCCACATTCTATATGCCCTAGTAATCACTACCCATCGACATATAGATGAATGTAACCATCTTCTAAATCCACAAAATGTAAACATAATTACATAGACTAACACACTTCTACAAACTTTATTAAACCTACAAAACCCACCAAAACGACACATTCACACTCCGCACCCTTATAAAATATTTCTTGAAGACAATCAAAACATTATACATCATACGAACACAATACACAAGGAACTATATGACTTCTTACATAGACAAACTATACCCCCCTCAAATGAAACAATAAAACTACAATTCCCTTACCTCCCTAACAATCTCATTAACGAATCATTAAAATGCTTAGACCGGATATCAGAATACACTCACCCACCTCCACCACTCCCCTACATCCCCCCACAAAATCAAAACATTATATCAAATCAAGAAAATACATACGTAGTCACATGGAATGCTTCCTCACTAAACACTGCCCTCCCTAGCCTACAAACTTTGGTCACACACACGGACACACCACCAGCCCTCATAGTTATACAAGAAACAAAACTATCCGCCACAAAATCTACAAAATATATACAAAACATATTTCAAGACTACAAACTCATCTTTAACAATACACATGCGCTCACAAGATGCATTCAACAACGGAGACCATACACATCGGGCCGCGGGGGCCTCCTTACACTAATACACAAAAAATATGCCTTCCCGGGCAACATCAACAAAATCCCTACCCCAATGCACATACCACCTTACATTCAAATAATCAAAATCACTAATCATCCATTACAATCGTGGTTGATTTTTCACATGTATATGCCATCTCATCCCAAAGATACTCGATTTATCATAGACATACAAAACAATATTACATCTCAAATTAATAATAACCCCAATCACACATATCTATTATGTGGAGACTTCAACAGAGACATAGCACTAATTGGTTGCCAAAATGGAAATCACAACACCCCCCCTCAAACCATGGATTACCAATGGCGTCTCTTCACAGAAAACTTAAACCTCACTTACATCAATACCAATACACAATTCTCTAGACAAGGTGGCTATAATTATAGCGATTGGAGTCTAATAGATGGATTCTATATAAATACAAACAACAATACACAATACACCTCTACAACAAACAAAGATATCATTCTCAACTCGGACCACTCACATATACAATTACACATCCCAAATAACACATTAATTAATAGAACTCCTACAATCCTAAACAAAGACACTATACGCATACTCAACCCAGTTCCAAAAAACAATATAGAAAAATTCAACACAAAATTCTTTGAGGAAAACTCCATACAAATAGACTCCCTCATAAACATTCTTGAAAACGATAATCAACTATCACAAGTACAATGGCAAGAAACATGCCACACCCTAGACAAACTCATCAACAAAATCTCCGATACATTAGAACAAATTTGTAAAGCCAACCCCATACCTCAGTTGACAAACCGAACTTCTCAACAAGGCGGTTATTTACCCCTCAAACTTTCCAAAACTTGGAAACAACACCTAACTACATACCATGTTATACGAAAAACCATTAGAATTGTAAAAAACAACCCTCAATGGCGTAACCACCCCATATGCAATGTACTACTAACTCTACAACACACCCAAATCCCTACCCCGCCACCTCCGAATCTTCCCCACGATACTTGGGTAAAGGATATCGCACTAATTGCAAAAAATGCCAACATACAAGCCCGGAAAGTAACCTCAAAATACGCTATAGATAGCATTAAAAAAGCCATCTCGAAATACAGACAATTACACGAAATCAGTCCCAAAAAAATTAACAAAAAAGTCTTTAAAAACCTTGAATCCCCGCCAATGGATTGCATCAAAGACCAATATAATAATATCCTAACTAGCCCCGAAGACATTGCGAATGAAATATTCAACCAACAAACAAAAATCTATAGACCAACAATACCAACATGTAATTACCAACCACAACACCGAATCGAATGTAGATGTGCAGTCCGCCAATACCCATGGCATGACCTGGATGGATATATCCTTGACAAACAAGGTGAACCAGAAATCCCATTACATAAATACTTCAACAGAGCCACATACGACACATGCCTTCAAAACCTTGGAAACAACAAAGCACCAAGCCCTGATCGCATACCAAACTCAATACTTAAAAACATGCCTCCAAGATTTCATAAATTATTATTCCTATTCTTCTATCACTGCTATAAAAAAAACAAATACCGACCTCATGGAAATCAAACGCAACAATTTTACTATACAAAAAAGGCGACCCATCCATATTACCCAACCACAGGCCAATTGCACTAGCTAACACAATATATAAACTCTTTACCAGTACACTCACCTCTATACTATCCTCATATGGAAAAACATTCAAAATCCTACATGATAATCAAGAAAGATTTAGAGCAGAGAGAAGTACTGCTCGACAAATACAAACTATAATAGCCGCACTAGAAGACGCAAAATTTACCAACCAAGATATATACATACTATACGTGGACTTCAAAAATGCCTTTGGCTCAAAAGACCATGCCCGACTACTAGCAATAATGACGGATCTTGGTTACCCAAAAGATGCAACTACACTTGTTGGAAACATCTACTCCCAATCATCCACTTACTATATCGGTGAATGCTTTGGGAAAACAAAACCCATATCCATTCAAAGAGGAACTATACAAGGGGACACCCTCAGTCCATACCTATTCATTATATTCTTAGAACCACTACTCAGATGGCTAGAACGAAGCAACAATGGATACACTTTTGGCACATCACAAATCACAATAAACTCTGCCGCATACGCGGATGACCTCGCCGCCATAACTAACAAAATTAAATCTATCCAAATACAACTCAATAAAATTGATAGATATTGCAAATGGACCGGTATGGACGTAGGTGTTCCAAAATGTGCCACTACCGGATGTCCAAACAAATCCAAAGTAAACCCTACCACGTTCAAAGCCCTAATGCAAGCTTTTAACATCAATTATCGCAATCAACCGATCCCCATACTACACCAAAATGAACCATACATATACCTAGGAACAAACCTTGTTCCCTCACTAAAATGGAAAATCCAAATTCACACAACCACAAAACTCATTAAACAATGCAAAAAACTAACAACATGTCCGGAAACCATGAAACAAAAAATAAAAATGGTTGATACCGTACTACGCCCAGGCGTGGCATATAGTTTCTACGGGGTACCATACTCTATGCCAGCTATCAAAAAACTTGATCAAAAAATAATAGCCATACAAAAGACTATATGTGGACTTCCAAAATGTATGTCAAATGCGATTACCCAACTCCCACATAACCTATTTGGACTTGAAGCTTTCTCCCTCAAAAATGCATATCTCCGATGTATAGGTGAACAACTACAAAATGCTTTAAACGACAAAGGTCGACTTGGGAAAATATATAATGGATTAACTCATTATGTCCTCGCCCAATAATGTGGTGCCGAAAACATACCCAGAATTAAAAAAAGCGACTGCATAAGATCACCAATAACACGAACACTCTTCTTATTAAAACACATAGCTAAAGTCCACCTCAAAAGCACACTTCCAAACTTCCTCATTCATCCTACATCACTAGAAATACTATGGCGCCAAGAAACACTAAATCACAACACAATCAATGCCCAACTATCCCAAAAGCTTCTACAAAAACTCCTATCAAAAAATATCTTTGAACTAAACGGAATTACCATACCTAACAGCACACACATCATGAACAATGAGGAATTCAAAACTTACCACTTCACCCCATCCAAACTAATAAAAAGTGCTCTAAACATTGCTAAACAACTATTTTGCCATCCAACATGCCCTACCACATGTCATACCCCTTGTAATATACACCCATACTCCTATATACTTCAAGGTCCATTCATCACCATCAACAATAACATCACCCCAAGAAATATTCCCCCACAAATCAATCCCCCTAACCACACACACCCATACCACCCCCGTCCCCCAACATACATCCTCAAAAATCCTACCACATATCCCATTAATAACATCACACACCACAAACACATACAACACATAGATACGAATAACATACAAAATACCTACACAAAATATTTATGCCAATGGCAACACAACGAAAATACATACAATAAATGGTTTCCCCAAAGACACCTTTTTCCACGTCACGACACCAATACCTCCACACATAACATCATAAAATCAAAACAATACTATCAGAAAATTCAAAACATCACATACTTAGATATCACCCAAAATCACCACCCCTAGGAACAATTTTCAGACACAAGATCCGTAACACCACCCATAATTATTCCACTCTTAAACATTTATACAACAGAATGCAATCCCGAAAATGATATCCTTACACTCGCAAACACAATAAAAATAAATAACAATCAAGCACATCTATATGAAGAAAATGGCCGACACTTACACACTATCCCAATTACTCGACTCCAATGGCTATGGAATCAATACAATATAAAACTACAAACTTCTACAAACATCGAACCAACAACCCAACCTTTTGAAACTGAATTAATTTGGCTGTACCAAAGATATAAATAAAGAATACCAAAAAATGACCCCCTCAAAAATGCGCAATACACAATACCCACACCCATTCTAGACTCACTAATCGCATCCTTTAACATAGAACAATCATACTTTTCCTCCCCGGTCACATGTCCTACCAAACTAAAAAAATTCTACTCACCCTACGAAAGAGACAAAATATTCGGATCCTTGGGAAATGCCTTTGACTACAAATGGATCGGTAACGGTATAGCTCACCCCCACAACGAGAAGGAAATGGAACAAACAATACACTGGGCTCGACTTGCCGCCAGACAAAACCCAAATAACACAAACACAATCATCATCACACCAAACAACAAGTGGTACCAAAGTAATAACCAACACTCAAATCCATTTCCAAATTCACATATCATTGCAGTATTTGAGGCAGACTCAATACCATACAAAGAACCTACTATCCCACCCGAGCTAAGAAAACCCCGATAGAGCCATCTACATTACAAATAATATGTATCCATCATCAAAATCAAACTCTTGGCACCCTAGAACAACTTGCCGAACTCACCTCCATAACACATAATTTAAATACACAAAGAGTATACACAAAACCGGCCCCGCTGATACCTACACAAACCCCCGTAAACCGAAGTAAAAGATGGTCAAAACTAAACTATATCAACAATACATTAAACTACTTCGTCACACTGCCCCCTCTGCCAAACTATCCAACTCATACCACACCAAAATTTAACCCCGAACATAGTTACTACACCGATGGCTCCTTTAAACCACCAGAACAAATTAGTCCGGGAACTTGGCGCAGAGAAAAAGCTGGCTATGGCATATACAATTCTACCAAAGAAATTAAACTAGCCAAAAGACTCCATGGACTACAAAATATCCTTAGAGCAAAACTCATGGCCATTCACAAAACACTACAAATCATCACAACAAAATACAACGATGAACCCGCACATATATTCACCGATTGTATAAATGCACTTTACCTACTAAACACTCAAATAACACACCCCACCCTTCACAATAGCCACCCCGACCAAACCATATTAACGTCAATGGTCCAAATGCTACAAAACCGAACACAGATCACAACCCTCCACAAAGTCATGAGAGCCCATGCCAATATTGATGGCAACGAACAAGCAGATAAATTAGCAAAAGAAGGTCGAGAAAAAACACATAAGAATGCCAAAGACCCATACGAACATGCCCATGCTACCCCATACTACTTTCAAAAAGAAGATTGGCCTTCCAAAGAAGATACCCCCGACAAAGGCCCGATTAGATTCTTGGGCAAATATCTCAAAAAGCAAGACCTCTACAACAACCTTGACACAATCTCAGAGAATATTCCTAACATTAAAAAATGGACTAATAATAACAACATAGACAACAAACTCTCTACAAATTTTTGGAAAAATCCCATTATTTCATACTCACAAATAACATGCCTCATCAAATTCCGTACTGGCCAATACATGGGAAACGCTCGCAAACAACTCTTCTTTGGAGTAGAAAGATTCACATCCATTACATGCCCCATATGTCCCTCAACGGACCCTGACACATGGCTTCATGTTCTACTCAAATGCCAAAACCACCACATAGACTCCCTAATTGTTAAAAGGCATAATAAAGCGGTATGGGAAGTCCGAAAACTAATTACCTCCTACAAAAAATCAAGATGCTTCATATTAATGAAGGCCGACACCTTTAATAACAATCCACAAGAAAATACGGTCCCTCCTTGGCTACTTCCATGCTCATGTGTAACCCAAAGGTGTCATTGCAATGCTAGGCTCAAACCGGTCATCCTTTGTGTTAGAGGTTTACCATACAATGATCCACGACCCGATCACAGTAACCCAGACTAAACCATTCAATTCATTGAATTCACATATTGCAATGATAGATTTTCTCAGGAAACAATACAAAATAAAATAGATAAATATCAACCCCTTATTGACGACATCATTGCCCTTGGATGGAATGTGGACCCCCTTATTGTAATCACATCTGGCACTTGTGCCACCACCTTTATCCCATCCTTGAAAACTCTTGAAGATACCTTCAAAATACCCATCGAAACAATTAATACCACCTTTAAAAACATCAACACCATAGCTATACAATATGCCATGTCTATTTTACTACACAAACGCAAAATTGAAAACAATCAAGCCCTTCCTGATACACAAGACCCCCCCTTAAATTTCCCCCTGCCTTGATTTATTCTGATTGGATGGTTCTGTGGTTTCTTGTCTACTTGCTTGGGTGGTTTTGTTTTGGTAGTTTTTCTACTTGTTTGGTTCGGTGGATGGTTGGCTGATTGGTTGTTTGCTTGGTGGTTTCTGGATACTTGTTACATAGTGTCCACCCTCGAAAGGAGGAAGTAGTTCCAGCTTACTAATTCCATGTCCGATGGGCATGGTCTTAGTAGTGGAACGAGCAGACACTTTATTCACTCCAGTCCCCTTTGGGAACTAGCGTTCTTCTTCTTCTTCTTCTGGAGTTGTCTAGCAGTACTTCTTTCTGCACGGAAGCCTTCTTGGTTGTCATGTAAAATTTGGTGTTTTTCTCTGTATGAGGATAATATATTTGTGAATGTGCTTGTGAAGAATTTGTAGATAGTGTTGGCTAGGGCAATTGGTCTATAGTTTGGAAGCATTGAGGATTTACCTTTTTATAGAGTAATATTGTAAAGCTAGTTTTCTATGAGGTAGGGATTTGTTTTTATTTGTAGCAGTGAGAGAAAAATAAGGAGAGAAGTTCGTGGAATCTTGGGGATATTAATTTTAATATGGAGTTTGGGATGCGGTTTGGCCCTAGGGCTTTATTATTTCCTAGGTTTTTGTGGCATATATTGTATGTGGCTCGGTTAATGTAAGTGTATAACAAGATTTTTGGTTCACCACATTTATCTATAGTGAAGCCGTCAAGGTCATGCCATGGGTATTGTCTTACCGCACATGTCCATGCAGGTCAATGGTCTGGTAGATAGTTATATGTGGGTTAGATAGGTCTATTTTTTTTGTTATTGATTATATATTTCATTTGCAATGTCTTTAGGGCTAGTTAGAATATTATTGTATTGGTTGGTGATATAGTCTAGTGGTGGAGATTCAATGTTTTTGAAGACTTTTCTATTGATTTTTTGGGCTAGTTTTGTACAATAGTCTGTATTTTGATATGGCTTTTTTTATATTTTCTTTGGCATATTTAGTAGCTATTTTTTGGGCTTGTATGTTGGCATTTTTTGCAATTGATGCAATGTCATTAATCCAAGTATCATGTGTTACGTGTGAGGGAGGTGGCGCCGGGATTTTGGTGTGTTGGATATTGATAATCTCATTACAGATGGGGTGATTACGCCATTGGGGGTTATTTTTTACAATTTGGTCCGATAGTTTTTTGTATTATGTGGTATGTGTCTAGGTGTTGTTTCCATTTTTTGAGAGTTTCTGAGGTAAGAATCCGCCTAGTTGAGATGTCCGGTTTGTCATTCGGGGTATGGGTGTGGCTTTGCAAGTCTATTCAAGTGTATCGGAAGTGTTGTTGATAACTATGTCAAGAGTTTGGCATGCTTCCTGCCATTGTGGTTGACAGAGTTGTGTGTTGTCTTTTAGATTGTAAATCATGGAGTCAATTTGTGCAGAATTTTTTTCGAAGAATTTTGTATTAAAGTTTTCTTGTTGTTTTTTGGAATGGAGTTAAGTAACCCTATATTATCGTTATTTACGGAAGTGAGTGTTCGGCTGATTAGTATTTTGTTGGAGTTGAATAATTGGATTGGTCAATGATCTGAGTTGAGATTAATATTTTTGTTTGTTGTAGAAGTATATTGTATATGGTTGGGTGTATTAATGTAAAAACCATCCATTAAGCTCTAGTTGTTGTAGTTGTACCAACTGTGTCTAGAGTATTGTATATACTATGAATGTATTTGAGGTTTAAGTTGTCTATGAAGTTGCGCCATTGGTGGTTTGCTGTGTTTAGGGGGGTGGGATAGTTCTTGTTTTGTCGGCCAATTAATGATGTCTGTGTTATAGCCCCCACATAATTTGTATGTGTGGTTAGGGTTACTGTTGGTTTGGAAGGTAATTGTATTTTGTATATCTGGTGAATCTAATGACTTCGGAGTAGGACGATATGTAGGCGTGAAAGATTAGCCATGGCTGTAGTAATTGATTTGCAATCTTTATGATTTGTAGGTATGGAGATATATGTGTTGGTGTAGGGATTTTTGCTATGTTGCCCGGGAAAGCATATTTTTTATGTACTAGTGTGAGAAGGCCACCACGTCCTGGTCTCTAGAGTCTTTGTTGTTGAATGCATCGTGTTATTGCATGTGTGTTGTTGAAAATAAGTTTCTGGTTGGAAAATATTTTTTGTATGTATTTTGTTGATTTTGTGGAAGAGATGTTAGTTTATTGTATGACTATAACGGCTGGTGATATGTTTGTGTGGGTAGTAAGACTTTGTAGGTTGGGGAGGGCAGTATTGAGGAATGAGGCATTCCATGTGATTATAATTGTGTTTTTGTTGTTTATGTTTAGATTTTGGTTTTGTGGAGGATGGTAGGGAAGTGGGGGAGGTGGGTGTGTGTATTCTGGTATAGGGTCGAAGCATTTTAATGTTTCATTAATTAGATTGTTGGAAGGTAGGGGAAGTTCTCTTTTATTGTGTTGTTATTGGGGGAAGATTTTTACTATGTGTGAAATCGTAGATTTTCTTGTGGATTGATTTTTCTTGAGTTACAATGTTTTGGTTTGTCTCTAGGAATGTTGTAGAAGAGTGTGGTGTGTTGATGTGTCTTTCTAGTGGGTTGTGAAGATTGGCTAGGGTGTTTAAGAGGATATCAGTCCATCGGGTAACGTTTGGGTTATGTGGAGCTAGGAGGTAGTTACAATCTTGTATGGATGGGTGGATAGTGGTTATTATGGCATATAGGATGTGTGATGGTGGGTGTGTGCGTTGTTGGTGAATGTATTGAGCAATGTGTGGGTATACCATATGTGGTGTTGTAGGAGTGGTGGAGTGTGTAGGTGACTTTTAGCAATGGTGAGAAGGTTTTGGCGACGTGTTGATATTCGAGGTATAGTTTGATAGTGTTGGAGATAAAAATATGTTTTAGCCTTTTTTTATGTGTTGCGGGGTGATGTTTTAGGATGTTTGGCACTGGTCCGGGGTTTGTTTTGATGTCTCCTCCAAGTAGAAGTAGAAGTTTGCAATGTATGATTCTATTAATATTTTTTATTGGTTTGTATTTGTGTAGATAGTATTTTTTTGTGTGTGTTTTTAGGGTACAGTTGTGCTTTTCCTTTTTGTATCTAGTGAGTGGTAATATCGGTTTTGGGCATGTTTGTACTTGTTTTTGCGTTGGTTAGTATGGTGGTGTTTGGAGTTGTTTTGATATTTGTTTAAAAAAATGTGGTTGATGTTTATTGTATGTATGTGTTAATGTTTATATTGTTGATATATGTGTGTGTGGATGTGTTTATGTTGTGTATGTAGATTTTCTTGTGTATGCATTTATGTATGTGTTTAGGTCCTTTTTTAGATGTGTATGTGAGCTTATATTTGTGCGATAGTGTGTATGTGGGTTTGTGTGGGTGTTTCTTTGTATGTACAAGTTTGTGTGTTTATGTGTATTTTTTTTTATGCATATGTCCGTGTGTTTTTACCCTTTTACAATTGCGTGTGTATGTGTTTTGGGTGAGTGAGTATGTTTTTATGTGGAGTTTTTTGGGAGTGTTTGTAGTTTAGTATTATGATTGTAGGGGGTTTTATTTTGTTTGGTTGTGTGTTTTGTGTATGTGTTTTGGTTTGTAGATGTCTTTGAGTGTATGAGTTTGTGGTTGTGGGTTTTTGTGTATGTATAATTTTTTTGTGTTTGTCTTTTGTATGTATATGTGTACTGTGTAATTGTAATTGTATTTGTTTGTATGATCTTTGTATAGTCTCGGGTATCGAGTGTGGTATAGTATTTGTACTAGGTATAGTATGTAACATCGTATAGTTTGTATTCACTATAGTATCTATGACACTTTTTGAGTCTTGTATATTTATACTGATATACTACTATGTATTCATATACTTGTATCCTACTAAATGTAGAATAGGCTATATCTAATACTATACTTGTGGTATTTTATATGGTAATTAGTAGTTACCGATTGGTCTTGAAGCCTTACATGTTTGATGGATCTTTGTCTTCAAGTGACATATTCTTCTTTCACGTGATGACAAATATGCTCTTGAGTATTCCAAACAATGCATCTTAAAGGTTTTTCATTTCTCCCTTGAGTTCCTTGTGCATCTTGTTTGTATATTTGCAAATCTCCATCCTAATATTCTTGTTGTTGTTCTCCGAAAGTTCCACCATGTCTTTCTTGGTGAGAGTCTCATCCTTGTCTTGTAATTTGAAGGTTGAGATGGTGTTGACAATTGCGGTGTTGATGTCATCAAAATCAAAGTTCTTCATTTCTTCTTCGGTGGGGCGGTTGATGCCTTCCAAGCTTCTCCGGTGTGGTGCAAAGTCCAAGTAGTTACCATTGATAACAAATGTCTTGTGTGCAAAGGTCCTATACACAATGGGGTTAGCACATAGAACATTGGCATTATCATTGTAGCAATTGCCATCTTTTTTGTGGAACCAAATGTTTCTCACATTGACTCCACCCAAAATTTTATAGATCTCATGGAAAGTATTCATAACATCAGATGGATAGGAAGAAGGGAAAGTGTGAGGGTTAAAGCTTCTTTCCTTGCTTTGGTTTCCACCACACCATTAGCTCCCTTGGTATCATATACTTGCTTTGCTTGCAACACCTCCCCTCTCACAGTGACATGGTGTGCAAGCATTTTCTTTGTTTGTCGAGGTGTTGTGGCAATAATATGCATGAACATCTCTATGACCTTTTTGTACACCGGAGATCTTGAATTCGTGCCCACAATGGAAGCCATTCTCTAGGACTTCCCTAAAGAGAGCTTGGGCTGAAAATTCCATCAAACGTATACTTTGACCTTCACGGAAATGTTAGTACCTTTTGCAATCCCAAGGTAAGACTTGCATATTATCCCGATGACAAACTCATTATCAATATCATGGATAAATGGCCTAATGCCTTTAGCAGCAAAAGACTATCATATTTGGGTTTAAGTAGGTGCATTTGAAGACTTCCCCCCCCATACCCCTTTCATTCCCCCTTTTTTGATGCTCAAGCATTGAATTACTAGTGGGTCCACCATGTCCTTTCCAAGTGCAATGTCCATTTTATTAAGTCTATCATGAACCATCTTCTTAACATTGTCATGCATCAATGGGGTTAGGCTTGTCCTTTAGATATCGGTAGTTATGCATTTCACTAACTTTGGTACCTAGTTTGTTGCACACAATACGGATCTTTCCCACCCGAACAAATCAGGAGTTGTTGGTTACATTGTAGTAGGAGCTGGTTTCATCCCTGCGCTTGTAAGTGCACCGCTTGAACATGGTGGAGTTATCTGTAAAGTCACCCCAAGTTTGAATAAGTTATTTTTCTATAAAATTCAGCTCCATTATAACTATCTATAGTGAACATGTAGTAGCATACATCTTATTCAAACTTTGGATGACTTGAAACCTTTGGATCACTAACAAAAAGCTATGAATTGTGACAGGTAGCAGGTATCTCAAGGACACGACATAATTTCACCCCAGACGTTCAATTTAGATACCATAGGTACACTTGTGTCTTTAGGGTTAAATATAACCAATGTGCCGATACAATGATTTGAAGAGCGTGTTAGATTGCAGTCATAGGGTCACTTCATGGATATGTGAATCATGCTTCATTGATTGATCAAGAATTTCCCTCTTTGCAGACAACAACCACTAGATTATGCTTTGAAGAGCAATTTTGATCATGAATTTTTGCAAAAATATTAGGAAGATGCAACATACTGGAGGTGAGCCTCTAGTCCAGTGTTTATTAATTAGAAAAGTGCATGCCAAATTAATTGGGAAATTATCAAGTGTGATGCCAAAATTGAAATAATTGTTTACTAAGAGAATTTGTGATAAAGAGAGACATTGAAGGGGAGTGGGGCTTGGAAAAGCCTTTGTCTTTGCCTGCATAAATAAATTGGAGTCTCAAGGTCTTGGGTTCAAACCCCTAGTTGTCAAAAGATGCTAAATATAGTAATTGGTGATTTCTTGTAAAAAAATATTTTATTGTAATTTTGGATGCCTAATGCCTTTTTCTCACTTTAATGAATTATTTGGCATGGAGGTGTTGAACTAGAGGTTCAATTGCGGTAATAGTAGCTCTGTGGAGATATCACTTTTTTACACCATATTTTTTTAATGCTATTCTATTGCAAAACTAGGGACTTTGAGCAGCTCCAATAGAAAATTAAAAAGAAAATATTAAATTTTTTGAAGATGTCAAGAAACAATTCTTATCTCTAGTGTAAAAAAACATTTTGATCTAAATCAAACATTTTCACACATTGTCAGGCAAGGTACCAAAAAAACTTCTTCTATCCAAAAAATTCTTATTTTCCACATAAAACTTAGAGATCTTCAATTTAAATTTTTAAATTTTTTTCCACAACAAAATGTGATGTAAACTTTCTTGTTGACTATTTGGATTATCATTCTAAAACATAATAAGTTCACAAAAGGATTACACGTGAATTGGTAATTTTTGAACTCCTACTCCTTGTACAATTTGTTCTAAATAAGCTACACCCCTTCTCCACCTATACAAATTGGTTTAAAGAATAAATATCATGCTTAATATGATGGTCGTGAATTAAGACCTTGTATAGAGCAAAATTTGACACCAAGTGAAGCCCAAATTTGTTGATCTTCTCGACAGTAGGAAAGAAATTGAACCATTTTCTCTACTCCAAACAATATATTCTTTTAATCTGTGCGGTCAAAGTTTATGAAATTTTATGAGTACGTTACTTAGTAAGTCTTAATTGAGATCTCATGGTCAAACTTGAAAATGAAAGGTTTTGTTACCTTCCTTACTCATTGCACAAGAATCAGGAGTTTTGAAGAGTTTTTGATGTGAAATTGACCTGGAACTTTAAGGTAGTCTTGGCCATCATCGCCACTCTATATTTGGTCCCAATTCCACACCATCTCCGCCCCATTTCCTATTTGTCACCCATTCACTCTTTGTCACCCCCAAATCAAGGCTTACTATTGGTTATGACCCTAACTTTTGGTTAGTGCTAATGGGGGGTACCTAGTGGCAGAAATAGGCCAAACATGGCGGCACACTTTGAAAATTCATAACTAATTCAATTTTCATTGAAAAATATGAAATCACATAGATTGTGATCCTATCAATCATTGCTAAAAAATAAATGTAAAATTGATTGGATTTTCCATATATGCACATTGCTTAATATGTTGGTCATGGGGGTAGACTTTAGGGGTTAACTCTTCAGTGCCCATGAGACCCACGATAGAACTCTAGAGGTGTTAAAAACTCAGTTTGCATAAAATCCATGAGCAATCAGGTTGTAAAATTAAAAGTTTGGATTTGCACACACATTACATGAACTCTTTGCAAAAAACAGATTCTCATTGAGAGTTATAGAACCCATGGAAAAGCTAGGAATACAACACAAAATACATCAAATACACTGAAATACAATGAATACCATGCCGCATACTATGTTGTATCTCATACACATGCAAAATGGTTTTGGTCTAAAATTTTGATTAAAATTTGTCTTTAAGAGATTCTTCATTGTTTTTTGATTGTTGATCTCTTTCATTGCATTCAAAACTTCCATTTATATTCGTATCAGTTTGGAACATTTATGTATACAATCAAGTAGACAAAAGTTTTAAAAATCATCAATAATCATGTATAAATGATTTCTTCACCAAAAAAAAACTCCGGTCCCATGGGAGACCGGTGTGAATATAGTGTTTGTTCATTCTCTTCACTATGCCTATGGCCATGGGACATACGGTAGTATAATAGAAATACTTAAGGTAAACAATTTTCTACACTAAGGGCCGCTTCACACCGGGCCTAGTCGAGAGGCCGTCCGTCAAATTTTCTGCCCAAACTATGGCGAGAGTCCAAACTTTTGGATTAAAAAAAAACATAAAAATATATATATATTGAAGCCTTTGGGCAGCTGTGGTGTGAAGCCCCAAAAGACCAAGTCCAAAGTCCAAACCCCATATCATTACGCCAAAAAAAATCAGCCAAAACAAATCAACCAATAAAAATCAGCCAAAAAAATTAGCCAAAAAATTTGGCCTTTTTCATTTAATGGTGCAGATCTTGTCAGATTTTGATTATTTTTTTGAAAAAATATAAGGACTCTCGAAGGAAATATGGGTTGACTGAAAACGGCCACCCAAGTTTTGCTTGAGAGTTTGTCGCCATGGCGCCAAAACTCTCCAAAAGTACTGCCATGTAGGCACATTGGAAGACGACGGCCTTTGGACTTTGGTCTTTGGTGTGAAGGCCAAGAGGCCGGACTTTGGCCATATAAGCAATCTCATTGGTGGGAATCGACGGACTCTCGACCTTGGATTTGGTGTGAAGCGGCCTTAAGTGCTTCCCTATACTAGAGGCCTTAGAGACAAGTGGCATGTCATCCCTCCAAGGGCTTTTTGGATATCCTTACAACAAGATCTCAAGACCCCACCATAGTTGGTTGGACTATGGTGGTAGGCACCACACCGACGTGGAGACTTGAACCCACAACCACCCCACTGGTGTACCATCACTCAAACCACTAACCGAGGCCGAGGTGTCTTTGTTTTCTTCACATGTGAACCTCTTTCATTCAAAATACAAAAATTCTTACAAGAATCTGTTAATGGATAAAGTACACCAAACGCTGCATATAGTGTGGACTAGAGTAGTTCAAGTTTTTTACACTAATTGGAAGTTTTGAGTCCAATCGGCAACTGGCACACACTTGCTTGAAAACAAATAGCCAATTAGATTTTGACATGCATGTGCTTGATGCAAATTAGTGTGGATTATCCACATCAATTATGAATCCACACTAAATTCAATGTTTGGTGTAGTGTGGATTCATAATTGATGCAAGTCTTATGTCTTGACGTTGGTCTTGTTTTCGTTGTGGGCACTAAACTCTCATCATGTATTGGTGCTTGTAGCCTGGATGGAGAGGAGTCTAGGTGTGTGGTATTTCTATTGTGTTGTGGTATCTAGATCTAGATCTCATTGTTCAAGGCCCGAAAAGGGTAAAGCATGTTCTAGTTCTAGATTTGGGCCAACAGAGAGCCCTACTTTCATATCTACTCTCCCATACTAGTCCTAGGTTGTTGCATCTCCATTCAAGCTTTGAAGCAATAGATCTAAGTCTTGCAATCCCTTCCAACATTCTACACATCATAGAAACACCTCCTAGCAACAAAGGAAGTACACATCGAAATTCACAATGAGGCCCAACAACCCTTATTGTCTTGTGCTTAGCATTTGTGCCTAACATCCAAATCCCCTCCTCACCAGGTTTTACGGAGTTACTCTCTGATTTCCCTCTTCCTCTCCGATTTGTTCAAAGATCAACAAGATTTCAATCCCTCCGGTAACTTTAAACACTATAATCTATCTTGTCAAACGTTGGATGTTGTGAAAATTTTCCCCAACATTCACAACATGGTTTGAGTTCAATTTTGTAAGGTTGGATACTTAAACTAGGCATTGTGTATTCATCAAAGTTAGTTCAAGAAAAAAATAAACACATATCTTGGATACAATGAAACATAACCTAGGCACTAAAGGATTAATTTTTTACCGCCCAAGAAGCCCGAAATGGGACTCCAAAGGTGCTAAAACTCAATTTGCATGAAATCCATGAGGAATTAGGCTTTGAGATACGAGGTTCAAATTTGCACACACATTACATGAACTCTCCAACAATCAGATCATGATACTCTTGGAAAAGCTAGGAATACAACACAAAATACATCAAATATACTAAAATACAGTGAATACCATGCCACAAACTATGTTCTGTTTCACACACATGCACATTGATTTTGGTCTTATATTTTGATTGAAATTTGTCTTTAAGACATTCTTCATTGTTTTGTGATTGTTGATCTTTCTCCTCACATACGAAACTTAGGTTTTGATTTGTATAAGGTTGGAACATTTTTGTATACAATCAAGTTGAAAAAAGCAAAAAAACCACCAATAATTGTGTATAAATAATTCTTCACATATGATATGTCAATGCGAAGCTATCAACCTAGTGCACATGTGAACCACTCTAAATCAAGGTAAGAAAATTATTGCAAAACTCTATTGATGGTTAAAGTTGTACACTCTCCAAATTCCACAGTTCTGCAACCAATATACGGTAAGTTTAAACACTATAATGTATTCCATCAACTGATGGATGTTGTGCAAAATTTCCCCTCCATCAACTTATGAATGTTGTGCAAAATTTCCCCAAAGTTCAGGTCATGGGTTAAGTTCAATTTTGGAAGTTACATATGAATATTAGGCGTTGCATTTCCGTCAAATCCAGTTCAAAGAAAAAAATCTGGTTTTTCCAGAAACATCCCTGGGTGGAAAAGGGTTAAGAGGATGCAAAATCAATGAAACGTTGAAACCAGATTGTTATGATTTTATTTTACATTTTCAGGTTCAACATGAGCAACAATGGGTAGATCCGACTTCCAAAAACGATCAACTTAGACTATGAACTTGAGTAGGAAAAATGGCAAACTAACCGAAAAAATGATTCAATTCATTTAAAAATAAAAATGACTAATGCTGACCTGAAAGATGTACAAGATCATACTTCTACCTGTTCAGATTTCTCACTTGGAAAAGTGTACAGTCCCCTTCAATAAGGTTACGTACTTTTTGCATTCCTAGGGATAGTAACTTTCAGTGCCGCCAACTTTGACACTCTCTTGAGGTCTAGAAAATTGTTATTTTACCATGAAATTTTTGGAACAAGATCATTTCTATGTTGACAACATGTGTGCCAAATTTCAAGGCTAGAAGATGAATACAGAAAAAGATATTCCCAATTTACCAACATGTGTAGTTGTAAGCCATTCACTACTGCCAATTTTGACACCCTCTTGAGGGCTGGAAATTTGATATTTTACCATGAAATTTTTATCAGAAGATCATCTCTATGCTAATAACATGTGTGTTAAATTTCAAAGCCATGTGATGAATACAATAATAGATACACAAGATTGTTTCTCATAGTTTCACATGTTGGTAGATTTTGAATATGGGTTTTTTTATTCATCTTCTGGCCTTGAAATTTGGCACACATGTTATAAACATAGAGGTGATCATGTGTTAAAAATTTCATAGTAAAATAACAATCTTTCAAACCTAGGGAAGGTGCCAAAGTTGAAATGGTACCCAGTTGTTTCTCACAATTAGCACATTGGTAGATTTTGATTTTTTTCTTTTCTATCGTGGATATTTTAGACTTGAAATCAACACACATATAATCAACATAGAGATGGTCTCATGACCAAAATCTCATGGGAAAAAATATAAAATTCAATCCATGGGAGGGTGTCAAATTTGGCAAGAGTGAAATGTTTCTCACAACTACACATGTTGGTAGATTTCAAAAATCTTTTGCTATGTAGGTATTCTAGCCTTAAAACTTGGTACACATGTATTCAATACATACATGGTTTCATGCCAAAAATTTCATGTGCAAAAACAAAAGATTTAATCCTTGGGAGGGTGTCAAAGTTGGCGAGGAGTGAAATGTTTCTTACAACTACACTCACAACTACACATGTTGCTAGATTTTAAATATGTTTCTTAGTGTGGATGTTTTGGACTTTTAACATGTAATAAACACAGAGAAGGTCCCATGCCAAAAATTACATGGGCAAAAACAAAAAATTCAATCCTTGGGAGGGTGTCAAAGTTCGTAGCTATGAAACTTCTCTTAGTGCAACCCATGTTGGTAGATCTTGAATATCTTTTTTTTAATTCGACTTCCGACCTTGAAATTTTGCACACTTTTTGCACAACATAGAAATGATCTTGTGCCAAAAATTTCATGGTAAAATAACAATTTCTCACCCTCAAGAGGGTGTCAAAGTTGGTAGCACTGAAAGTTACTATCCCTAGGAATGCAAGTACGTAACCTTATTGAAGGGGACTGTACATTACAGATACTTTCTATGCTGGTTTGCAGCTTCTATTTATATTTCAGAGCAAGGAAGCACTTGCATTGCAACTTCTTCAGCGGAGCTAGGGAGGTTGTGCAATGTGCCGGAGTGGCAAATTTGCGCAGTGAGAGAAGTCCGACGGATTTGACAGCACTGCAAGATTGGTCCAGGTTTCACTGTGCGGTCCCTTCGTGTTCAAGAAAGTCTCGCACGGCGACTTCGCGACAGACAGACCTGTAATATTCCTGCATCAACAAGGTTAAGCTTTACAGCCTTCAGCGAGTTCACTATGGCAATAGACACGACTACAACGATGAGAACGGAAGACTCTGCTTCCCGACTCATCACTGTAGATAATCCAGTAACCAGCTGTTTCACCAGATTTCTGTCCACTATATGTGGTATCAGAATACCACATGTTCTCGAAGCATCTTGCTTCAGGGCAGTCACAGAACCACAAACACTCGCTCGTCACATAGAATACAGTTTTCGACTAAGTATATTATTCCAGTCCAAGGGAGTTGAACCCTTCCAATCACATCAATATTGAAGTGACTAGTGCTGCCTGTCAACAGGAGTGTCTCCGACTCATCGTTCAGTTGGCACATTCAAGACGGAATTCGCAACACCGACGTGAGTTCACATCCGAATGTTACTCTGTTGCTACGCCAGTCTCACTCGGCTGTGCCACACCTCCGTCCTCGTCAGATCTCACCTTACGGTAAGAGTTTGTAGTGTCAAATAGGAGTATTAGGCTCTCGCGGGATACACTTCACAGATCACAACCTGTAAATGTATGACACTAATTTTCAATTCGCGTAGCCACTTCGTGAGCGTGCACTCAAGCAACCGACTGCACTTCACCAAGAACTCTCCAATAGCAACCTGCAGAAGCAGTAATTACAATGAAGCCAAAACACAACCAGCAAACTATGAGACTCATTGAAGAACTGTTCACGTGAAAATTGCCACAGCATAATGATTGTAACCATCACTTACATCCGAGAATTCGCCCAAGATGAAATCATAACGCCTTTCAGAGCCAGTAACAAAACTCCTGAAAGGATCTTAAGTGAAACACACGTAACTGATCCTAAACCAAAAGGTATAACTATCACTTCTACAGATACGAAGATTCACGAGCTTAAGGTAAAATATTCTCATTGCAGTCAAGTTTCACCAGTGCCCGGCAATATTCGTCCGACTACTTCACTTGCAAATTTCTCTTCGCCTCGCGCCATATCCAACCCCAAGATATTCCAGCAGTACAGTGTACCTAGATATTCTAAAAGCTAATGTTCCGAAACTGCGATACATGGGTATCAAAACAAAACACTACATGGGTGAAATGATGATCCTACCAATCAAAGCAACCCTTTAGGAACAACACTATCAACTGCTTCTATCAATAAGGATAAACCTCAGTCAGCAGACGGTGATGACCAGAAACCACTCGCTACAATTGTAGCAGAAGCGCAGAAAAAAGTCGCAACATACGAGACGTCATTATACTCCATGTTAGAAAGATTTCTAAACATAAACTACAAGACATTGCTAGGATAGAAAATACACTAAACTCATCTTACGCGAGTAAAATCCGAAGAGTCAAATTAGAAGGATTGTGTAATGTGAAGGTTGAACGGAGTCAAGAGTACAAAGGGAGGATGTAAGTAATGAATAGGACACGTGCACATACGTTGGTAGAGAAAGGTATCGCACAATACCGGAAGGCTTTGCAACACGAAATGGAAAGACTTTCAAGATGACAGCAACTTCTGAAATGAAATGAGTGCAGATTGAGACGCTACCTCAAAGATTGGTGGAGGCATGTCGCATGTGTGCTTGAAGGGATACTTGAGATGCGCGCAACAGTGAATATTGGAGTGTACAGGCACCAGGCTGTGGATGGGTGTGCTTAAAGACGTTGGAAGAAAGCATACTGATCATCGCACATACGTCCCCAACTAGGTCGCCAGTGACACGGACATGGGACGTTCATTGGTGGACCACCCCAGGAGATGATGGACACAACCACTGCTACACGATTATCTTCTTCGAATGCTGCCTCCCTCATCCATTTATAAGCGTACTTGGGGTATTCACTCATCAGGTCAAGCCTCCAAGCCTCCCATCCAGCATGGATGCTAGTAACCACTTGTACAAATTCTGCACCAGCGATCCATCTTTCTGGAAGCACAACCAGACCCGAAGGAGACAAAATTGATGTCGCATAGTAGCCAGATCAACCCATCCAGAGAAGGTTAGCGACACAAGCACCACACGCGACCAACACAACACCGACGGGAGGACCAATCCTCCCGTCACCACGCAACTTCTTTTTTTATTAAGAGTGAGATCTGCCCCGTAAGCGCACCCATAAGGGCAAGATCTTGCGACGCCACAATCAAGCCTGGCAACTCATTGTTTAACCATGGCTGGACTGCTGCCGTCAACTCTTTGAATAACAATCGTCAAACGAAGACCTGTTCCAAGCGCCGTAAATCCTGACCTCGCCGATATAATCTCTGACCGGTGGACGCGCACCATACAAAAAAATCGTACCATCGACCTGCAAAAAGAACATAAAAAATCTCATCCTCTTTTACATATTACTGCTCTTGCATATTACTACATCTTGCACTGTAGAGAACAAGATTATACTGCACCAAAAAAGAACAGAAGAGATGGCAAGACATGTAAAAAACTAAGAGATCCATGTACATGTAACTCCAACAAGAGGTCCATGTTCATGAAAGGGAGTCTCTTCTTCTTTTTATGTATATAGGAGGTCGGAGTTCAAAAAGAGAAAGGTTACCTTGCCAAGACCATTGATTACATCGTAGATCACGTCCTTCTCCAAGAAGGAGACTCCTCGCGCTAAACGCATAGCCTCTCTCCTCCCAAAACCTTCAGAAGAGGCCAGCCCCTCTCATCACCGCCGTGATGCTGCCGCTCCACCACCACCCCTCGCGAACAAGCCACGAAAGCCGACCAGACTCCCGCTCAACCGCTCCGCATCAACCTCCATCGCAGAAAGCACCACCGCATCAGGTCTCTCGACGCCACTCCAAGGCGGCTGGCCGTAGTTCGCGTCGTCCTCGATGTGTAGATGGTAGTACGCCATGGCCACGAACTCGACAGAGTGGGGTTTGGAAGATGAGGGAGAGAGACACTCAAGAAGTGGGAGCATGAGGGAGACGGACGCGGTCAAGAAGTTTCTAGAACAGCTCCTTCCGAGGCTCGACCCTGGCTCCCATCTGGCCGTCGATTCTCTCCGACACCGCTTCTGCGATGGGACGGCAGCCGTAGATGGCAGAAGTTGGTTGGGGGAGATCCGGAACGTCGGCGGGGTTAGCGCGTTAACATCTGGCCGTTGATCTTTTTGGACGGTTGTAATAGCAGCGTGGAATCTACGCGAAGTGCTTTCAGGATCTGGAATGTGCCTTTAGCATCTCGATTATTATATCTGAAAGTTACTTTAGCGATGTTCCCCGTTCCCCGTCCTCCTCCTTGGAAGTATCTCCCAGCTAAATCCATGTCTAGTATCTACCACTTGTCATCACCGGGCTTATCCACACATATTTTGTTATGTACTACACCAAACACTGTGGACTCATAATTGATGTGGATCATCGACACTAATCTTCATCAAGCACGTGCATGTCAAAATTTGATTGGTTGTTCATTTCCAAGCAAGTGTGTGTTAGTCGCGGATGGGACGTAAAATTCCAATTAGTGTAGAAACTCGAACTACTCTGAGTCCACACTATATTTAGTGTTTGGTGTAGTTGACCCCTCGTTGTGCCTGACGGGCCAAGGACAATCGCCAATACACTAAATATATATCTATTATTTACTTGAGATGCTCGGATTGCCTAGGAATGAAAAGTAAAAGTATTTTAAGTAATTGCTACATGTTGACAGAGGGTGCACCTATATGTTGGAGGTTTCCACCTTCGGGTATTGGCCTTACTCTTTTGATATACGTAGTGGATAAAGAGATTTCATGTTTTCATTAGGATGAATTTCATAAAATAAAAATATCCACAAATGTAAATCATTTCATATTGAACCTAGGCGTTTTGGAGGAATCTCTACTTGGTTGATTGAAAAATGCCAAGATTAACTTTTTGAGAATGCAACCATATGATCTTCTTTTCAGCTTTTATGAGATGATGTGGTAAAAATTTCGTGAATTTTGACAGTATGGGTTGAAAGGAAGATAATTGCAGTCAAAGTGAAAGATGTTGTCTTTTGAAAGGACACTTGGTCCTCTAGGGATTAAGATGATTTGGGATGTTTGAATAATTTGATTAAAGTAAATTCTAGTAGACTTTTTGATAAATTAATTCTTGTTACATCGTCCACTAGTCACTTGTCACTATTTTGGATATTGTTCTTCAATTTATAATAATGAAAGGGATTGGATTTTGGACAAATGCACTGTATATAGAATTTTTTCTTAAAAAGCTAAACTTGAACCTATCCAGAATAGTTTTTTTTTCATTATTTATTACATAAACAAGGATGTCATTTGTTTCATTTATTATTACCGGTTTTGCATTAAAACATGTTTCATGAAACACAAGAAATTGGCATTCCTCCTCATACATCCAAATTTAATTTATCTTTTATTTAAAATCTAAAATCTTATAAAAATCATGCACTTGGATTTACCACATTCGCAACTACTGCCATATCCAAAAATAACTTTAAATATTTTTCCAAACATTTTTGAAATCATAAAATTTGCCTATTTACTTTGTGAAAATAAGTAATCAACAAGTATCCAAGACATTTGTTTGTTGGGAATATTTTTTGCTAAACATCTACAATTTTAAGAACTGATTTAAATTATGAAAATACGCTACCAAATCCAATCCTCATGTGCGATATAAGTGTGATGAGCTATAGATTTGGTAAAAGAAATTTTATTATACATATGAAGAGGGTGTTCTACTTAATAAAAATGATTTTGTAAGAAAAACATCATGTGTACTACATACAACTTTCAAAGGCCACTCCCACCATTATCAATTTTCATATTCCCAACAAACAAATGTCTTGAAATGGGCTTTTTGAAACAAACAAATGTCCAGTTTCTATGGTGTCAATTTATAACATTTCTCTTTGAAATTTGTATCGTAAATGGGCATTTTGATTACCTATGCTTTGAATTCTAAAATTTCAAATTTAAATTGATTAATTGTCATTCTATTTTTGAAGTACATTGTGATGAGACTTTTTTAATACATACCTATGCATATTTCAATACGTGAATCTCAATTTATTTATTTTAATTAATAATTTCTAAATTACCAACAAAAATTAGGTGAATCTGCAATATAATCCTGAGATTATGAAATTTAATAATATTTTATTGTGAGTGGAATGTTTATTTTTATTTAATGTAGTGAATGGATAAATATTTAAATACAAAACAAAGATGTTAAATATGTGAAATAAACCAATTTTTTGAGCCAATATATAATAATAGATACATTTTAATCAAAATCGTATAAATTATTTGTCATTTGTCAATACATTAATGCTTCAAATTATTGCCTCAAATCTTGCACAAAATCTTATCACAATACTTGTCTATCTTGCAACCAACTTTACTGCATATTGAAATTTAACACTTTGTAAAGATATTGAAATTTAACACTTTGTAAGTTGATTTTTCAATGTCTTCAAGAATTGTAGAAATATATTTAGTCTTTCATAAAAGAATTAAGCAAAACTTGAATTTCAATTTGACATAAACAAGTCATGAATTTATGACTTCATCATGTTTTGTTAAACCAAACATGTATAAAACATGCACTGTGAGATATCACACTGTTAATCAATTAATCATGATTTAGATTATGAGATTTTATTGTATTGAATGAAATTCAAATTATTTCCATTTAGTTTTATTTAAAATTGTTGTCAATATTATAGATTACAAAAAACTTTCAACATAAAATTATGTTGAATTTTTATTTTTTTGCAGATTTGTTTCACTCAATTTTTTGCTTATTATGATTGATAATTCATATACATGTTTATACATGAACATAATTAATGGTTTGAATACAACTAATCTTGTATCAAATAACAAAATGAGACATTACTTTGCTATAAAAATTGTAGCTAAATCCACTCACGTTAAAATTCAAGGCTTATAGTATGATCCTTGGATACTTCATACTTACATTCAATAAATTGTACCTACTTCAAGAATGCAATGTTATTATCATTGTTAGAACTTTCTAAAGTTAAAATTTTATATTTATTTATACTTCAAACATTATATCCTTTAAAAAATCAAGATTTTGGATTTACAATTCCATACAAATTATTTGTATAGTATTATAATGAAATCAATCCAAAATAAAAAAAAGTATTATTGATAGTTTTCATACCTTTTGTAGTTTTTGAGGTATCATAGTAACTTTGAATAGATTTTTTGAGGTCTCTGATGATAATCAATTTTGATTAAATTTTTTTTAAACTATGTAGCAATATTTTAAAAATAATATTTCATCTAGAATTTAGATATAATATCTCAAGCTTCAACTGCAATCATTTCATTTCTCTTTTTAGAAATTTGATTGAAGCTATTTGATCGATGGCTAACATTGACACGTATTCGACCGGTCTCAAAACAAATATTTGTCCTCTGACAGTTTTTGGATAATCCATCTTGACATTTTTCAATAATTAAACGTCCATCTAAACTTGTGTCAACTATTGTTGTATGTTCATCCACTACACTAGGAGGTCCTTGAAGTTTACATTCGTTGGCTTTTATTGAAGAATCTTGTAGGCTACTAGCTTCATCTTTTGAAGGACTTCCATCTTCAGAAATGTCGTTGTTTCTTATGTTTGATTTTCTTTTATAACGTAAAGTTGGTTTTTGAGTTTGCAATGGATGAATGGCATTGGTGTGTAGAACATCATTTGATGAGCTAGACATCCCCCTTTCGACAAATTTTTGTGTAGAAATATTTGTTTTTATTGGAAAAGATTGGTGATTTTCAAATATTTTTGAAAATTCTTGAATACGTTCGACATCTCCATTGGTTGTTGATTGAGTATGAGAATGAATATCTTGTCGTTCATTAATATGTTGCCTTGTAAGTGGTGACCAAGATTTTTTTTGGCCATTATGTTGTTTTCTAAGAAAACAATCATTTTGAAAACCTTGAACATCCTTTTTGCTAGTGAACATTCTAAAAACTTTAACAAGCTCAGATCCAAGAAAAGCACATTTCTTGTCTGCTAAAGTTACTCCATCTAATGCTGATTGTATACCTTTGATTACTTGTTCAACTTCTTTATCCAATAATCTGAAAGTTAAAAAAAACTATTATTATTATTTTTATCAACTATATTTGAAATCTTTTTTTCATATATAAATTGGATGTGTGAATATAGTATAATTGTTCAATATTTGGTACAGTAAATGAGACATAGATTAGCAATTCAATTTTTAACCTTAAATTTTCAAATGTCGCTGAAGCAACATGCTCAATGCGGTTTTCAAGATCTATCACTTTAGAATTAAAATCTCCATTCATCTCCAATGTCACTAATTCACTATGTTTTTTTGCTGTAATATTCTCGACTCTTCTATTGGTTCAACACAAGCTAGTACTTAACAAGTTTGTCAAATAAAATCTCAAAGCAACCAATTGATTGAAAATGAATATTTTTATATTAAAATTTTAAAAATTGTTGAATAAATTTATCACAATAATGTTCATGTAAATTTGGATACCTTTGAAGAGCTTCAACATTTTGGCTTAAATAATCAAATGATGATATGTTTCTAGTTTCATCTTCACCTTCTTTTCCAATTTTTTTAGCATATTCCAGCTTCAATGACAAATTGGAATCTTGGTTCATTGATTTTTCAAGAGCAGTGACTCGCTTTTCCAACACACTAATAACCTATTTGGTTTGATATAAAAGTTAGATTGAAAAAAAAAATTAATATTAAATTTAATTTTAAGATTCAAAATTATTTCACATGTAAGGTTAATCAGTGCAATCTTGAACACTAATCTTCCATCAGTTTTTTCTTACATTGATATCTTTTAAAGATAAATCATTTACCATTTCTTTCATTTCATTGAATTTAGATTCAATAAGACAAGAAATTTGTTGTACCAAAATTTCATTTCTACATGTTGGATGAATTTGTTCATCCAAATGTCCTACTTTTGATGAAAGTTCATTAACAATCCGTGTTGCTGCTTCATATTTCGGAAGCCAAATTGTTGCAGTCTTTCCAAGGTCACGAGTACTATTTTGCACATCTTCATATGACCTAATTAGATTTACTTGAACATCTTCTACCATTCTAATACGTTTTTCAAGTGTAGATTGTTCGGATACTGATTCTTTGAACTTCTTTTCCAACACCCTCGTCATTTGTTGTAATTGGTTTGATTCAATTTGCCAATTTTTTTGAAATTGCTCCAACTCTTTTGTTTTTATAAGGAAACTTTGATGTTTATCGTCTTGTGCGTCTTGAAGTTGATGAACTAATTTGGAAAGATTTTCTACTGCTTCTTGTGTCTAAAAAATTCCATTACATAATTTAAAGAAATATATTTAGAAATTTATGAGGTTCCAAATAGAAGCTACTATATGATCTTTGGAGCAAAATGAAAAGTTTGCATCATGAATTTTATGAACACTAGAATTTTTACTAAGGATTACCTTAAAAATGCATTCTTTCATGTCAACTCTAATGCAATCGAATTGTGGATATAACATTGTGGTTCGATACAACATTGCTTGCCGTTGCTCTTTTTCAAGGCCATATGTAACTTCTCTAGCTTTTGTAATTTCTATATCCATGTCATGTTTCCAACTTGTAATTTCTAGCTCCAATTCTTTGCTAAATCGATCATGTGCTTCTTGGTTATATTGTATTGCAATTTGTTGTGCTCTTTTTATACCTTCTTTTTCTTCTTGAAGCCCTTTCTACAAAGTAATATAAAGAAGACTATGATAATTCATTCAATGTATGACTAATATAATAATGATTTTTGAAACAATGAACATTTTATATTTTAACAATTCCATTCACTCACCAATAATTGCATAGTCAAATGTTGTGCTTTAGCTATCTCTCTATTGAAAGAGTTTAGAACGTTAGCAAAAATTTCACTAGATTTTACAGCCATGTGTTTAGCTTCTTTGGCCGCTTCAAATGCAGTGTCTCTATGTTCATGTATTGCCTCTAAAATATCTGAGCTTTCTTTTTGCACCAAATCATTCAATTCTAACTTTTTTCCTTTTGTAATTGATGCCACGAGGCACATTTGTTCTTTATTCTTAGAAAGTTCTTCTCGAGTTCTACAAGCTTCATTCGCAACACTTTGAACCATGGCTTTTTCAAGTGTTAAGTTCTTTTGTAGTTGAAGACTATTGCGTTGAACATTTGCAATTTCAACTTCAAGAGATTTATATATTTCATCAAACATGTCTTTAGCTTGAGTGGCTGAGATGGTAGCCTCAGCTGCAGCTTGTATTGTTGTTTCTATTTTTTTTCCCATTATAGAGGTTTTTTTTGACAAATAATCAGCAACATTCTATAAATTATTGAATTTTTATGTTTGTAATGTGGTTAAAATTTTATACAATACTTATCACAATCAACAAATTTCAGTGATGAGAGGTAATATAAAGAAAAGTTAAAATTTATTCACAATTTTTCTAAATACATTGTATTTATTGACTATTATATATTAAAATAAAATAAAATAATTAATAATTACTTGTCCTTCTCTTATTTCATTGCGCAAATGAATCATATCTTCTTTCATTGCATTTGTCATTAATGATACTTTGTTTTGAGCGGATTGCAATTGTTTGTTCAAGTCTCCTTTCATTGTATTAAGGATTTCACGTTTATTAGTTGTACACATTGCTATGAAATGGCGTTGAATGGTGATGTTTTCTCTTTCAAGTTTTTCTTTAAGATGCTCTCTTTCAATTTCTACAATTTCTGCTACTTCATTGCGAATGTTTTGAAGTTCTTTTGAAAGCATCTATTGAATTCATTACATGTTAAATGATAATTGTAATTCATTAAATTTTTCTAGAAGAATATATATTGAATAAATATACTTTGAAAAAACTGTATATAAATAATATTATATAAAGCTATAGATGTTAAATTATTATATCATAGTAGTTTGTCAACTATTATATAATGTAATTTTAAAAGATCTTATAGAAAGTTTAAATAATTATTTAAAACTTGTATTTTGTAAGAATTTGACATTTAATTTTTTTTGAAAATAATGAATTTTACATGTTCTATTATTGTGTGCTGACTATTTGCTGCATTACATTCTTGATGATGCTTATGTTCAATCCATTGGCCTTCAACTTCATCTACACGATTACGACAACTAGTTTTAATATTTGATACATTTGATCGAATCTCTTCTAGACCTCCAAGAAAGAATTGAGATAAACTTTCAACGCGTTCCATTATTAACATTCTCTCTTGTATTCCTTCTCTTTGTGCAATATTTTGATTCTTTTCTAATTTTGCATTATTTTCTTGAGCTTTTTCAACAAGCTTTTGGACATTTTCAATCCTCATCTAAAACATAAATGTACTTCAGTATTTAAATAAATATATACTCTATGATATAAACTTATCATAATGAAATCACTAACTTATAGTAAAAAATAACTATTCATTCATTATATACGTCATAACTAAAACTACATATTTTTATATAATAAAGGCAAAACCCTAGCATTTTGATATCTCCAATTATTATATACTTTTTATATTTCAATTATTTTTATAGATAATTCATTCATTGCATATAATAAACTGACATGTAAACTATTTTCTTTAAAATTTTGAAGTTGCTTTATCAATTCATTGTTTTCACTTTTCAACACATTGCATTCATTATTAGCAATAGAATTTGATATTTTAGATGTAGTACATATAAAATTGACTAGATAGCTTTGTATATCATCTTTATTCTTTGAAAGCTCTTTAATCTCATTCCACAATTGTTTCATTTCACTTTCTAATGCTAAAATTCCAATATCACTTTGAAGTTGATGCCTTACTATCTTCTTTTCCAAAATTAATAATGTTTGTGTAAATTTTAAGTATAGGTAATCATTAGAAATCATTATTATAAATTTTAGGTAACTATTATCATTAGAGATCATTACTATAAATCTTGATTTTATAATACCATTTAAAAAACATATATATATATATATATATGTTTTTAATTTATATTTATCCAATTTTGAAAACATGCAATTTGAAATGTTTTTCTAGCCAATGCAATATTTCTATATTTTATTGTAATTACAATACTTATCAACCAAATTATAACTCAAATAAAAATGATGATTATTAAAGAAAAGACAATGTAATTTTCATGCAATTTTTAAACATGGAACCACATCTTCAACCAATATATTTATCAAATAGTATAAAACCAACGCACCTCATCATCAATAATTTTCTTACTTTTTAATGTAGAGTTTATTGTTTCTTTCAATTTTAGCTTGATGTCATTCTGCAACAATTGCCTTGCTTCAAATATTTCTTTTGACATTTCATGTCTTAAATAATCTAGTTGTTTTTTCAAATCTTCAAAACAATTTTTTAGGCTTTTAGTTTTTACTTCAAATTGACTATTGAAACCTTCTATTAAGCTCCTTAATTCATTAAACATCACTTGTTGTAAAGAAGGATCTTCATAGGTTACAAATTGATTTTCCTACACCATTGCAAATTGATTTGAATCATGTCATTTGTTGATTTTTGCATCAATGTTGTTAATATCTATAAAAGTTATTGAAATTGCATTGAATGATAAATTTTAATTTTAATAATTCTCTCAATATAACATAATCAAAGTTAAACTTTGAGGTATATTTTACAAATTGTTTTCAACTTGCCTTGTTAAAATGATTTGATTGTCGAATCTCTTCTATATCACTATTAGGTTTTGAAATATTTTCAATAAAATTATTCTTTTCATATGGTAAAATTATATTTTCATATGCAGTTTTAGCAACTTTCTCATCTGATTTTTTACCATCGATTACTTCACTGTTATCTTTTAAAGATCTAATATGTAGTTTACTTGATTTTTGGCCAGCAAAAATACCTACATGTGTTTTTGATTTAGAATATATGGTAGATGATAATGGCACTAGGTTGTTGATGTTAGAATTTGGAGATGTATTATGTATATGATTTTTCATTTTAATATCAACTTGCATATTTTTTTCATCTTCAATGGATTTTGTAAGAACTTTAGAATTTTCAATAGAAGGTGTATTGTGATCATGTTGTTCTTGAACAACATTTTGGCAATCCATTAAGACAACATCAATAGATGGAGCTAGATTTATTGAAGTGTTATATCCAAGATTATCTTTTATGGTTGAATTATTGTTTATATTTGTCGTTGGATTTGATAGACGCCGAGAAATTGGTGCCAAATACTTGAGTTTTTGTACGTAATGTGATAAAGGAAGAGAAGATAAAGAAGATTCACTGGAGGACGTTGACGAATTGCTTGTATTAGAATATGAAGAAAAAATGTTATAAGTTTTTATCCTTTTTCGTGCCTTGAAATCTTCATGAGCATTATTTTGATGATTGTTTTTCCCTTCAAAACTAGATGTATTATCATAAGGTAATGATGAGTTTGAGCTTCTATTCATTATTGTTGAAGAAAAAAAACTTTTTTCATTATATTCTTTGAAATTATTGCATTCAATTCCATCATTATTGGCAATTATATTTCTTTCAATACCAGATTCAACTGTCATGTTTTGTATAGTATTTACAATGTTCATTTCCATTGATAAACCCTTTTGAATTCTTTTATCATTCTCTTCTATAACATTTTCATCTTTAATTTTGGATATATTGATTTTATCTCCATCTTTGATTTCATGAAGACTTTCATACAATCCTTTGACCATAACTTCTTCAATTCTTGAATCATTTGCTTTTTCCTTTAATATTTTCATTTGTTGCCGAAACCTTTTACAATCTCCTATGACACCTCTTGATTCATATGTACCAATTGCATTAAATGCATCTTCTTTATTTATACTAAAATCAAAACCATTCATTTTTATTCTTTTTTATTACATGAAGTTTCATTTGTTGAGGTATTAAAGATGAACGTAGGTTTTATGTAGATTTGTAAACAATAAAATCATATCCACTTCTCAAAGGAATATGGTTTTATCTATAACCACCATATAATTTAATTCCTTTTAGCCATGTGTATTCATCTCTTACGTCAAATTCAAGGTTTTTCTCTATTTTTTTGTTGCACCTTCTTTAACACTCTTTCAATGTGGAAATCTTTAAGAATTTCTCCTTTTGAAACTTGGTCTTCAAATTTGGTAGAAATAGAAGAAACAAATTTACATGAAGCATATCAGACCATAAAAATATATTTTTTAAGACAACTTTATTTGTTTTTATAAAAAAATTATACTAAGAACAATGATTTTGTGTAAATCAAAGAAACATCAAGATTTCTATTTTATATAATTAAAAACATTTGTCAAACATCTGCAAGCAAAGTGCTTAAGAGTCACTTTCAATTATTAATGACAATTTTATGGGAAAATTTAACTTCCTATCTTCAATATATGAGCCAATGTTATTTAAATGTTGTTTTTTTTATTGATGCTTTTAGAAGAATAGTATGCTTATTTATCAGTTATTGGTACAATATTGTTGAAAGAAAATTTATACTTACATTTTACATTTTTCCTTTTAGAAATTGAGCAACTTGGTTCATAAAATTCCAATATATGTTTTCAACATGCCCAAAACCCTAGAACTTGTTGTTAGTAAGGTCTTAATACCTTTATTTCCTTCTTGTACATATTTTTGTGTATGATCCGTGAAATTTAAATTAAAAAAAACACGAAAGATTATATTACATTCTATGTCCAATGAATCCTTCCAAAAATAGGGGTCCAATGTTTTTTTTGGAATTACAGTATACCACAATTATGGTTCAATGATAATGTTCTAAAAAAGGTAGTAAGAAAATAATATCATAGTCCTTTCTTTATCATTAGACATTCAATGAACTCTATAAAATTTATACAGTAAATAATACTTCAAAAAAATCACCGGTACTTTATTATATACCTCAAGGTTTTATTATATCTTGGGTTTTATAAAAGAAATTTAATCAAGCAAACGACTAAGTGACACATATTAAAGAAAATATCACATGAGAATTCTGACACAAGTTTTTATATATTTAATATATTCAACCCCCAAAAGACCAAGTGTACCTACAAGGTAGATTTTATTTTACTTTGACAACAATTATCTTTCAATCCGTATACTGTAGTCAAAATTCACAAAGTTTGTACCACATCATCTCAGAAGACGAAGAACTTTGGGTCTCCAATTGGGAGGCTAGCATGAACAAAGTGTCTATTCATTCCACTTCTACATCTATACCCTTTGGGCATAGATCAATACTATGGAACTACTTCCCTCTTTTGAGGGTAGACACTATGAAGCCAAAAATAAGAAGCCAAAATACTCAAAGGGCTAAGCACGCAGTGGCTAGGTTATCAAATAATGTGGTTTGTATTGTTTGGATTGTTTAAGGGAGGATTTGTGTGTAAAGTAGTAGTTGTTTTCCAGTTTGCGCTTATATATAAGAATGGTCATGGCGTATTGGATGGTGATGATGTTTATTTATTTGAAGGTGCTTTTGATAATAGTTTATGGGATTTTGAATACACTTTCAATTGAGTTCATAGATAAGATGTGGGTTGCAGCTTGGGCCCCCGCCGTAATCACTATGAGTGGGTCAATTTTCCAACCAAGTGTGCTAATATCATCATGGAGTGATGTGTATTTATTAATTTTGTTAGTGATTGTTTCTTATGAAATTTCTTATGAAAATCTATCATTACAGTGTAACTTCAATGAACTGTGTGGTGAGATTTGAATCCAGTGTTGTTAGGGGGGGAACTATTGTATAGTAGACCACAGACACACAACATGTATGTTTAAGTCTAGCATTGCAATGACATCTCTGTGTATCACATGTGTGTAGTAGCAACCATGATAGTACTGTGTTTTTTGGGGTTACCATTGAAGGTATCAACATTAATGAGGGTGAAGCAACTGGATTTGTTAGCTGAAACTAGTAGCTTCCTAATTTTCCATATTGCTTTGTTATGCCTTTTAACAATTAAAGAGTGTATGTGTGGATTTTGGCATTTTAGTCACTACATGTAGCCATGTATCAGGGTTTGTGGAGTTGCATATCAGGCATGTGTTATGGAGGGAAACCTTTTAAATCCAAAAAAAGTTGTTTTTGGGCATTTCCCATATATTGGCATGTTTGGAATTTAATGAGACAAGTTTTTGTATATCAGTGACATGAGGGTCGTTCTAGCAATCATGGATAGATCCTTATCTATGTTTCTGTTTGTTGTCCATTCTACAATGTTTGGGAAGTTGTTGGTAATTTATGTAAGGTGCTTTTCCATATCATATTTTTTGAAGTATTTAGTGAGGAATCTAATAGGGCCTTTGTCTGGAGTTCATCCATAGACGGCCACTTGTTTCTTTGGTAGTAGTATGGCGTTATGTGTTTGTGTGTTCGTGTGCGTGTTTAGCATTTCTATGGTCTTTACCTTTGCCAGTTTTTGGTAGTTCATTAGCTTTCTCATTGCCTACAATAATAGCATGGGCTCGCACTATATATAGTTTAGTGGATTGTGTTTGTGATTGTAGTATACTAGCATTTGTACCATTAATTTGAGGATGATTTTGTCGGGGTGGCTCTTATGCATGGATGGATGTTGAATTTGTGTATTTAAAAGGTGTAGTACATTTACGCAATCGGTAAAGATGATTGCGGGCTCATTTGAGTATGTAGTGGTTAGAATCCGGAGTGTTTTGTGGATGGCCATTATTTCAGCTCTAATTATGTTTTGTAGTCCCTGGAGTCTTTTGGAGACTTCTAATTCTTTTGAGGCATTGTAAATTCCATTGCCGGATTAATAAAATTGCTATTTTCCAGAACTAGTGTGAGGGGATTCTTTAAAAGAGCCATCACTTTAGTATCAATGTTTGGGGTTGAATTTGAATGGAAAAATTGTGTTGAAATCTGGGAGAGGTATGGTGTTGTTTGTTTGATTTGGAGTAAGTTTGGGATAATTGATTGTTTTTCAATGTTTGTTATTGTTGACTGTAATGGAGAGTGGTGTTGGTGGCGCTATGTTCGTGTAGAGTTGTTTTATGTTAAGTTTATTGGCTATTTGTGTGAGTTGTTCTAGTGCGGTATATGTGCCAATTGTGTTGTTTTGGTGGTGTATGAATAAAATCTATAGTGTAGAGGCTTCTTTTCTGGCTTCTTTTTGGGATTTTTAAATTTCTTTTCGTTTGGTGGATTCTATATATGTTACCATGTCGGCATCAAATAGACTAATTATGTGTGTATCCAAGAAAGGGCCTTTGTGTCGATTGGTGTTTTGGTACCATTTGTTGTGTACCAAGTGGAGTTTAGTCCATTTTGTTATTGGTTCCAAAGCGAGTTTAGTCTGGTAGTTGGTATTGTTATAAGGTATTTACCATTGTTGTTGTGTATGTGGGCAAGGTCATATTGAATTTGGATGGTGTGACTTTGTGTGTCTGTATCTTTGTATGGGTTGCATTCATTGGTGGAGATGTAGATTAGGGGGGTGTGTGAAGGAAGCGGAACAAATCTTGTATCCCTTCCTTATTCTAGGGGTGGTATTTCTGGATAATGTTGTGGAGATACTGGTGTTTTCTTTGTAAGTAGTATTTTTCAAGGCATGTTATGTTGTGTTTTGAGGTGTTGGGGTTGTGCCATGGGAATAAATTACCTTGTGGTGGCCACGTGTTGTAGGTATTTTCTTGGGTATTCCATTGACATAAATAGGAGGTGGCTACTTTTACATGTCGTTGGTGTCATTGTGTTGGCGATGTTTGTGGTCTAAAATGGTATTTATTGGGTATCTTATTGGATTATTAAGAATGCGGCGGGGTGGTATTGGATATTTTGTATAGAGGGGGGATGGAGGGGTGAATAGGTGGGGTAATAATAGGGATGTGTATGTAGTTATCAAGACATATGTATTTGTTTTGTAGTGTACAAGGATTTGGATATACAATGCAAGGGTGAGGGCATGTATTTGAGCATTTGGGGTGGCAAAATAATTTTTTAGCTAGGTTTAGGGCACTTTCAATTAACTTCGAGGGTGGTGAGTGGTAACTTTTGTCTTCTTCTTTGTTCATATTGTGGGTACCATTTGGTGATGCGATTTGATTGAGTGTTATAATATTGGAGGCAAATGATCTTTGATGGAATCTCATTGAGAATTGTTTGTTTAAGTGTGGGAGTATTTGGGCTTTTAGTAGCCATAAACTATTGAGGGGGTGAGTTCAAGTTCAAAGTCTTTTAGGAAACTTCTCAGGTGTAGTTTTTCCATAGTTTTGAGGAGAAATAACGTAAGGATAATAGGAGATCTACAACAATCATGGCTTTTGATTATTGGTAATTCCTCAGCGCCACTATCTTTGGCAAATATGAGGTGTAGTAGACCTTCCTATTTTTTTCATAATTTGAGGGCGTTTGATAATTGTTTGCCGATACATCTAAGATAGTCGTTCTTTGGGAAAAAGGCATCAAGTCCATTGAAATATTGTAGAAGTTGTGTTATGATGTTTGACATGCATTTAGAAAGTCTACAATTGTTTTCTGTGTAGCTAGAATTTTTTTGTCTAATTTTTTAATAGTTGTTGTAGAATATGGTACTGCAAACAAGCTGTATGCCACCCTAGGTCTCATAACTTAGTCAATCATTTTAATTTTTTGTTTCATGGTGGCCGAGCAGTTTGTTAGTTCTTTGCATTGTTTGGTGAGTTTGGTGGTGGTGACGTGTATTTGAATTTTCCATTTTAGTGATGGG
The DNA here is from genome assembly GCA_963971425.1 of Bryoerythrophyllum caledonicum. Lineage (NCBI taxonomy): Eukaryota > Viridiplantae > Streptophyta > Bryopsida > Pottiales > Pottiaceae > Bryoerythrophyllum > Bryoerythrophyllum caledonicum. The sequence goes on from OZ020520.1 coordinate 7,065,527, forward strand.
ACCATGTGTGTGCCGAGGTATATATAGGCTTCGTTTTGGTGCAGAGCCGGTATTGGGTTGTTGCAATAGTTGATATATATAGGCTTTGAATGCTGTGGGGTCATTTTAGATTTGTTGGAGCATCTGGTAACCACGCATTTTTGTACGCCAACATCCATTTCTGTTCATTTACAAAATTTGTCAATTTTGTTTGTTTGTGATTGTAAAGATTTTAATTTCTAGACAATGCGACTAGGTCTTTTGCATAGGCTACGGAGTTTATTATGACTTTTGATGTTCCAAATGTATAACCATTGTCGCCTTTTTTGAGCCATTGTAATAATGGTTCTAAGAATATAACAAACAGGTAGGGACTAAGTGTATCACCTTAAATAGCTTCACATTGAATGGGTATTGGGTGGATTTTTCCAAAATGTTTGCCAATGTAGGTGGTAGTGGGTTGTCAGTGTATGTTGCCAACAAGTGTGACGACATTGATTGGGTAGCCAAGGTCAGTTACGATGGCTAGTAATCTAGCGTGGTTGATAGAGCCAAAGGCATTTTTGAAATCTTTGTAAATAATGTAGATATCTTGGTTTGAAAATTTGGCATCTTGTGCTGCGATGATTGTTTGAATTTGTCTAGCAGTGTTGCGTTCAGCTTGGAATCCTTCTTGGTTGTCGTGTAGGATTTTGTGTGTTTCACCATATGTTGCTAATATTGATGTAAATATGCTTGTATCTAGTTTGTATATTGTGTTGGCCAATGCAATTGGACAATGGTTGGTTAGTATGTATGGATCACCTTTTTTGTATAATACTATGGTGAGATTCATTTTCTAGAGCTCTGGGATTTGTTTTTGTTTGTGGCAGTGGATAAAGAAAAGATAGAGGAGTTGGTGGAAATTTTGTGGTATATTTTTTAGGATTGAGTTAGGTATACGGTCTGGCCCAAGGGCTTTGTTATAATTAAGGTTTTTTATGCATGTGTCGTAGATTTCTCTATTAAAATATACATGTGTGGAGCAAGATGTTGGGTGTGCCTCTTTTTCCTAAGGTAAATCCATCTACATTGTACTAGGGGTATTGTCTGACGTTGCATATCCAGTTTTGAGGGTGCTTTGTTGGGTGGTGGCAGGTGGATACCGTAGGTTTTTTAATTGTGGTTCATTGTGTATAAATTTCATTTGCAATGTCTTCTGGGTTTGTTAATATATCACCTTTTTGATTTATAATGCAATCAAGTGGATGTGAGATATTACTATTGATGAGTTTGTGGTTGATTTTCTTGGGGGTTTTATCATAGAGTTGTCGGTATTTGGAAATGGCTTTTTTGATACAATCTAGACTATTGTATTTGATTGTTATTTTTTGAGCTAGTTTATTTGCTGTTTGGGCAATGCTTGCAATGTCTATGATCCATTGTTTAAGGAGAATGTTGTCATGCGGGGGTGTGGTATTTGAGTGTCTACGGTTTATAATATTGTTGAGTATGGGGTGATTGCGCCAATTCAAGTTATGGTTTTTCTAATGAAGTGATAGGTTACAAGGTGTTTTTTCAACAGTTTAGCTAGTTGTTGTGGTAAGAAACCACCTTGTTGGGCGGTTTTAGGAGTTAGTTTGAAAATGGCTGGTGCTTTGCACGTTTTTTCCTAGTGTATTGGAGATTTCATCAATAATTGTATTTATAGTATTGCATGCCCTTTGCCAATGTTCTTGTATGAGATTATCATTATTTTCAAGTATTGTAGTGAGGTTTTCAATAGTGAGTGTGTTGTTCTTAAAGAAGGCAATGTCAATTTTTTCCAGATTATCTTCTAGGATAGAATTTAATATTTTAGTGCAATTTTGGTTTGTGGTTGGTGATTCTTTGTCATTAGTTTATGGTTTGGAATGTGTAGTTGAATGGAAAAATGGTTGGAGTTGAGGTTGCTACTAGTGTTTGTTATTGAGGTGAATTGATGGGATTGTGATGTATTTACAAAGAGACCGTCTATCAAACTGGTTTCTATGTAGTTGATTCCACCTTGCCTATAGCGGTGTGTGTTTCTGTGGGGATAAGTTGTTTGTAGGTTTTCTTATCATCTCATATAAGTTTAGAAGAAGATCCTACGGTTACATTTTCAAAAAATTCATCTTGACAATTTTTAATCAATGGAGTAGAGATACTTCTAAATTGCCTTGGTCTTTAGAGGTCATGAGGAATTTAATTCAATTAAACTATTTAAATATATAAATAAATGTATTTAGCTTAAAAATAAATTGATAAAAATATTTAAGTTGTACTACTTTCTATTCTACTATATTTAAAATCTTGTAGAAGATACCGGATGGCGTAGACTCGAAAGATACCCAAAAGTATAGAGGAATGCACAACCATTCCACCTTCCACACATTTGTACTCTAATTTCCGCACCAAGCTCTTTTCCACATCAATGACCATGTCCCTTCCTTGTGCTTGCTTCATCCTACGGGCGCATAAAATTCTAGCAAATTTGAAACAAAAGCCACTCATCGCGATAGGTTCTTTGAACCTACTTAAGCAACTCAAGAACACAAATTTTCCTTTGAAACTAGCCTTATACAACGCTGTCGTGTAGAGAGAGTTTTGCTTCGGGAAATCATGGGGATTCTGGTTGCTGCTAGTATGATTTGAAAACAAAGGTTGTCTTTCAGTAAAACGTCGATTCTTGAACGTCGAATCTTCTTCAACCTTCTTCAAACTGGTCCACATTGGCCTATCCTGTGGTGGTTCTAAAGGGTTAAGGGTAAGGGTAGGTGATAAGAAACCACGGCCTCGGACGGGTAAAACGGGACGGCCAAACCACGAGCTGACCGTACGAAAGATTGGCTCCTAAACTTCAAACCCACGGTGACCAGCAATCGCGCCTCACCGGTGGGAACAACATAAACACGACCGTGTGGGCCATTAACCCCACTTCGCCGCAACAAAGTTTACGAAGCAGAATTGAAAAACAACTAGCCTCCAAAACTGGCTGGGAATAACAAATAAAGACAACGAGCCTCCAAAGCCGGCTAGGAATAACAAAGCCACAAGCCACAACACGCGAGTCTTCTTGTCTTCTTATCTTCAAGTCTTCAAATCTTCTTATCTTCAAGTCTTGAAGTGTTCAAAAACACAAAAGACCTCTTAAAGTTCTTTACCACACTAACTGCGAGCTTCAGATTGATGTCACAGATGGTTCGAGCCGCCAAATGCCAAGTGCTATAACTTTTTAGAAAGCTGGTGCAGTAAGCTAACATCCTCCAAAATCTCAAGTTATTCTAAACTACCTTCTAAAAATTATGGAGGTTCAAAGTTTGTGCCTTCTTATGTCGATGGCAGCAAACCCTCTCCAACTTTGGCGACTATAACTTCTATACTACGATTCTAAACGAATCGTATAATAGCTTCATAGAAAGCTAATTTAATACGATACAACTCCTCTAAATTTCACTTTAAACTAATCTACTCACTAAAAGTTGTGTAAGCTTAAAACTCACGCCTCCCCACTTCCAAGATGGCAGAACTCTCATCTACTTGAATGGCTATAACTTTTTCATAGCGCATCTAAATGAGTCGAGTGATAGCTTCTTAGAAAGCTAATACAATGAGGTATGCTTCTCTCAAATTTCAAGTCCGAACACAAAGTATCGAAGCCGTGGTGAAGGCCCGAAGTTGCTGCTCCTCTAATTGGGTAGCGGCCAACTACTCCTCACTCAATCTCTCATAACTTTTGCGTATGAACTCCAAATTGAACAAAAACACCGCTCAAAGAAGCGCAACTTCACAAGGAACAACTTCATAAACTTTCATAACATTCTCATGAAAAAAGAGTACACACCGCCCGATCTCCTTCTCGGGAATTTTCTCACAGCACTCCTTACACATCAAAAACACACACCAAGAAGAAAAGAGAGTCGCCCCCCCTTATCCTTCACATCAGTCCATGTCTAAGCCACATGGGCATCTAAGCCTATTGGTTAACCTCCAAAAGCACTCTAAAGTCTACCAAGATAAGATAGGAAAGAAACCCCAACCATTGGGCTTCAAATGGTGAAGTTCCAAAAGAATTCTAAGACGGTCAAACCTTTTCTTAGTTTATTTTCTTTTTCTTTCTTGATCTAACATAAACATAAACACATAACAAACTCCTATATTAACAACTGAATGGATTCTACCTTTATCTAACCGAATAAAATTTCTAGAATTTGACGGAGCACCGCAAAAACATAACTCGCTTTTCGTTCATCGCTTAAATAGGTCAGCGGCCCTCGAAGCCAAAGACGGTGACCCATCTCATTAGAAAAGCGACTCACCATTTGGCCTTCATTGATATTTTCAAAACACCCTTCAAACACCATCTAATGGCCACCCGTCAATGAAGCTTCAGCCTCCAATACAATCACTAGAGCTCTCGCGTCCGGTTGTAGATTCACAAATGCAAATTGTCGCAGACTTGGATCTGGACGTGGTTGAACACGACGCTCGGAAGGCCCCGCTTCATCTCGCACTCGCCGTCTGGAAGTTGATGGCTGAGAAGATTGAAACGGATCCTCCGGTAATTGCGATAACGACAACTCCCACTCATCTGGGTCTTGAGAATCCATACTATCAACTCTAAGCAATCCAAGCTATTGGCTTGAAGCAAAACATGTGAGGCAAAGAAACTATCTTCCCTTTTTATATCTCTCAGTAACTTCTTTAAGAAGCTTGCCTTCACTGAATTACTCAAATAGTCATAAATAATTATATTTGAACTAAAAATAGCCCGCATAAAAAGATCTGGCTAAAGGACAAGGTCGCGACATTGTACAGTCCCTCAACAGTTGTATAAAGCCGCCTTAAGTCCACTAATGGTCGCCAAGTTGCGGACTTGGTTGGTTGTCAAGGTCCGTTGATTGTTGCCTGCCGATTCCGGGTTCGAGCTTTATCAAACTCGTTGAACGGCCTGGATAGTTGCAACTTGGTTCTTGCTAGTGAAAGCAGGAAATAAGCAGCCAACCGGCCACCTACGCTTCCCTGAACTACAGTGACAAGATGTAGGCTTCCAAGTTATACTAACAAGCTCCGGTTATCCCCCATTGAACCAAACCGTGGATTTCTCCACGACCCCAATCTTTTGTATCTTTCTCCTCATATTCTATCCGATGTCCAAGGCAACATCTTTAATGTTTTCACACAATATATTAATTTACAACACGACAATGCTCACATTTGTGCTTTGCAAATGTCAATTCCAAGGATTTTTTTAGACAAGACATGGACTGCAATCGCCACAATAAGTTTGTACAATGGAACTTTAACAAGCAATTAATCTATCTCATGGAGGCGTGCAACCATGTCTGCATGCAGTTGGCTGCATGATTAAGGCGTCCAAAGATGGGCCAATTACCATTGTCAAAGAGATTTCAAAGGTTTATTGCAGAACCATGTAAAGTGTCCCTCATTTAATCGAGTCAAACAAACTTGACGCTATCATAGATCTCAACCTTGATATTGTGCGCCTTGGCTTGCTCAGCAAGCCGCTCTACCACATTTTTCACCCAGAGGTATTAGATGGGAAGACAAGTACCACTACAACCAATACGTTTCTTTGCCAAAATCTCTAGATCATCAAATCAACAAGAGCAGAGGAGGAGAGCGGAAGGAGAAGATGGCATGGGAGTTGAACGAGGCGGTCACAAAGTCCATGAATATATGGGCATTGTCTTTAAATTCATTGTAACATCCACTCTCTCCTCTTAAAATATTCACATATTGTTCCTAGATTCATGGTCCATGTGTAGGAAAATTGGATTTTTTAGGGAGTCTTTTAGGATTTTAGAGAGCATCTGAGTGAGTCAATTGAAGGTTATGTGCTAGATCAATGTTGATATTGATATTTTGCGGATTTATGGAGTGCGTGTGTGGGTTTCGTGGGCAAGGGATTTATTGAAATACTTAGTTTCTTGAGAGATGGACTCCACAAGCAATTTATGGTTCTAGATGTAAGTTCCAACATATAAATGTTGTGTTTGAGGATTTTGGACGTTTGGAACGTTCCTTTTTCCAAATTCACATACTCCTTGTTCAACTTCCATATGTAGAAGATTGTGATACCATCAATTTAGAAGATAATTAGGGTTTTAGGAAGACCTTCTAGGATCATGTTTGCTTAAATTGTTCATTTTGAACATCTCTTTTGAATATATAGGGCCTAAGCTCACGGAAAGTTGAGATATCTTTTGGGCTCATGGAAAGTTGAGATCTACTTTAGAAAAGTCATTGGAACTTCCACCACTGCCAATATGAGAAGTGGACTACAAGAGGAAAAAGCTTGTATGTGAATAAAGAGCGGAGAGCGGTGAGCAAAAAAGAATGAGCAATAATTATAATAATTATTGTAAAGTTGAAAAATCATAGGGCTCCTATTATTGTGAACTATTTTTAGGAAATTAAAAAAGTGTAACCACAATTTGTTGTATGTATATTATAAAAAATTAGGACCAACGTCATCATATGAGATTTTTCATGGATAGTGACGTCATCATTGAAACATATATCTAGTTAAAAATATTATTTATAATTTTAGCCTATTCAATATTAGTTTTTTGATGTGGGCAACACTATAGGAAAGGTCTTGACAACCTTCATTGAATCTATTTTAAGATGTATGGAAACTCCAAATATGAATTTGTTAAAAAATTTAAAGCATTTTAAAAAGTTTGGGTTTTTTGTGCTACTATCGTAATGCTAAGCAAGGTTTGAAAAATCCGTTTATTTCTTAGTTTTATTCCAAGTGCCCGATATTTTGTATGCCAAATAATGAAAAGATTACATAAATTTTAAATCCAACTCGACAAACAAAGGTTAATGCTTTCATTTGAGGTAGAAGGATCATATGAGGAAAAAATGATGTTAATTTTTGTGAGGAGATGAAAATTGTTACAGCATCTTGCTTGAAAAACTGTCTCTTGCACCCATTAACATCAACAACTACACACCACGTTTTTGCAAAAATAAGAAGAAGTAAAAATAACAACATGTGTTCCACTGAAAATATTTCCAAGGTTCTTTAGTTTAAATTTTATTTATTTCAATAAAACGTATTTTTACTTTAATTTTTATAAAATATTCTTATATTCCAATATTTAAAGTTTTAAAATAGTATTTTTGGCTCTTCAGGGTAGAATGTTTTGCTTATTGCTCACATACAAACTTCCTCCCATTTAGGAACCTCTCATACATCCTCAACTCAATATTCTCTTGTTAATATTTGAAACCACATGGTGAAGGTGGCATAGTATTAAAAATACAAAAACTTCACAAAAAGTATGCAAAAACCAAAGGCAAGAAATCAAATTGATGACAAGAATAGTACAAGACCATGAAGAAGGCGACACCACTGTTCCACAAATTGTATCTGCAAGACTAAGAGGTACTTTGTCTTGCTTCTTATTTATACAATGAACAGTTAAGTTCAAAAGATCATTCTATACAAGGTTCGACGTAACTAGAAAAGGTTTATAGAAGGTTCTTGGACCATAGTACTTTTTGTGGAATCTTTTTGAAGCCTAAGGAATATTTAAATTTTTTTGTTGAAGTTTCTAAAAGACTGTGGAAGCTTCTCAAAGGTTGTAGAGGATTGTTGATTGCATGCCTATGACAACTCTTTTTCTTTTTAGAATGTATTCCAAGACAAGGACCATTACTTGGTCCAAAGTTTAAACTTGCAAGATTTCAAGAATTTCTTTCATAATTGATGGTTGTTAATTTTTTCCAATTCTTGGTAAGATAATTTACTAATACTGATTCATGATAAGTTTTGAAAATGCCTTAAAAATGTGAGTCTTGAGCTCTACACTTTCAAACTCCAATAAGACCTTAGTAATTTTTTAAGGAATGTGAAGTAAAGCTTTTGAAGAAAAATAAAATTACTTTAATAATCAAACATGGTAAGTGAGCTACCTTGTATGGAGTGCAATGTAAACGGAGAGTAGGTAAGTTATAAATCATTTAAGGAAAGACATCTCACATGGAATACTTCTAATCATTTATTATATCTAAAATGGAGCATGGATTAGAAGTAAAATTTAAGTGGCATTGGTGTGCGTTGTTACAAAAACTTCATAGCAAGGTCAATGTCTTCATCCACAATACCTATAACTTGGGCATTGATAACAACAAAAAATCTTCTCCCTCATAGTGGTAGTTGAGCAATAATTTTCACCCATTTGTTGACAACACCGGTCATAGAGATTTTTCACAAAAGATTGATTTCTTTGTTGTAAAAAGCAATAAGTGCGTTGAACAAAGGAAAGGGGACACGTTGAAAGAAGAAATGAACACACAAAAAGGAAGAGAGGTCTCTTATCGATTTTTGAAAAATGTGAAGAGAAGTTTTCAAAAAAGTTAAGGCTTATATTAATCATTAAATATGGTAGAGAGAAATCTTGTTTGAAGAGCAGTGTAAATAGGGAGTAGGCAACTTATGAATAATTTTAAAGAATGACATCACACATGAAATACTTGTAATTATTTTATTGTACTTAAGAATAGGGCATGGATGGTAAGTAAAATTCAAGCAACATGGTGGTGCAGGTGCATGGTAAATATTCCACAACGTGTTTGATGTCCTCAAATACAACATCTATTACTTGGGCGTTCATAACAATAAGATTGTCTCTCCCTCATAGTGGTGATTGAGGAACAATCTCCACCCGTTTGCTTACAACACGTCATAAAGATTTTCTACACAACATTATAGTCTCTATTATAGAACTCAACAACTGCTTCATGGAAAGGAGGGGGGAAGGTAGAAAGAAACAATTCACACACAAAAAGAAGAAAAGTGCCTTATTGGTTTTTGGAAAAATTAGAAGTAAAGTTTTCAAAATGGTTAATTCTTTTATCAATCATGAATATGATAGGTGAACTAACTTGTTTGGAGTGTATTGTAAATAAAGAGAAGGCAAGTTATAATCATTTAAGGGAGGACGTCACACATGATATACATTTAATTATATATTCTATCTAAAATGGGGCATGAAAAGGAAGTATAATTTGAGAGGCATTGGGGTGCGTCATATGCAAAAACCCTACAACAAGCTTAATGTTCTTGGTGTTGGAAGCGGGAAACTTGATCCAACCTTGTTACCACTACAATGTTCTTTACATATGTATTAGCATGCCAAGATTAGGTAGTCTCTTAGTTACCAACTAGTTAGTTCTGTTGCTGTTATATATTCTGAAATAAAATTGAAAATTTTCACATGTGTGGTGGAACCAACTCCGTGAGTCAATTGAGTTTACAACATGGTATCAGAGCTCCGAGGGGCTTTTTTTGGAAATAATTTGCTTCTTTGTTCCCCTTGAGCAAGCTCTCGGCGGAACATATCTTTATCAATTGGTCTGTTTGACAAAATATGAAAGAAAGACAAAGTGTGTGTATACAATTCTAGTTTGTAAGAGAGAAAGGAAAGACTGTGTGCAGAGTCAAAATTTGTATTTTTCAATATCCTTATTAAGTAGTTTCCGTGGCAATTGATTCGCTTCCTGGGCCTTTCAGGCTCAATGGGACAAATTATCAGACTTGGAAAGTAAGGATGAAATTTTTGTTGATGAAGGAATGCACCTGGAGGTATGTGGACCGTCAAGATGGGCATCCTCCACAAGTAGGTAAACCTCCTAATATTGTTGCTGAGCAAGTCAAGGGTCTTCATTCCTTATTTATGTCGGTCAAAGAAAATGTATTATCTGACATCGCTGAGTGCACAGATCCCATTGTTGCTTGGACAATGTTGGCTGATTTGTACTAGCAAAACAATAATTCTGGCAAATTAATGCTCAAAGATAAACTTCATACCATGCGTTTGCTTGAGAGAGCATCAGTTTTTGAATTCATTCAACAGATTCAAGAAATTCAAGCAGAGCTGAGAGGATTGGGAGATCCTGTTCCTGATGTTGAGTTGGTAGAAAGAATTGTAAATACACTTCACCCAAGCATGGATAGTGTTTATCAAAACATTTTGGATCTCAATGCCATGCCATCATTTGCTGATCTTACAGCCCATTTAATTTAGGCAAAAACTCAAGCTCATTTTTGAGGTTCAGTTTCCATGCATGATTTATCAACGCGCATGCAGAATTTAACGGTGAGCGAAGAAGCTTTATCAATCTGCATGAAAAATTCAACTCTTCCAATGTCACTTCATCAACATGCAACGTCAGCTTATCAAGGAGGATCCTATCGACGACCATATAACCAAGGAAGCAGGCGGCATGAGCCTCTTCGATGTAATTTTTGCAAGGGATAAGATCACTTCATGCGTAGTTGTCCTGACTTCGCTCTGGAAATAGCAATGCGTGCTCGTGATCGTCGGGGTCGTGGAGGACGTGGTGGACATGGATTCCACAACAATTCCAACACATTTCATTCTAACGTGGTCATTGTAGACTACGATGAGCCACCGCAATTATTTGAAGAATCCAACTTATTTGACGTTGCTCTTTGCAGCCTTGACTTGGAACAAACAAATAATTGGATAGTTGATAGTGGTGCTGCTAAGTATGTTAGTGGCACCCGTGAAGTGTTTGATTCATTAGATCAGCCAAGTCGATCCCATGCCATGCAGACTGCTTCAGGTCATGTTTTACCGGTATAAGGTAGTGGCACTGTAAACCTTTCTACCACAGGAGAGATAAAGATGAACAATGTTTATCACGTGCCTGGATTGACCAACAATCTAATGTCGGTTGGATGCATGGCTGACAAAGGATTTGTCCTTATTTTTTTAAAGATCAGTGCTTGATTTATAATGGGCCAAGAAACGTCGTTGGAAAAGGAGTACAAGATAAGAACACTGGCCTGTATCGACATATTATGGACAATCATGATTTCCCAATTTGTGTAGTTCAATCACTTGAAGTTGGTAAGTTGTAGCACCGCCGATTGAGACATATCAACCAACAGAGTTTATGATCAATGGGATCCAAGAATGTTGCAGTGGGAGTTCCTTTTATTTCCGGCACACCAGCCATCTACGATAGCTGCTTGGAAGGAAAGCAATTTCGACAGAAGAAATCAAAAGCTGTAACTCGACGAGCTTAACGACCTTTAAAACTTGTTCACTCAGATCTCTGTGGAGCACCGTTTCCACCATCTTTAGGTGGCTCCCAATACTTTGTCACGTTTACTGATGATTTTTCAAGGTATACGTGGATAAATGCCATGCATGAAGAGATGGAATCTATTTTTGCAAATAATACCTGGGAACTTGTTCTACATCCTTCAGGTGTAAAGTCCATTGCCATCAAATTGATTTATAAGCTGAAAACTCATGCACATGGATGTCTACTTCGACACAAAGCCTGGCTCGTGGCACATGGTGATAAACAATTTGAAGGAATTGATTTTGTCAACACTTTCTCACTGGTTGTGCGTTGGACGACAATGCGTACCATGGTATCATTAGCAGCGCAATGTGCATGGTCTCTTTTGCATATGGATGTTAAGTGCGCTTTTCTAAACGGAGATATTGCTGAAGAAGTTTACGTACATCAACCAGCTGGTTTCATTGAACCTCGATTTGAACGTCACATTTGTCGGTTGTGTAAAGCTCTCTATGGACTACGACAATCACCACGAGCTTGGAACGCCCGATTAGACACTTTCCTTCAGAAGCTTGATCTCACTCAGTCTTGCGCTGAACCTAGCTTATACGTATACATTGATCATGTTGGAATAGTCCTCTTAATCATCTATGTTAATGATCATTTACTTACTGGAAGTCATTGTACAAAAATCAAGTGGTTGGCTACGTAATTACAAGCTAAATTCAAGATGTCCATGCTTGGCTCGTTGGCCATGTATCTAGGTGTAACTTTCCATTACGAGCGTGCCAGAATCCTCATGCCACACACTCGTTATATTTCCAAGTGCTTGGAGGATTTGGCTTACTTACGTGCCTTCCAGGTGCAATTCCACTGGACCCAACCGTGAAGCTTTCACTAAATATGGATTTGCCACTTTTGACTGATCCAACCTACTATCGAGTCATTGTTGGAAAGCTGCTTCATCTCAATAACACCCGTCCTGATATTGTATATGATGTTGGTGTTCTCACGTGCATTACACAAGCTCCTCGCTTGGCACATCTTGAAGCAGGTATTCATGTGTTCCGCTACTTGAAGGAAACATCAGACCTTGCAATTCTCTATCGGCAAGAGGAGAGAGTAGTACCTTCGAGTTATACCGATAGTGATTTTCAAGGTGATATAGACGAGAGACGCTCAATCTCTAGATGCTTATTCAATATTGGCAGTGGACCTACATCATGGCGCAGCAAGCTACAAAGCGAGATAGCACAGTCAAGTTCGGAAGTTGAATACACAACTTGTACCAAGGCGGAAAAGTAGGCTTTGTGGGTGCGAAACTTATTTTCAAGAAGATATTGGGATGGCACTAACAAAACCCCTTGTTGTGTATTGTGATAATCAAAGTTGTATTGCTTTGGCCAAGAATCCTGTTCAACATGCTCGCATCAAACATCTTGATTGTGAATGTCACTTCATCAGACACCAAGTAAAGAAAGAAAGAATTGAATTGGTATTTGTGAGGTCACAAGAATAGCTGGCTAATATCAACACAAAAGCATTACCAAAGCCAAGATTTCTGGAACTGCAAAACGCACTGCACCTCACCACACTGAAAGAACTACGTCAACAAGAGAAGGTGTGATCTAGTATGGTGTACCTTCCCTAGCTGATAGAGCAACGAGACAGATAGAGGCCACAACACCTATCACTTAGGCGTTGATAATTACAAGACATCCTCTCTCTCGTATTAGCAATTGAGCAACAATCCTCACAACACCCGTCATAGGAATTTTCATGCAACATTATTGCCTCTGTTGTAGAACAAAACAAGTGCATTGAACAAAGGAAGTAGGGAGGTGGAATAAATGAACGTGGGCACACGAAAAAAATGTCTCTTACCATTTTTTGGAAAAAATATGACATGAAGTTTTCAAAAAATTTAAATCCTATATTAGTTAGCAGATATGGAAGCTAACTTGATTGAAGTGCATTGTAAATGGTGAGCTGACAATTTATCAACCATTCAAGGAAAGGCAGATTCACACATTTGCAAACATGGGGGTAGAGAATAGAAATATAATTTCAGCAACAATGGAATGCGTGGAAATTTCTACAACAAGGTCAATGTCCTCGGCCACAATACGTATGACTTGGGCATCGATAACAACAAGATAACTTCTCCCTCATAGTGGTGATTGAGCAACAATCCCCATCCATATGCCCACAATATCAGTCATAGGGATTCTCCACACAACATCGTTGCCTCCGTTGTGGTAGGCATCAATTGTATTGGAGAAAAGAAAGGGGAGGGGTGTAAAGTAAGAATGCGCTTACAATTAAAAAGAAAAGCATTTAATCCAATTTGTTTGAAAAATGTAATGCATACTTTAAAAGAAATGAAATCAGATATTAGTCATCAAACAGTCAAGGTGGGTGAGCTAACTTGGTTGGAGTGCACCAGGCCTTTTTTTTTGGTTTCAGAGTTTTAGCCAGATTTGGCCAGAGTGGCGACACAAACTTTTTGACGATGGCAAGTTTGGCGACAGAAAGTTTCTCTCAAAACCATACAAAACCAAATTTTCTCTATAAATATCCATTTTGGAGAATTCATCTCTATAAACATAGATTTGTACATCCTTTTTGGTGACAAGTTGGAGTTCATTAGTAGCAATATGGCGATATGCCAACGGCCATCAATGAAGTTTTGGCGATATAAAATCTTAAGATTTCCCAGTTTTTCGGGAATATTCTACTTTTGGAAATAAAATTTCGCTTTTTGGCCTCAGGTCGCCAAAAAAAAAAGCCCTGTAGTGCACTATACATGGTGAGTAGGAGCCTCCAACCCAAACATCACTATACAATTCATATAATTCACATAAGATAGAGGCACCTAATTCCGATCACTAAAGCCAATTGGAGACTCATATGACATTGTATGTCAAAAACATTTATGAAGAAAAATGCGGAATTAGGAATGAAACTCAACAAATATTTTTTCAAATTTAATCTCAGAGATTTGCAATTGATATAGAATTTTAGAAGCCCTAAAACCAGCGGAGCCCATAATCAAACTATGGAGTAGGTGTGAATTTGGTGGCCTTCTTTGCCCAATGTCAATAACTGATAATGAGTACCTTCTTTGCCCAACGTCAATAACTGATAATGAGTACCTTCTTTGCCCAATGTCAATAAGTGAGAGTGAGTAAAAAGAGAAAAGACATGCCATGGATAACCGACTCATAGAGGTACCCAATGCCGATTGACCTTGTTTGACTTGAGGCAAGGCCACCAATGAGAGCTCAATTGAGGTGGAGCAACCCAATATTGCACTCTTCGTGACCCAATGCCGATAATGGCTGGAGTTTTCAAATTTTGAGTTATTGGTTTTGGGTTGCTTCATGCACCATTTCATGGACCATTCCATGCATATTCTACTAATCGGAATTGGGTGGCCAATCGGAATTGGATGCCTCTACTTTATTGTAATGACAGATTCTCACCGGATACGATTGAACAAAAGACAAATATATATCAACCTCTGATAAGTGAAATAAATTCAAAATCCATTCAAAATTCCAAATGCCTCTATTAGAAGCACTTTCAAAAACATCAACACCATGGCTATCCAATAGGTCGTGTCTATTCTCCTCTACAAACAACCAACCGCTAACCAAGCCGCATAATTCACAATAAATGAACAATCCACTTCCAAACAAGTATACAAACAAATATCGCTTTACCTCCAACACCATACGCACTACACTTTCTTCTCTAACTTGAAAGGCTCTATTTGAGCCTCGTATTCTATAGTGTCTACCCTCAAGAGGGGGATGTAATTCCAGGAGGAACATCATACATGAAATGGTGTTGATGTTTTGAATGTACTTTGTCCAAGGGACATCGTTTCAGTGGTGGAACAAACATACACTTTATTCACGCCGGTCTCTTTTGGAGACCGGTGTTCTTCTTCTTCTTTCAGTGAGTAGAAAATCTATAAATAACATTAGGAGGAACATCAAACATGAAATACTTGCAAACATTTATTCTACCTAAAAGTGGGCATGGATGGAAAGTATAATCTAAGCGGCATTGAGATGCGCCAATTGTAGAAACCCAAGAGCAAGCTTGATGTCCTCGACTAGTGACACTTTATACTTAGGACTTAAAAACAAAATAGTTGTCTCTCCTTCATAGTAGTGATTTGCAACAAATTCCACCCATTCACTCACAATACCGATCATTGTGACCTTCATTATAAAACCTAACAAGGTCTAGCGCGGTAACATGTTTTTGGGCATCTAAATTTTCTACTTCATAGGATACCACCTATATATATATAAATACATATATATATAATTATAGAAGTATATATGTATATAGATATATAGATACATAGGTACACAAATATATAGTTATATAGGTATTCATATATATAGTTATATAGATATACAAATATATGGATATAGAGATATAGTTATATAGGTATTCATATATATAGTTATATAGATATACAAATATATGGATATATAGATATAGTTATATAGGTATTCATATATATAGTTATATAGATATATAGATATATAGATATACATATTCATATTCATAGATATATAAATATATAGGCAAATACAATGCATTTTTTATATTGGAAGTGCTATAAATTCCAATGACATGGGGGATAGGGCATTGCAGACACACATGGATGTGCACCAATAGAGGGACTAGCGATGCTATGTAGCCCACATATAATCTAGCGACATATTATTCCAATTGGATGTGTCTTCTAGGTATCACCTAGGTTTTGGCTTCAGCAGACAAACAAATGAATATCAAGTGTAGATCTCCGTCGTCCATGACAAGGCAACGACACTCCCCACTTTCCTCAAGTCTGCCAATTGAGGGAAGTGGAGACTTAGGAGACTTGAGAGAAGCAAAGACTTGGGGGACTTGGCTTGTAGATATACATGTTGAATCATACACGGGCCATAAAACGACGCCATGTCATCGGAACTCTTAATACTTCAAATATTGGAAGTGGACTCTATATATAACAAAAATGATTTCATATCTAGTGATCTAGAACCTAAGTAAAACTTCAAAGATACTCTTTCAAACGAAGCCTTTCGGATAAATCACTTTGTCTTTTGAATGTATGCCATATTAAACTATTTCTGGACTTTGCAAAGTCCAGAAATAAGGAAGAAGGATTTCAGTGTAGTAGAATTGTGGCACCAAAGAGATTGAGAGGGATACAAATAAAATGAATCTTAGTCATTCAGCCGGATATCTCCGGATGATTTTAGTCAGACGATACGAATCGATTACAGTGATAGAACCTTGCTCAAGGCGAGGTACGATATTATTGACAGAAATCCTACTGACTCGATTTTCTTCCCAGGGAGTACTTAGGGGTTGCCTTGAGAAAATGAATTTAGAGCAGAAGGCATTGACATTTCATGGATGTCGTTAAAACAGCCGGAGATATCCGATCGAATGCAGGGAAAGCAGAAAACATTTGGTCAATTTTCATAAACAAAATTGCTTTTTCGGAAGAGAGTCCGTTTACAAGACCATCACATATTTGATCAGCTCTACGAGACAACAATGACTAGCCTCAGTGAAACTCCTGGATGAAAGACCAATACCTATCCTGGCACTACCTCTGAAGACTTCTAAAAATCTTTCCAGTGCGCCGGCGCGTACATGTCCGAATCAACATCAGACCCTGTGTCACAACCAGTTTGAAATGGGCTGCAGCTGCCCTCCGAAGAAGATTCCTTCTCGTCATCATACCATGGGTCGTCCTCTTCCTCTTCTTCAACCAAACGACCTCCGAAGACTGTCTCATCTTCATCACAGTCAACCTCGTTCTCGTCCTCCGCTTCATAGTCGCCGCCGTCCTTCTCCTTTGGAACATACTTGCTCTGAGCGTCCTCCTCCAATTCGTCCCGAACACGCGGATTGGAACCTATCGCCCTTGTGTACCCGACTTGAAAGCGAAGCACTCGTCCCTTCTCCGAACCCTGAGCGTCGCTAACCATCCTTCGTGAAACTCTCCGGTCTACCGAATCAGACTCTTCCCTCTCCCTCTTCCTACTTGCGAAAGCCATCTCCTCTCTCTCAACCCTGGCTATGGACTAACAAAACTAACAAGTTGAAAGACAAAACATATGAATTGGTGCAGACCTAAACCCTTTCTTATACTATCCTCCCTACCAACCCATTAATTACAGATCTCGAGCGTAGATAAAGGATGAGTCATTGATATAAGTCGCCATAACACCGAGACTGATAGAAATAAAGGCAGCTTCCACAGACACGAATGACCAACATGGTAGGCCACGCGTCAAGCGTGCTGTTGTAACGTGATGTGCGAAGTACAATCTCTGCCACCAACCATTAGCATCACATCAATGATAAGAAGGTCCTCGTACAACTGATATGTAGTGTGTAATTGACCGCGTATTATCATTTTAGTTGTGGCATGTCAAAAATCTAAGAAGGAACCAGCCATGGGAATAACCAAAAGGTCTCTGATACATTGTTGAAACATCCATCGTAAAATGAAATGCAGTATCGAAGTCACATAAAATCTCCGGATATGATTCAATACTATTCAGAACACCTAGGTAAGCTCAAAATTGGGAAGCTCAAAATTGGAACCCCATTGTTGAGAATGGGGGATGTGAATCTCCTATCCGGAGATCGCCGGCTAGATCTTACCGACTAAAACATGGCAATATACAAACATCCTTAGGTCCACAAAATTTAACTTCCATAGCCGGAGATCTCCGATAAGCTTTCGGAGAGACGTGAGGGTCCAAAAATATACCGCTGGCGGAATCCAATCAACAGTAACTCTGTCACTCTTCAATGTACCCAAATTACATTGAATGGAAGAGCACACTTTCGGTCCTCTTCACGATGACTGGCGAGAGCTGAAAGGAGGGATGACGAACTCGGGCCCAGATAAATAAAAGCGTCCACAACCGGAGATCTCCGGTGCTCTACGGTGTGGACGTAGCAGCTCTACGAGATTTTTCACAAAGAGAGTTTCACAGAACTGAATTATACGTAGAAGGACTGATCAACGTATCAGAGATCAGCGACATTCGCTTTCTCTAAGTTCACAAGCGCTGCTTCTTTCATTTTCCGTGGAATGGACCTCGTAAGTTGGTTAACTTTGCTTGACCAGGTCGCAAACAACACGGAACTCACATGACACCAAACAAGCTTCTCTTGGTCCGCAACCCAAGTGGCTTCCCAACAGTCCTGGTACTTCCTCTTCAGATTCTTCTGCTTGTTATCAGGCTCCCAATACTTAACGAGGAATTTCCCATAGTTGACATTACCATCTTCCATGACGACCTCCAAAACTGCTCTTCCCTGCCAGATAGGATAGATGTCAGGATCACTAGGTCTTACTAAAACCCAGGAGCCATGACGAATGTCACGCCAAGGATTAAAAGTGGACTTGGGGGCTTCATTAGAGGGTCCGCAGTAAGGCTCAAGAACCTCATCCTCGGGAGTGACATCCTCTGGTTGTGGAAGCAATCCTAGAAGATTTTCACCTCCCTCATGAAGGCCTCTCCAATCATGGGCAGGCCAGAATCCCTCTTCGAGTTCGGAAGGCGTCTGGGGAAGTGGCTTGTCTAGCTCGTCGATGACATCCTTCCAGTACTACAGGTATGGGCGGATGGAGTCCGCGTACCCTGCGCACTTAGTCATTCCGGACGCCCAGTACTCAACGTACTTCCAAAGCCCCGTCTTTATAAAGTTTTTGTTCTCTGTTGCTTTCCTGGCCTTGTCTCTGGCAACATCTTGGTTTCCAACAGGGCTCTGCTCCTCATTACCCCATATAGGCTTGAAAGGAACAAGCTTGGGAGATCCTGTTGGAAGCATGGGACGTCCGAAGTTTTATCGGCTCTCTGTTCATGGGTAACCACTCTGCGTCAACGGCAGATTTCTTGAACTTCATGACCGGAACACCGTCATTGTCAACGAAGAACTTGAAAAGATGCATATCACTAAGTCCCACCAGACGTGCCGCCCCGCTGCATAGATAGCCATCGACGTACGATTTGAAGTCGGCGACCTCTTGGATAACTTTCGGCATGAAGGCTAGTTTCTGTGACTTCATGAATGCCTTAATCAAATCCGCTAGAATATATGTACTGCTTTTCTTCAGTTCTTTCCATAGATGACTAAAGTAAGCATCAATATCTTCATGTGTATGTCCAACAACCAAGAAGCCAACCTGTATCTCCTTGAAAACACCTTGAGCAGTTAGCAGTGATAAGAATGCCATCAAGTATTGGTTCTTGTTGTCCTTCGCTGAGTCGTCAAGCTATAGAAACAATTTCGGTAGCAAAGGTTTCGGTCCCTTAAAAGCACTCGGCTCCACGGGCTCTAAAGCGTCGACGCACCTGCTCTTTCCCCTCATGAGCGCCGCGAACATCGAGTTTGGAGGAGGGTGCTCGAAGAGCACGCGCGTCTCATGTAAAGGTGCTCCCTCAAGGCGCCGAAAAAGTTTTGCCAGAGAGGAGATGGTGGCGTTCGAATCTTCAGGGCATAATGCAGGAGCATAGTGAGCATACGCTCCGTCAACATGACCGTGAGCCACCATTCCAGTGACATTCATGGGAAGCTGTTCGAGATCAGATGTCGCCTTAGTAGTCCTCCACATGCAAGGAAGGGCAGTCTTCGCCGTGTCCATCTTGTTGTGAATGACACAAAGAAAGGTCAACGGCTTCGCCTTTGGCTCCTCTCTCCATGTTGCGTAAAGCTTCCGGCAAGACTGTTGGTGATTCAAGTGAGCCTGCCTGTTGCTATAGAATAGCTCGTAAGCGGGCATTCCCTTTGGAGTTGTCAGTAAGAACTGATTGAATTCATCCCAAGCATTGCATTTTGCGAAGGTGCTTCCAGATGGCTTACTAGCAACATTCCCGAAGAATTCCTTTCTAACCCTACTAACTGTGGACTGACTTACAGGCGGAAGACCGTAGGAGTCGTTTGTCTACAAGATGAAATAATTACGAAGTGATAAGAGTATTTCAAAAAGACAATCCAGTAGACAGTTCGAAGAACAGAGTAAAGCAAATAAAGGTCATTTCATGTCAACGATGACACAGCCGGAGATCTCCGGTTCGATAACTAGGACTTTGGTCGACTGAAGAAAGAGAGTTCTAATCCATATCATTATGTAGGGACAAATAACGTACAACATTGACGTTGGCTCGAATTTGCTTCCAGTTGTTTCTGGCAGGAAGATACTTGAGAGTGTCAATCCGACCATTCCCGACACTTCGCATTTGGTGAGGCATCTGATCCGCGTTGTCATTAATAATCGACGTCATTGACCCCATCACTTGTATAGTGGCAAGCCGTGGGCGCTTGATGCCCTTGTTACCGTGAGTTGCATTGATGATTCCTCTACTGAAATGTGCGATGCACGAGTGAAACGTGGACTTCCGAATTCCATGGATCGTGTACCATGCAACGGAGCAGACCTCCGTTCCTAATAGAGTGACGTACTTTCTCTTCCGGTCCCCGTCAATTGAGTGAAACTGTCCGCCTACCGAGATTGCATACTCCATTCCGTCTTCAAAGGATTTGTCATAGAATTTCTGTCTAACAGAAAGAGTCTGGGATTGTTGAAAATATTGGCAACATCGTCTGGGACAACACCTTTCCGAGCTGACTTTGCGAATTTCGTCATCCATAGTCCTCTTGGTGTATAAGGATTCTTTCCTGTTGAGGTCTTGCTGTCGGAAAATAAAGCGGTAAGGCTCCTTTGCACGACCCCCCAAATAAGCACCAGAATCAGGTTGTAAAGGCAAGGATGCAAAATGATCTAATGTGTTTCTTAGAGACCTCCCGGAAGGAAAACAACATTCAAGAATGGGCCACGATTCATGACTCATAATTCTCTCCGTGTCCCCCACAAAAACGTCGAGGACAGTTACACCAATGTTATCTTCTCCCAAGCATCCACTACGGAAATGATCCGCTGGTAACGAGGCCATGATTCTTCCAGAACAGAGTACTAACATATTCCCGTCCAATCGCTGCACTTCAAGTCCAACCCATCGCTCTCGTGGTACGAAAGGGGACTCGTCGGACCGGAGATCTCCGGTTGGAATCTTCACATGCGCCCTTCTCCAGAGGACCGTCCGCCGAAGTGTTTGAACAAGTGAACCATATCTGCGTTGCAAGGGAATGACTGGAAATTCTTCCGCTAAGGACGTTATGGCCGTTGGTCTAAGTAAAACGAACTCACTGGAACCGACTGGTATGTCAACTCCAAGCCATTGACCAACTGGGTGAACCTCGACAATTGACGCTTCTTCAATTTCGCCTGAGCCTGGCCTCAAGAGGTTCACGGACAATCCTGACCACAAAACCTCCGACCTTCCAGTAGACTCTTCGGATGGATCATCTTCTTCCATAAAATCTGCTCGACCGAAATTGGGGCACTGAGCTGCGACCATGGCAAGATCGTCCGAGTCACTCTCCCACCAATCAGAGTCAGACATTCTCCCGGCCTCCGTCGGTGGATGTTCGGCTGGTGGCCGATGGCCTTAGTACGTGAATAAGTGGACGTGGATTAGAACTGAATAACCAAGGTCAAAATCGTAGGGTGTGTCTAGCCGAAGATCTCCGGATGACTCGATAATGATCAACAACGTCCATTACTTGTGTAAGTGAGGATGAGAAGGGTGAAGCTAGAAGTTCCATTCGTAACTAACCGGAGATCTCCGGTTCATCCGAACCACGCTGCCGTGATATCTTTCAATGGTCATCTCGACCTTGAATAGCCGGAGATCTCCGGGAACCCTAGGCTTGTAAAATGGGACAGCGACATGTTTTTGGGATAGTTGCCGTGGCCTGCAAGTGAGCATGGCAGAATCCAGACTGTCACGGCTTGAACAGCCGGAGATCTTCGGTTCGCATTTATGTCGTTATCGAAACATCGGCCGTACAAAATATTCGAGGGTGTGGCAGTAAGATTCAGTCGCCAATCCCTGAGAACTGTTCGGATTCACACCCCGATCAGTCACGTCATCTTACTTCTCGAGTCGAAATATATTAGGCGCTCGGAATCTATTTGTTAATTAGGAGACGATTTAGTTACTGAATCACTACACGACAGCTCCCGATGGACTGTAAGGGCAGAATGAAACACAATCTACATCAATCCTATCAAATTGAATGCGGATACGAAATTATACGAGGAAACAAACCTAACACTCTTGGAACACCTACTTTCTAATTGTTTCCCTGCAGAATTCTAGCACGATGTCGCGCACGCAAACACTCTCACTAACTGGCTCAGCTCCCACAGTATCCCAAACCTCTAGAGCAAAAAAGGATGAGAGCTGAGTTGAAGGATACTCTTATCAACCTCCTCATCACCTCCTGGTGGGAAAATTCAGGCACTCAAATTTGAAATGAATCTTGGACATGCATACTCTATCATAGTAACTGCAGTACACCATCATGATAGTGCGCATTCTTCGACGTGCCCACGACCGAGGCCACATTCCACTCATGATGAATGAAAGGCTCGTACTCATGGGATGACCGTATTGTCAGGAAACCATCTAGTTCTCAGAGTGCTGCAAATTAAAAAACGGAAGATGAAGTATGCCCCATGGTGTATCTTTGTGATTACTAGGGCCGTATCACGTCATGGACTAAGTCACAGTATAATGTAATCGTATGATACTTCTTGTACTCACCATTATAAATGAAATTATACCCTATCCATGGAAAACAGTCGGCCCACTGCTGCCGACTACACTAAAAGTTTCATTTAGTGTAATGGCACGAATAGTGTACTTACCTTTGTACTTTAATTGCAAACAAGTTGACAAATAGTGTACTAATTGCAAACAAGTGTACTTTCTAAATAGTTAACTCGATCAAAATTTACTTTATCAATGATAACTTTATCGGAATACACTTCATGGAATTTTCGGAGACGGTGATAGTGTATATACCTCTCGGATGTCGCCATTTTTTTGGCGAGTAAGATGTCCTCTTCGGCGGATGGCTTCTATTGTAGCGCCTTTGTACTCCTCCGGCGTTCGTTGGCTGGTGATGATTGGCGCTTCAGCCAATGGCTCCAAACTCCAACAACCAAACTCCAATTGTGCTTGATAAAACAAGAACGCAAAATCAGGAAGATCACGATTACAAATGGCGAGAAATAGGAGGACGGTAGGGTTTTATACTTGGATCCGGCTGATCGCCCCGATCGTTCGATCTTCATTCAAAGGTAGACGGACGACCACGACTTAATTAGATATTCTCAAGTTTGATCTAGGTATCAATTCTCATTTGACATGCCAACTCGAAGGGTTGATTTGGAATAAACATTGAACCTAGGGTCGAGGGGCCATGATACTAGGGTATGAAGTGACATCTTAAACTTTAATGTCGCTTAGGCCATCATTGGGTCTAAGGTCTAAATCCCTAGTTCTGCAATGTCACTTTGACTGATTTGATTTCAAGGAAATTTCATCTTGACACTTCTTTTAATTTGAAATCTCTTAAAAGTGGCGCAATCTTGACTGCCCATGAGCGGGAGTCAATGATCAATTTTGGAGGGCAATTTCAAATTTCAAGTTCGCATGCATTGGTTGGATGAAGATGAGGATATGACCTCAATCCTTGAAATTCCTCCGTCATTTCTGAACTCTCATGCCTCCTCCTCATTACTTCTGCCCTCTCATGTAGGAATTTTGTAGGAGTCTTTTTCGCACAAGTCCATTATTTCAGGTCCTGCAAGAGTCCGTTATATGTTCAGATCCTGCACGAGTCTAGCACTTTTCCTGGTTTTGCGTCAGCCATTTTTTCATGCAAATTCTTGTACAATTTCTTTTCATTTCATTGCGTTATTGATAATCTTATGATCAGTTAATGACTTTTTCATGTTTTTGGCAGATAATAAACTGTGACTTCTGTTTAGATTCAAGTACAATTGACTATGTCCTACCACTCTTGTTCTTTGTTCCATAGTCCGTCGGCCGATGATAAAGTCCACTCAGCGGATGCCTGATACATCTTTCACTTGGTAGACATTATCCAAAGCATTCAAATGTTGGCGGGCCGCCCACGGCTTTTTGCAAGAGTCCTATTGCCGATCAATCCGCTAGCTAATTAAACACAGTGAAGGGGTTGTTGGACGGGTTTACCGACCCTAAGCTTTTTAGAGCCATCCTTGTCGGCAACCTGCCAACGAAATCATTGTAGTTGCCATTCCATTATCCGTCAATCCAAGTGATTTTATTCCGTTGATGTCAACATGGACTGTGAACCCATTCTATTCTTCATATAGAACAAGAAGTCCTGATGATGGAAGCTTCGTACATGTGTTGTTGTTGCTCTCACATATTCCGCCTCTACTTTGCTGGTCGAGCGACTGTTGAGCAAGTCATTCTTAGGGATCCATGGATTATTTGTGTGAAGGTGATTGAAGTGTACGATGCTGTGGGACTCCGTTCCCACATGGTGTCGGAAGTTAACCTTAAATTCCGGCCAAAACAAAAAAATTAGTTAAGTACTTACGATAGTTTGTGCTAGAATACAACCTGTAGTCTTCATGTAAGAATACAGACGGATGGATCCGGCGGCAAACCCTAAATAAGCCTAAAGCTGCAAAATGCCGGGCCGGAGTAGTAACAGAATTCCGGTCAGTCTGTTATCTGGAACCATCAGCCGGAGCTGTCGCCATCAACTGTCATCATGAGCCGTACTAACGGCCAAACTACAAAAGGCTGGGGGTTCGGGGGGAAACCCTTTCTTTTCACTTCTTCTTTGCGTGTTGATGTTCCGCTCCAACACTTTTTTTTTCTCTCTCTCTTTCTCCCTCACTCTTACGGTTTTCTAACCGCTTGCCGTTAGGGTTTGGAGCTTAGACGGTTAGAATGGAGGTGCGTCCGTTAGGGAGAGTTTTTGTGAGGACAGTGCGTACAGGGACAACGTTGAGAGACTCTGAGGTTATAGGCAGAACTCATGAAGACGGTCCCGATGGCGAAGAAGAAGAGAATAAATAGAGACGGGCGCAGTCGGAGGGACGAAGAGCCGGCCGTTACGCTCCCTCCTTTGACTTGCATCATACCGAACATCCCAGCAGACCCGGACGAGTACAACACGCTGAAGAAGAGCCTAAAGATGATGGGGTGCGAGGGTTTGCTCAAAGTTGCCTGGGGCATCCGGGAGGCGGTCTAAGTCCGGGAGCTTATAGGCGCTCCGGATGAGAAGTACAAGGGGTTAATGAGAGCCCATCCGGAACTCTGGGGAGTTCCATAATGGTCTCACGCGTACGACTTCCGGGCCGGCCGCACCAACGTGGTGGAACGGCGGGACGAATTCCTAGCGGACGAATTCGAGGGACCAACGGACCCGAAGGATGGCTACAACCTCCAGGACCTTTGGCACCAGGATGCCCAGCTTGTGCTAGGGTTTTTAAATCCTATCTTCCATCCAGAAAAGCCGAGACGGGTGGTGGCGAAGTGGGCCTGCACTTTCCTCGGAGCACTCCGGGGGAAGATCATCGTAGACTGGGGGACGCTAATGACCGAGATGATCAACCGTCTCGTGGCCAATCTCCAGAAGGTGAAGAAATTGGCAACACCTCTAGCCTCATATGTGGTGCACCTCTACTGTCACCACCAGCAGCTAACTCCGGCGGAGGTCAGGCAGTACGACGAACTTCTCAACTTCTAGAAATACAGAGGTGACGAGTCAGAGGAGGAAGGATCCGGAGGGAAGGAGCCTGTGTCGGAAGCAACAACCATAGGCACTCCGGAAGGCCGGAGGGCTCCGAAGAGACATCGGAGGAAGGAGCCAGTGCCAGAGGGTCCGGAGACCCTCAGCTCATCCGCGTTGTCCGGAGAAGACGAGTCCGGACCCTGAGCGGGAACCAGCCGGAAGAAGAGGAAGGTTGACCGGGAGGACTCCAAGGGTCAGCTCAAGCTGATGGACGAGCTCACACGCAATATCGGCTGGAGAGTTGGGTTCCTTAAGGAGACCAACTACATCATCACCACTAGCGTAGAGCAAATCTTCCGGAGTCTAGACGTCGACAAGCTAGAAGACGCCATCACCAGGGTGGAGGAACTCCGGAGCAGAGAGACCGACACGAAGGCGCTGCATCTCCAAATTTCCTCCATGTTCAAGGCCAACACGGAGATGGAGAAGAAGATAAAGCACTACTTTCAGGAAGCAGCTCTGGCGGTGATGGGCCGGAAATAGGCGGAGGAAAAGGCCAATGCTTGCGCAACTGCTCTGACGGAGGTCTGGAAGGCTCTGGAGGTGCCGATTGACGTGGTCAACCGGAGCCAACTCTTCACCGAACTGGTGGAGAAGGATAAGAAGGTGACCAGGACTAACATCCTTCGGTTTCTCCTGGACCAAGCGGAGAAGATGGGTCGGACCTGGGAGCAGATGAAGCTGCTCGTCGACAACATCACCTCGATGCTTCCGCAGGCCTCAACAGCACCAGCACCGGAAGGCGGCACGATCCCGGCACGAACTATGGCCTCTCCGAAACCATCGGCGAAGACAACTCCAGCTCCAGGGACCTCGGCGAATTCAGAGTCTCTCGACACTCCGTCACCTCGGACGCCGACGGAGGGTATCTTACCTCCCAACCTGAGTACGAGTGAGATCCTGAAGAAGCTTCCGGATCTGCTGTCGCCACCTAACAAGCGCTTGCCAGACCCTCCGGCGGAAGGCGACCTCCCGACACCACCAAAGTCTGTGTCCCGAAGATTGGCGCCCGGACCAAGGAGTCCCTCTGGAAGCTATAGAAACTTGGTCCGGGAGACCAGGTCAGCTTCCGAGACGGAACCACCAACGCCTCCTATTCCGAAAGGTTCACCGGAACAGCCGCCTCCACCGCCGGCCTCTAGAACTCCGGTGGCAGGAATTTCTCCAACGGCCGGACCATCTACACGGAAGACCAACCTTTCCCCCGCGACATCGAAGAAGGCGAAGGATAAACAGCGGACTCCGATGGAGATCTCCCCCTCCCGTAGGAGTGGGAGAAACTAGGAACCAGGTGCTCCGACTTAGATTAGTTAGGTTTAGTATTTTTTGGGTTTAGATTCCAGATCAGCAGCGATTAACGATGGGGCCTCAAGTGCACCCGGCTGCTAACGGAATCGACTGCCAGTTTTGTAGTTAGAGTAGAAATTCCGGAGCAGGAATTGTTCCGAGATTTTAGGATCTGAGATCCAATCTGGGACCTTTCCGGATTTCTTGGATCTTTTAGATAAGATCTAGCGGACTTCACGTAGGATAGTTAGGATGAAGGCTAAGTTTAGCAGGGACTTAGTTAGTACTTAGTAGTGAGGTTTTCGAAAAAAACCTTTCATCTTGTCTTTCGCACTTGGTTAATATACAACACTCCTTTGTATTAGACTTGCTCTCTTGTACTTTTGGTATGAGGTGTATACTTTGTGAGTAGCTGATCCATTCCTGTGGGAGAGGTTGTGTCAGTATCTTTCCGGAGTGTGGTGATGGTTAGTTCGTTAAAGAGAGAAACCGGTCGAGGTCCGTGTCGGGAGATCGCATGGGAGAGCTGGAGGGCTATTGCAGAGGTGTGCCTGGTAGACTCCAGGGTCCGGAAGTAGCCAGGAGGGGAGGGGACGAACTGCAGAGGTGTTCCTGGTAGTCTCTAGGAAACGGAGAGATCCGTTATAACCTGGATTCTGGTCAAAGCCGGAGTTTTCCTCCAAGATAGGAAAATGCGTGATGCGTAGGTCTAGACGGAGTACCTTGACGAGGTAGTAACATCATTTCCGAAAGATAACAATTGCATTCACCGGAATGTTGTTGTAGTCCAGACTTATCTCTGTGTGACCGCGTCCGGCGGCGGAAGGCCATCCGGATGTCGTGAGAGTCTAAGTCTAGCAACAACAATCAATTCATCAGCTAGCAGAGTAGGGAGAGTCATGTTCGGTCACTATAAGTTCCGGATAGCGGGTGCCTAGCCACTTAAAGTCACATGGCAGTGGGAAATCCAGCCACTTACACAAAACAGGATCAGTGGGCTCCGGCCACTCGCTTAAAAACTCCAGGAGCCTCTCTGAGGAAGAACAAAGACAAATCAAACTAGCCTCCGGACTTCCGGAAATTACTTTCCGGAAGCCATTGTACAAAATCCGGACTCCGGAAGGATCTGGATCTCCCATACATAAGTAATGAATATAGCTAACCTTAGAACGATTGTTATGGTAGTAAAGTAAATCTAGAGTATTTGGAAAAGAACCTTAGATCTCTGTGGGAACGAAACCGGAGCGGTTACTTTGGAAGCATTTAGTGACGATTGGGTGCATTCCGGAGGAATACTGTTTCTACAAACTGCAACAGATGCACTAGAGATGCCCATTTCATTTCCAGTAGGTGGCGTATTCATGTTGCGCGGTTACAAAGGCCGATTGATCAGCTGGGAGGCGGCTGATCTTAGGCCTTACGCTAACACCGATGATTTATTGAAGGAGCTTGCAAAAAACCCTTCATTGGCAGTTCAAGATATTTAGCTTGTCCAAGAGTTTTTGGACCTTCGCGATGGCACGGAGGTGGCCCTACTTGATATCAGTGGCGATCAGAGACATTGGGCAGGAGTTGGAGTCACCCACAAATGCTCACCGAAGGGTACGTGGGAGGGGTTTCCCATTCCTAACAGCTTCTTTTTGGTTGTCAGAGTTTAGTCAGTTAATGCCAAGTATGTTGGTCATCCCGCACATTGCGAGATTCCCAGCCTTGGCGCTCTCGGCAATTATGTAGGTTACCTGGTCCTATGGAGTGGCTACCGGGTTTGTCCCTTTCCACTTGATGTTGGCTTTGGTAATGCACTCGATGATGACTGTTCTTTGAGTGACAATGAAATGGAAGCATCCGACGACGACGACCGTCATAATAGAATGTATGAGAACAATCATAATCATTGGGCCTTTAGTTATTTGGAGGAATCCGAATTGGAGGCTGAAATGGAGCATTGGCAGTGATGAGGACATCTCATCGGTGAGCCTTCAACGACAGAATAGTCATTCTTTTGATGATCCATCCGCTACCCACGTTGGTTTACATGATACAAATTTGTTTCCAGATTGACTAGACTGGAGGAACAAATACTACCATCTCCTAGATGATCCAAGTATACTTGCTACACGAGGCATGCAATTCAGAGATTTTGGGGGGCGTTGATGTTTGGGTTGTCTTTGTCTTAGAGAACGAGGATCTTCAGATGACAACAATGCGCTGAAAAAAAACTCATACGCGCCTTGAAGGTGATCCAGTTCTTTCTAAGTGCCTTACATTCTGCTCAGCACACAGTCCTGCTGCATGCGAGGATGACGGGCTAGAGGGAGTGCCTAAGGAGCATATCAAAGGTGTTCGTCAAAAGCTTGTGCCGAATGAGGATGTGTCAATCTCATAGTTCCGGTGCCTTCAAGACCCAAATGACTGTCGGTTTGTTAGCTCGAAAAGGTGTTGTAAGAAACGGTGCTGCCAATTGTTTTATTGGAAGGACAACGGCAGGATCCAAAAGAAGTTCTACGCGTCAAACTTTGAACATTGACGTGAGACGGCCTATGCTGTTGCGGACCAACTTTATCCAATTCCCAGATTCAGCAAGTCCTACATTACCCTCTTTAGTGTCGACGTCTGTGAAGTCACGTGATATCACATTCACGGTGTGTCCAAGTCTGCATGTTACAATTACAAATCTGATTCCAAATTCGATCGTGTGAATGGTAGCCACGGTAACGCACACATTATGCGGCCCAAGCCTCACATCGTTCAGGCACGTAGGACGATATCTAGCATTATCAACGATAGTGCGGACCAGATGCCAAATGAGTTTTGTGTCTTAGGAAATAAGAGGGTTGCAACGTTGAAGGTGCTTCTTGCGGCAATGGATTAAATCACTTACGTGACATGGCCAACTTGTAAATATTGTCTTTACTTCCTGCTCTCTATATGTATGGCATAGTTTGTCTTCTCCATTCCTTTCATCGAGCTCCGTCCACACTGGTGGCCCACCGACGGTGGTCATTTGTTGTCTCATGGGCATACATTTGACACCATCGTCCTTCAGTATTACTGAATGATTGTAGAAAATGTTGCATCCAGGTCATAGTCAAATGCAATGCCAAGCCGATTTCGCAATCCGCAATGAGTAACATGAAGTAGAGGTTCTTTAAGAATATAGAAGTTAAGTTTTGGGCAACAACTTCTCTCGGTGCACGGAGTGCGACTTCCTCGTCCAGTTTATTGCCAAATATCCTCGCGGGTCAGTCGAATGGCAAGGACTAACAGATGACAGGAACAAGCACCTATGCTACAAAAGAGCACGCATAAAATTTTACTCCGGCTAATCTGCACAGTCCATTCAGAATCCTTGTGAGTTTTTTTGCATAATTCATGACAAGATGGATACCTCAAAGACGGCCATTCCCAGAATGCACAGGATTACCAAGGCCATCGTAGGGCTCGGTCGGATTCCAATTTCATGTACCGGCATGCTTACTCATGGACACGGCGACGGAGCCTACGCTCATTACTTGACATTGTTATGGCCGGAGGACTCCAATTTCACCATCTCCTCTCTTTGCCGTGTTCTAAGAGCTCTAGAGAGGTGCCCCGTGCGAGAGTCCAAGGAACTTTTCACCTATCCACCTCAAAATCCTTTTTTTAATGCTCTACTTCATGGGAAGTCTAGATGTAGTTCCTCCATTCCCGAATCTAAAGGGGATCTGTTCCCACATGCTCCCCCGGTAGACTGCAAGTCTCGCTTCCTCGAAAGTTATCTCTTCAGCTTGATAATTCCGCCAAGGATAACAAGAATCGCTTTCTCATGGCGTTTGGCTTGCTTCTTACAGCTAGGAAGATTTTCAAGGAGGTTACTATGGGATTCTTGATTGTCGGCCACAGTTATGAGGATATTAACGCACACTTTAGTTACCTTTCAAAACTCATCAAACAAAAGAATACTTACTGTTTGGCTGACCTCATGAAAGCCTTCAAGGACTTCCAGAAGATTGTCGCGTTCATTCCTGAACTTGTCAAGGAGGTTGCGGATTGTAAGAGTTACATTGATGGCTACCATTACGACGTCAATAAGAAGATTATGAGACTTGGAGAGATGCACCTATTCAAGTTTTTCGTGGAGGAAGGAGATGATGCTCGATGGCCGGTCATGAGATACAAAAAGTGTGCGGCTGATTTATCCTAGCTACCTCCAGGTAAGCTATTGAAAGCCACCTATCCTATATGCATCTCTCTTTGACTTTCTCGCCTTCGTTGTTGACCTTCTCCATTGGAGGCCGATGGACCTAGACGTTTTTGCCACCGATGTGCTTAAAGTTGATATTCTCATTCTGTTTATGCAACTGACTCTCCTTGTGCTCATTCAGGTAAGCTTGCCAAGATGTGGACCGCGGATGAATACGGAAATCCACGCCTTCATGTTGGAGATCCAAAGCCAATCCCTTTAAGCCTCTCTAGGGAGACGTTCGTGTTAACCAGAACAAAAGAAACCTCAAGAGAAGGAGGTTGCTCACGCCATTGAATTCAACGAGAAGCAATCCTTCATCAAGAACGGGATTGCCAAATATATTGAGTTCTGGAAGACCGGCATGTCCCCAGACAAGAGGGTGTAGAGGATATGGCCCCGTACATTTTGTACTCGGAGCGTATCCACCAACTTATTTCTAATCCCCTGCCAACAAATCGGGAGTCTCTCCAAGAAGGATTTTGGCCTACTTTAGACTAATTTTGCGATCATGCTCGCAACTTTGCGTCAGCCGATGACGTCATTGGCATTCTGGACATTACCCCCGAGGATGACCCCGACACATATCCTTTCTGTGGCCTTGAATTGAGCTGTTCGAAGAGGTCCTTTAATCCATTTTGATACGTTTTACTTGGTGATTTTGTCTTCTACCGTCCAAGCAATGGTCATTACCTTTCCATGTGGATGAGCCAAACTCTTGACTATGTTAATCTAACTCCAAGAGACTGCTATGGAAATTTCAAAGTCGAATGGTAGATGCCCATGTCAGGGAAGAAGGAATCGAATAAGGTTGTCGTTAAGGAGTGTTGGTCCAAGAGATGGCAAAGGGAACCTTGTCTTCCAGAGGTACAGAATTGCAAAATTATTTTATACTTGCATCGCTTTCCGTTCCACACTAAGAAAGACCCTCCCAGTTCCCACCGTATTCCGCCAGAGGCAACGAGTGTTGCAATAGAAACTCTGGAGGGTGGTGGCATCTCAATCAATTGTGAAGATGAAGACTAATTCTTTATACAGTCGGCTGCCCGCCGACGGATTGCTGCAGGACCCTAATTATACAACTCAACTACTGCCAAATCGCACTATAGATACTTGGTTATTTGATGGCGAGGTCCTATAATTTCTGAATAGAAGAAAACGTTCCATTCGGCTCCCCGTTGAGTGCGACAATACTTTAGTCTCAACATCTGATCTTTGAAACTTCTCACGTTAGCCATCCCTCAAGGATTTTGTTTTGGCTGTTTATCATACACGCACACATTGATTTTTCTCAATGTGTTGCCAGCTGGTGGCTTCATAAGTTCATTGTTTTGTAACTAGCTTATTTCTAATCATATCCAGCAAATGTTGGCTTACAAACCATCCTTCCTTGTCTAATGCATGTCTCTACTATTCACATGATTTGACTGCTTTATCCTATGGAATTTTCAACTCATGAATTTTAACAATCCTTTGCAAATTTTGAACATCCTTAATAACTTCACCCATACTTGCATAATTTGAGATAATCTAGTAGGTGTATTTGGTCGTTGCAAGTATTTACTTTGGTCCACAATTGATCGTTTTGTCCAGATTTTGTTAAATATCCATTCTTCCCGGTAGTACCCAAAGTTCCCAAAAAGTTGACTGATGGTTCCCCCACCCCTTCCCAAGCCAAGTCACCATGTGCATGTGGTCCCAATTACAAACATAAGACCCTAAGATTTGGAATGAAAGATCCAATACTTTAAAGGAAAACCCTACTCAAAACAACTAATAAAACTAAGGAAGCAGGATCTAATCTGAGGTCGCCGAGCGGGGTACTTTCAGGAAAACTCTAACGAATCGTTCCCCTTGTGTGCACTGTCGAGTATACCCCTTCGTCGATATGATCCGTGGAGTCTACTGTAACCGCTGCGGTTACACAATTGGGAAGCTCGAGGCGATGGTGCCAATGGTCACGAGTTGGTTATCACACAGGTGGTTATGCTATTTGATCATGTAAGTCGGTTGCTCTCCACTTGAGCTGCTGCATGTGGACGGTTCGTCTACGTCTCCACCACTCAACCAGCAAGTTCTCTTCAACAGTTTTCTCAATGCAACAATGTTATGCGCGAACCGACTTACATCCGTAGTTGCAACTAGAGCAGGGAAATATCAGGAACTGGACACGGGTTCTGAGGTTGCTGGAATTGGCCTGAACCATCAGTTTTCGACTTACTGCAGTTCCGAAGAGTAGGACAGAAACCAGGACGTTCTGAGGTTCAGCGGAGCTGATTGTTTGGGGAGAGAGTTGGATTCGTTTTGTGATAGAGCCTGGCAACTTATAAATGCTCAGGTGGAGCAGCGATGCGTACACCAGATGACATTCCTGTCGTCACGACATGACCCGACACTCCCATGACATCTCATGCCACTGTAAATGGCCACGGTGCACTTGCACACGAGACTGCGTTCATGAGGTTGGAGGTGGTGAATCTATATCTGGTTTTGTGAAGCAGCAACAGCGGCTCTCTTTGCTGATAGTGTTCCTGGCTTTGGTCACCTCCAACTTTCCTGTTGCTATTGTGGCTAGCTTTACCAGCTCCACCATCTCCCCAGCTACTCCACAGTGGAACTCTAACTCCAGCAGTGCCCTGGTGCAACATTTCCACAGGAGGGGTTGACCACTACTCTCCAGATCTCTCTCATAACTTAGGGGTTTCTAGGTTTTTTCCAGACTTCTTACCAAATAATAACTTAAGTTTTTTTTGAAGATGTTCTACTACTTAAATTTGATGAGAAACGTTTCTCCATACTTTAACTTTTGAGAAAAAGAGTTTAGACATTTAATATAAACTCTAATCACTAAGAAATTCTGGTTTTGTATCAGGGGCCGTTGACATTCTATCAGTAGTTTTTATCAACTAGTATTTAATCTACTTTCAGTATACAAACTTGGCATCACCACCAAAAGTGGACCAATGTGGAAGTGATACAATTGGATATTGAATTGGTTTTATTAGTCCTTTCTTTCGATCCCTCTTTTTCCAGAAATGTTTTTTTACTGGTCTTGCGAACTTTCAACGACTTAGCCTTACCTGTGCAATACTTAAAGAAAGAACAGATTGGTGTGAATGGGGATACAAAGCCACCAATGCATTAAGAAGTATTTTTAAAAAATAAAAAATTTGAGCGAAAGCTCGGAGTGTTTTCTTAGAAAATTTAATAATGATGTAAACATTGTACCAGATGGCAGATTTTCAACCATGGAGAAGACTGAACCAGCTCCAAATGGAAGGCGACGACTTGCTGGACAATACATGTGCAGGTGGAAGAAAGAGATTTGCGAACAAGAGCCCATCAGCTTCCTCCTTGGGCCAGATTGCTGTAACTCAGTGTGTACAAACATGAAAGTTGATGTGTTCAATTGTGGAACATGTGGTCACATTTGCTTTTATGGAAGCATTTGTTGCAATGGGATATGCAAAGACATCTTCAATGACAATCAGAATTGTGGGGCTTGTGACAGTACTTGTCCTGGGGGAGAGATATGTCTCTTTGGTATATGTGGCTATGCATGATGCTGCAAGTTGTACTGTGAACACATTTTCATGTGGAAACTTCGTTTATTTTACTTTGAATTTTAGTCAAGTACTTGCAGAGTTTTCCGCTTTAATGATGTTGAAGAATCAAACAGTAATTTTAATATTTTGGATCTCATTTGACCAGTACATTTTTTATCATCTTTGTTGAAAAAAGGGACCATAGGAGGAGTAATTTACCAGAGAAATTGATCATTGCACCTACATTTAATCTACTACTTTAAGATGATTTGAAAATGTGTATTGTATTTGAATGGTAATTTAATTTACACATTCAGAAACAGGTATTAAAAATGAAATTATGCTATCATATTCCTCTGTCTTATTACCTTTTCTCCTAAAAAATGCTTTTACGACATATTACACATGATATCCGTTTTTATATATATTCATCCAAAAGCCATATATCATTTTACACCAAAAATCATTTGAAAATATAAGTAAAAACAATCCAATCCAAGTAGTCTAGAAACTAATCCATGTTTTCTCAATTACCAATGATTGAACTAGGTGCTATGGTTAAAGAATTCATGAAAGTTCATGGTACCACTAATATAAAAAGGATTGATAGGCAAAAAGGGAAACTACGTAATAATCAGGAAGAAACAACAGTTGAGCATATATATATATTACAAATCACTTGATGGAAGAGAAGCAGCATCTAAACTTGCTGCACTACATAGTCACGTCTTGAAGCTCAGGACCATGGATCCTGAAGCAAATCGCCACCTAAAATTGGGCTTCAGTCCCGCTCTCACATTATTTGTGCCACTCGATCATACAATTCTTGAGGTAAATTTCTCGGCAAAGAATTGGCAATGAAATTGGCAATCTGCAAAAGCAACTCAATGTCAATCAACTAAATCAACCTCACTATTGATCTACAAGAGAGTACTTTAACTTGAGTGTAGAGACCACCGACCTCTTCCATGTTACAATTGGGGTTTATCTTATTGAAACTTTAGGTGGCTTCACAAACAACTCTATTACACCCACTCTTTTTAGAACTTACCTTTGACTTCAATCTGCGAACAGTTCCATCTGCGTCATTTACTTGGTCCAAGCAAGTGAGAGCCTCTCTCAGAAGATCTGGAACACATGCCTGCACATTTTTGTCCATAATAAATATGAAAAGCATTAAATTGTGATATTCTCTACAGAAAGGAATAATTTGTAAGCCGCCTCTTTTTCAACTGAGATGCAGGCTTCATGGATTTATTACCTGAACAGAAAGTGAGGTGTAACGCAAAGCTTGAGCACTGGTCTCAGGTGTTCGGGAGCCGAAGGGTAAGAAATCCAATTTGCCGAGTTCCATCAAAGCATCGCTATACCTCCCACTTCTGGTAAACCTGTAGAACGTCAGGATTGACTCCAGCTGCCTAAACGCTGTTTGTTGCCCCGCAACTTGCTCCAAACCCTGCGAACTGCATTTGCAAGTAAAAACAGCATTAAAATCCGGGCATAGAAAAGCACCAGATCAGAAGGTGAGAAAACAAGACGCTCTGCCTAACAAGCAAAAAATGGATATAGAATTTCAATCTTCTATAGATATGAATGAAAACTTCAATTAACCCATGTTTCAGAAGAAAGTTTCTTCTTGAAATTTGGCCCCTTCCTAGTGGTAATAATCAGTAGAGTTGGTTCATCATGTAAGAGAATCATGATGATCCAAGAGAATCAAGTCTCAACCTGGAGCCTCCAACCACTTTGTAGGCCTCAAGTATTTCGTTTCCAGCAAGAATGAGTCCAGAAGACTTGGCGTCTCCATCACCCCGGCCACTCGCCATAGCAGCAATAGTATCAGATAAGCACTGGTTGACTATCTCCAAGGCTGTAGCGAACTCCCCAATGCGTTTTAGAAGCTCAACAGCCTGCCACAAAAGTCAAGAAATTATTAGAGTTATTTGTAAACTGAGGCAAAGATGCCATGAGTTTTGACCTCTTTTCTCATTTAAAAACTAACCCTTGATAGCTCTCAATTAATCTATAGTCAGTTCAAAGAGGGAAAAGGCGGCTAAGATTTATGATCTCTCCTTCCCTCTCAAAGGAAAAGAGCGGCTTAGATTCATGACTTCTCAAAGGGCGGCTAAAACTAGTTCTGACTCAGTTGAGCGACCACCAAGCACGCCCTTCCTTTGATCTGATAGCTATTAAGTGTAGTGTTATGAGTCTGAAGAGGGTAACTTATTGGAACTTTGAGTGACCTTACAAATATCCACAAAGAGAAACCTCATACACAAACAGACTCTCTCTACCTTGTCATGAAAGCCAGAGTCCTGGCATTGCCGAGCCGCTTCCAGTAGCAAGCTGCGCTGGTTCTGGGGATCAGGTATGAAGCGCCTCAAAGAACCCTCTGCACCTGATCCTCTGGCGCCAAGCAGCAGTGGAATGCCACCGTCTCGGAGAAGAAGCTCTTCAACCCACATTCCAATCAACATCAGAAACAGGACTAGTTCTGTTGTATTGAATAAACACCTTTCATGCAACCAGCTCAAAATAAATCTTGATATTTTCTGCCTCTGCTCTAGATTCTGAAGAGGAGAGAACTAAGATAGTATCTAAATTTGGAATAGGACCATGATACATTTAAAGAGGTCAGAAACAGGGCCAATAACCGTTTGTATGAGACCGCTTTCATTGCCTCAGCTCTAGATCCTAAAGAGAGAATAGCCAGGATGAAACTGGTACCTGTGATAAGCTGTTTGAGCAGCAGCTGATGTTGCCGTTGCTGATCGCTGTTGCCATGTCCACTCCAGGCCACAGCGCCTCCACCAACGGCAGCTGCGGCCTGGGCGTAATACTCCAGAGCCAGAGCCATATTCCCCTGCCTGACATACGTCAAAGCATAGTGCCTGATGATACTCGCCGCCTCCGAGGCAGCATCCATAGCGCCAAGCTTCTTCACGCCCTCGGACAAGCATCCATAGTCCGCCACCGCAACCGCAATGTGCACACTATCCACATGGCTGTCCTCCTTGATCATGTAAACAATAGCAGCGTGGAACTGGAGGCTGAGGAGCAGCACGTACGGGTACACGAGTGGGTCCTTCCCATTCTTGGTGTAGTGGGAGGGTTGGAACTTGGTGAGGTAGCTCTGGAGCTCCTCCAGAGTGTAGCCGTCCGATGAGGAGGAGTTTCCAATCATAGCAAGGCGGAACCACAGGAAATCCTCGATGGTGCCGAAGAGAGAGGGCGTCTCCCGGAGCAAGCTGTCCGCTTGCTGCCTGCTGCCGCAAACAATGGTGTGGAGCAGCAGCTTCTTCTTGTCATACCCTCCTCGCCCCGCTCTGTCTCCGGAGCGGATCATTCGCTCGCATTCCTCTAAGACGGCCGCTGCCGTGTTTGGTGATACGGAACCTCCTTTTGCTGCCCACTCTCCCAACTGCGTTCCAGCAACAAGGTCTTAGAGATGGAAACGTATAACTGGAGGTCAAAAGTGGGGAAATAAGTTGAGACCTACCTGTGGAGCGAATGTGCGGCTCAGTCTCGACTGCTGTGCCACCGATATGGCTTCATCGTAGTAACCCGATCTTAAACAGTAGTAGACCTGGATCAAACAAGTGAAGATGTTATCAAACAAATATTAGCTGGAAGATGGCACTCGGTTTCGGACAGCAACGCTATCTGGCAACTTGGGGACCCAAATCAATCCGAACGAGATTTAGTTGCCTAAGTGTGAGGCGATTGCTCATGTAAGAAATGGGACTAGTATGATAAAC
The DNA here is from genome assembly GCA_963971425.1 of Bryoerythrophyllum caledonicum. Taxonomy (NCBI): domain Eukaryota; kingdom Viridiplantae; phylum Streptophyta; class Bryopsida; order Pottiales; family Pottiaceae; genus Bryoerythrophyllum; species Bryoerythrophyllum caledonicum. Next base: position 7,104,175 of record OZ020520.1, read on the forward strand.
TTGCTGAACAGATGTAAGACCCATACCTGATGCCATGTAGTGTCCAGAGGAGGCTGTCTTTGCATGTCTGAGGCATCGAAATCTAATACAGTCGCTTGATCTTGTAACCGCACCTGTATGAAAGATCGCACCCAAACATAACAAGATTCATGCCACCAACCAAGGCGTCCACTTGATACTCAACATCTCTGAGAAGAATATGCTCTACAATACTCCCTCCTGGTTGCTAAAAACGCCAAAGGACCAAAGGATCAACCGAGAGGAATGACTTACACGAAGAAAAGCCCTGATTCGTTGCAAATTCCCAGTTGAGCCCCCAAGAGCTGCCTGTCAGTTCAGCAAGCGGACATCTAAAAATAAGCACACGTAAAGTGGATAATAGTACATTATCGGCTTCCAGAGCACACTCATATAAATAAAGGGAAACCTTAAGATACCTGGCTAGGATGGCTATGGATAGTGTCCAGAATATACTTTTCGTGACCTGCCTCCAAGTGCCTCCTAGCGCCTGCCAGCATGGACGCCTTCTTGCTAAGATTGGAAGGCACATCTGCGTCTTCATTCAAAAGAGACTGGCATGGACACGGATAAAGCAAAAAGATGTCAGCTGCTAATACTGAAGCCTCTTTACACCAATAATATAAGGTGGAACTAGAGCAGATTTTGGTAATCCTAGTACAAAAAACTACCTGCAAGAGGTGCCAGATCTTGGACAAGCTCACGGACTTCGATGTTGTAGTTTCCCATGATGCGCTCTCGTAGGCAGATCGCATAGCAGTTGCGACCTGCATCCACAAAGACAATAATCAACTGAACTATGATAATAATCATCAACAGGCAGACAACTATACGTTCAACGTTAAAAAAGAGGACTGGATCATCACAGCAAGGGTTCAAGGTTTGATTCCAGCAACTCAGACTTACTTTGAAAGGCAAGCTGCGCTCTCGAGCTTCATTCAACCTGGTGACAACGTTGGCATAAGCGGCAGCCTTTCGGGAATCCAAGTTCTGCTGCGTTGCGGTTGCAGACAGGGATTCATTGCCTCTTTGCGGAGTGTCTTGAAGGCGCAACGGAGTGATTGCTGCGGAGGAGCTTTGATTGTAAGGCTGGATTGCAGTTGTGGATGCTCTTTGGTTACCGACATTTGATGGCGCCTGCGGCAACCGGCTCAAGTTGTTTAAAAATTCCCGCTTCTCTTTCATCCAGTCATCCTGCATCAGACACAACAACCAACCAGTTTCATCTCAGCATATTTGTCAAACATAAAATCAGAAAGAACACTTCAGTCAATAAACATAAAAGACAATTGAGTTATTTTGTGAAATCAGGAGAGGTCATGTTGTATCAGGAATGAATCTTAGTCTTCTTTCTCATCTTTGAAATGATTATAGGTTCAAGGAGAGCTACTTAGAGCTGATTTGAACATGAAAAAAAGATCAGAACTCATGGTATCGTTGGCTTACTTTACAAATGATTTCAATAAATAGAACCCGAAACCCAAAAACCTGGTAGTCAAACACACCTCCACCACTTTGAGCATGTAGGAATCAAAACTGCGCAGGTTGTCCCGTTGAGCCTCTTGGATAGCTGACACCATGGCCATTTCATGCACCTGGAAATGAATTTTTAATCCAACAATCAAAGCTACATCCACAAACATGAAAGTACCAATGTTTGAGTGAATATACAGTAAGAAGTGATAGTCAGGAATCATTAATAACGCACCTGCTGTAAGTACTCTTCCACACTTGTTGCTTCCACAGGAAACACATCTTCAAAGGAAGTCTGCAAAAAACAATTAAAAAACTCACCCTCAATCAGATTGTTCAAAGCAAACAATCCAACAGTGTTTTTCACTGAACTAGGGAAATGTGCAGCAAAACCTAACCTTTAGCTCAAACGACTTCAAATCCCGTGTCAGCTGATCGGCACTAATCCCTTCCCGAGCAAGCAATCTGCAAACAAAAACAACCAAAGCATCACATGAAGGAGAATAAGAAGAAGAAAAAGGAAAAGAAGAAGAAGAAAAAGGAAAAGAAGAAGAAGAAGGTGCTCTTACTTTCAAAAAATACATATCATGAACCCTAAGACCCTAAAACTACTTCTGACTTGGGTTTAGAGACCACCAAGCTCTTCCATCAATCTAAGAGCTGTTAAGAATGAAGAAAATCAAAAGAGGGAGTATCTTATTGACTTCATAACCTACTCATCATACTTACCGAGTTGCGGCGATGGCCTCATTGGGAGCTTCGTAACGGGAGGTGCGAGCTTTGAGCTGCCGAGACAGCGTCTCCAATTGCTCCAAGCTTCTCTAAACAACGACGACAATGCCACTAACTTGAGTTTCAAACAACAAAAAGAAGAGACCATCTGCAGAAATGATCATCTGCAGAAATGCAGTTATACATACCTGGATGGGCGGCAGCGGCGCAGAAGGCGTGTACGAGTGCAGCAGCTGCGAGGAATTGTGCAACAAGTCCGCCCAACTCCGCATATCTGTATCACGTCCCGCCATCGCACCAGAGAACACACCCCGACGTCCAAAAACAACACAACCAAAAAACTCCCCCAAAACCTCACATAAACCAGAACACCCAAACAACAAATCAATCACGAAAACCTGCCCATCAATCAAACAAATCTGCCTGAAAACCCCTCAAAAAACCCTGACAACACTGCTAACTCAGCATCCTCGTGAAAACCCTAATCCTTCTGCTTCAAAGTTGGTTCAAGCATCATCATAATCATCAAGACATGTACAAAAATTCCTTTCCTAATTAGTTGAATGAGTTTTGCGATGAGATTTCAGTCTTGAACGGCAACGTGATGATGGCACATGTTGGTGAAGAGTAGATTTCTGGAAGGGATGGTAGATGTGCGGAAGTTTAGAGGCTCCGCGCGTTCTGTGGAGGAGTTGGCTTCACGCACATATCTCAATTGGGTTGCTGCTGCTCCTGGAGCGAAAATCTGCAAGTTAGTTTTGTATTTGAAAGTGTGAGGTGTTGTTTGTGGAGGTTAAAAAATTTAGGGTTTAGCGGCTATGGTGACCAGGGGGTCGTCACCGTTCCTCGCGTCCTCGCCCACCGTCGCGCTTTCGTTTGGGAAGCAGGTTGAGAAGCTAGTGTTTCACCAGGCGTCTACGCTCTGGGGCGCGAGCTTGGCAAAGCGAGTGCCTGAACTCCTCCGCTCCGGTAGGGTTCCTCATCGTGCAATCTCTTGTGCTTCAAGTTTCAGGCAATCTCAAGGAGATTGGAGTAGACAGTGTAGTTCTCCGTTAAGAATCGGGACTGGAGTGAGTTCAAGTGCATTTGCTAGAAAATGCTCAGCTTGTAAGGTTGGGAGAGTTGATTGCGGGTTTAAGGTTTAGACAATTGCAAGGGGAGTAAGGTTTCGTGTTAGACTGTCGTTTTTTTGTTAAGACTTGGGGTGAAGTCCTGGTGAATCGAGCTGCCGAGTGTGAGTTGTTCATGTGCACTCTAGCGGTGTGCACTTCCTGGAGAATTCTCAGTTTGTTCAGCTGGCAAGGTTGAGAGGATGTTCATCTCAACGGACTGTGCTTCAAGTTTCAGAAGGAGATCGTGCTAGACAGTTCTAGGTTTTTTTTTTAGAATTGAGATGAATTCCTGAGTGCACAAGGCTTTTCTAGTGGTGTGCATGTCTTAGAGAATTCTCAGTCTGTTTAGCTTGCAAGGTTGGTTTTTCTTATGGAGGTTGAATTAAGGATTCACATGTGCTTGCTCTTGACCCACAGAGCATAGAGCAACAGTCATGGCGATGGCGCAAGCTACAGCAGCTACTGCTGAGAAATCCTCATCAGGAATCAAGGTGCACAGACTATCGGAGCTGAATCCTGACCAAGTGCAAGCGCTTCGAGCTCGCCCTCGCATCGATTTCACATCAATTTTCGACACTGTAAGTCTCAGAGTCCTCACCAACTCACTTTCCTCCAATCTTTTGATGCAACTCACGGCTGGCCCTTCTTTCAATCAGGTTGGCCCTATTGTGGAGAGCATTCGCATCCGCGGAGACGCCGCCGTGAAAGAGTGAGTTCCCATCTTATGCTTAAAAGTCATGGCAGACGTCCTCAAAGATTGATATATTGACACAGAGTTTTGACCTCTTTCTCTCAATCAAAAACCATAGCTCTAAATTTATCCATTATCAGTTTACAGATGAAAAAGGCGGCTAAGATTCATGACTTCTCAAAGGCGGCTAAAACTAGCTCTAACTTGAGCTCTTCCATTTTAAAAAAGGATTCTAGATGAGAGACCGCCATGCTCTTCCACTGATCTAAGAGTGGGGAAAGAGTAGTAATGTTGACATTACAAAGAATGTGGTTTTCATTGCAGGTACACAAGTCGATTTGACCAAGTAGATCTTGAAACTGTAGTCGACCGAGTTGCAGATTTGCCTGACCCTGTGGTAAGTTAACCCTCACTTCTACATAAGAAGATCTGGCACATCAATTTAGCACACCGTAATCTTCCGATTCTGTGCAGCTTGATCCTGAAGTAAAAGCAGCGTTTGATGTGGCGTACGAAAATATCAAGTGTTTCCATGCTGCGCAGCAGAAGAATCAGCACCTTCAAGTAGAGACTATGTCGGTGAGTGAGTGTTTATGAAAACCTTCAAGTATTCCCTTGTATTTAGAACAAATTCAGACTTACGAGTGTTTTTCTCAGGGTGTGAATTGCAGGAGAGTACCGAGGGCCATCAACAATGTGGGTCTTTATGTTCCGGGAGGCACAGCGGTCCTTCCATCGACTACTCTTATGCTGGCTGTGGTAAGCACTTGATGAGGAGAGCTGTTTGTTTTTATTCCATGAGAAAGAGGTCAAAAGTCATGGTGTCTTTGCCTTAACTTTATTATAAGCTGAAAGCTACTGTTTGTTTTAAGAAGGTTTGGGTATGAGTGTCTGACATCTTTATCTTGGTTGAGTCCAGCCTGCGCAAATCGCTGGGTGCAAGACCGTGGTTGTCGCCACACCGCCAAGGAAGGATGGCTCTATCTGCCCTGTAAGTTTGACGCCAATTATCCTTTGATCCTACCAAGTTGGGAAACCTGCACATTCTGGTTTGCGATACAGTCGTCTGACCGGGCGAGGGTTTTCTTTCAGGAAGTATTGTACTGTGCTAAGAAGTCGGGCGCGACACACATCTTGAAAGCTGGAGGAGCTCAGGTTTGTGTCTGCTTCATGATGTCAGGAGTAAGATGTATGTGTATGAATGGCAAGTGTGATGTTCGGAGCACTGAATCTAATATTCTAGGGGTGGCTTTGCAGGCGGTTTCAGCGATGGCTTGGGGCACTGAGACATGTCCAAAGGTGTGTTTAGTCCTGAACTCATCTTGGTTGCTCAAAATTCATCTCATTTCAGTGACTTTTTAATGTTGGATATAAAGGTACCTAGCTGTCGACTCATGTTCGTTGTAATGCTTGAGCAGGTGGATAAAGTTTTTGGACCTGGAAATCAGTATGTTACGGCTGCAAAGATGTTGCTCCAGGTATGTTTCCCTTGTACTCTGAAGGAACATGAGTAGTCTAGAATTCTATGGAAAGTGAACTGGATATCACTTTCTCTTATATTCCTACAGTGTTTAGTTTTGGTGCATGCAATCTCAGTTGCTGCGTTTGTTGCACTTTTGGCGTGATTTAGCGTGAATGAAAGAAACTTGATTTCAAATACATTTATGCACACCAGAATAGTGAAGCAATGGTTGCCATCGACATGCCGGCTGGTCCCTCAGAGGTCCTGGTGATCGCTGACAAACTCGCCTCTCCTTCCCACGTCGCTGCAGATCTGCTCTCTCAGGTAGCTACTATTCTATCAGCTTTACATGTCTCTTTTTTTTTTATTGATAAGTTTCCACTAGCCGGTGTTCACGGTTATATTTGTAAAACTACTCTTTCCTCACTCTTAATAGCTATCTGATGTGGAAGAACTTGGTGGTTCCTGATTCAAAATCCTTATCAAGTGTGGAAGAGCTTGGTGGTCATCAAACTCAAGCTAGAAGTAGATTTAGCCGCCCTTTGAAAGAAGGAGAGGTCATGAATCTTAGTCACCTTTTTCCTCTTTGAGCCGATTGAGAGCTATTTAGGGCTGAATTTAAAATGAGAAAAGAGGTCAAAACTCACGGTGTCTTTGCCTCACTCTACAAATAATGTGTTGCGACCTTATTCATGCAGGCAGAGCACGGACCTGATAGTCAGGTGGTGCTTGTAGCTGTAGGGGATGAGGTAGACATCACCGCCATAGAGCATGAGGTGGAGCGACAATGCAGGGAGCTTCCCAGGGACGCAATCGCCACCAAAGCTCTCTCCCACAGCTACATTGTTGTTGTGAAAGACATGGCAGAGGTGATGTGCTTTGGTCATGTCCCTGTATCGCCCCTTCGTCTGGTATTGGAACTCTTAATTGTAGTTTCATGTCTGGCACTCTTCCCAAGTACTCACATGGACACGCTGCTGCAGGCATGTGAATTTTCCAACATGTACGCCCCCGAACACTTGATTGTCAACGTGGAGGACGCAGAGCAATGGTTGGATACTCTTGACAATGCAGGTGAGTTTGGCTGTGAGTTTGATCACGTCTTTCCTCATATGGTAAGATCACACAATACTCAAGAGCTGCCGCCTAACTCCTAACTTTGAAGGATTGATTTCTAATAACTTTCCTTCTTGCAGGGTCTGTGTTTTTGGGGAGGTGGACGCCAGAGAGCGTGGGAGACTACGCCAGCGGCACCAACCACGTCCTGCCAACCTACGGATACTCCCGGATGTATGGAGGCGTGTCGCTGGACTCGTTCGTCAAGTACATGACGGTGCAGTCGTTGACAGCCGAGGGCCTTCAGCAGCTCGGCCCCTACGTCGCCAAGATGGCGGAAGTGGAGGGCCTGGACGCGCACAAGCGCGCCGTGACGCTGCGGTTAAGCGACATCGAAGCGTCACTCACGTAGATGAGTTCACCATTCCCAGACATATTGTGTAGAGGTATGCTTGGTCAAGTTAATCATCAGCACCATCATCTTCTCTGAAGTAGTAGAATTCATTCTCGGATGAGTTGAAGTGTATGTAGTCTTGGTCAAGCTACTCTGCTGAATTATCATTTGCTCTCAAGTAGTGGAGTTTTATCTTTCTCAGCTGACTTGTGTAGGTAGTCTTGGTGGATTTGTTGGTGGTACGCACAGAGAAATCAATTTTGTAAGGTCAATAAACTTCTCTCTTGGACGTGTCAGTATATTTATGATTTCTTCCTGTTCTGATGTCTAGATTTTAAATCCAACTTTTGTTTATTTAAATTTAAAAAATAATATTGCTATGTTAAGAAAATGGCCGCATTCTACAATCTCAACTCACACAATCTCTCTTCTCTCTAAGGTTGGATGACCCATAACCACCACGAACCCCATAATGGAGATGCTAAAGTGGACCAAAACCACCACAGACCCACCCCATTTCCGAAATTTTAGGAAGTCAGATATGATTGGGTGTCAATTCATGATTGGTTCAAAGCTGCCGGTTTTTAGTCAATGCAGAAGTGGTTATTAGTACAACTTAGTGTGGAAATAGAGAGTTTTGTATGTCGAGGAATGGGTCATGGCTTACTATCCACTTTGAAAATTTGTAGCAATTTCAATATGAAGAAATAAATGGTCACGACAATTGCAATATTCATGAAATCCTATTTTGAATTCCCAAAAAATGTCTTACCACGTGTACAAACGCTATAAATAGGTCAGCAAGCTTAAGTTGGTGGTTACAGGTCATCCAACCTTAATGCCCTACGGGTATCATGTGATACCCACCGTAGGAGGCGGCAATACGTGACATTCATTTTATTATTTTTACTTTTACAATGTTAGTTAACTTACCTAAACTTACAACCCAATGGGGACAATAAGTAAGTATACTACCCTACTCGTTGGTTGGGTTTATACACAATTAATTCAAAATGGAGGGTGTCCAAAAAAATTGGAAAATATAAAATATTTGTCTAAGGTGATACCCATGTAATACCAAGATCATACCCTCATAATATCTAGGCAATACTTATACAATGCCTAGGTGATACCCATTGTGCCCAAACCACCGTGTTATAAAAATCTCGCATTCAAGGGATTCGTCCATGGTCCATCCACTGAGCGGATTATGGTCTAACGCAAGTTACAGTTGGAGCAGAGCAAATGCTGGCTTGAGAGCGCCGCTCAAAGAATCTCCTTGTCTGTCTGTGGCAGAAGCTAGCCTCATCCTGTGAATGCCGCAATTCCTGCACTCCACACCATTTTCCTTCACAACCTCGTGAGATTTCCAGCCTGACGTTCAATCGAGGTACTATCAGTGCTGCAATCCTTGTACATTTTGTGGGTTTCGTCGAATTTGAAGTTTCTGCAGGTTCTCCGTTGCTGATATTTTGTCTCTCACCTCGAGGTGAAACTGGGTTAGCTTTCACCGCAATGCTCGGCATTAGGCTGAGGAGTGGTGTTCTCAGATGGTTGGTAGCCTCAATTCAGTTGGTCGCCTTGTTGAAATTTGTGGGGTTTGCTCTCTTTTGTGGTTGAGAGAGGAAGCTCTCGTTTGTGTGAAGAAAGAATTGGGTCCAAATGGTCGCTAGTTCAACTCTTGTGTTTTTGAAGGAAGTCTGTTTGCGGAGAAGCGATTGTGGAGGCATTTTTTGAGACGGGGCTCATCATTTCTTTGGCAATGCAGGGTTATGGTTGCATCCAAATGAGGTTTCTGAAGTAGTGGGGCTGTCTGCCCTGCTGGGATGAGGTGATCTCGTCGCGCACCAGGCAAAACTCCGAAACTTGCTTTCCAGGAGCCAAAACCAGGTCCAATGACGTCTCTCTTGGCATCAAGCCTCTTGAGGAACGGCGGCACACAAGTACTACTGCTGGGGAGTACCAAAACCCGCACCCACAACCAACGGGTCGTGAGAACGAGTTACCGATGCGAAGTGCAGAACGATCTGAAACCAGAGGACCAGCAGGTTTCCGCGGACGCCAACAAGATGTGCGCGATGGTGATTGGAAACCACCAGTGCATGATGTCGGCGCGGAAGCAGAATTGCTGCGGCGGCCCCGCGGAAGCCGCCCGGTGCGCCTTCAACGACGCCATGTTGATGTGCAATGTAGCTCACAACATCGATGAACGTGCACGCAACGACTTCCTCTTGTTGTCAAGGTGCTCCTAGTTCTTCTGGTTCTCTCTGTCGGCCTTTGTGTTCTCTCTCTAGTTTGAAAGCTCCTAGCTCCTGATGCTGCAGCGAGTTGAACGTTGCATAATTTTTCGTCTTGTTGGACTTCTGTTTTGTAGGCAAATACTGCGCCTCGACATGAGAGCGCGAGAAGGTGTTGCGCTTCTGAGCTCAGGTTTCTTAAAACTTGACGGTAAGATTCTCAAACGCATTGGCCCATATCTTGCAGATAGTTGCAGATAGTTGTTAGATTGATTAAGAACTATCTTCAGAATGCTGGAACAACTTGAAGTGTATTGTTTGCAGCTCGTGCACGAGAAGATGTGGAGAAGCTGGACACTCGAGCGCGCAAGGATGTGTCACGTCTGCGGCACATTGCTATGGTCAGCTCTCCTCTTTTCCATATGATAAGAAAATTGCAATAGTAATTCACTTCTGTATTTGGCATTGCTATTTCGATGTCTGTATTCAGTGGATCTGCACGCTATGCAATTTACGTTGATTTTTTTTCTTCTGTTTGAGCATAGTTGATCGTGTTTTTGCAAACAGGGATTGTCGGAGAGTGCTTCAATGGAGCTGGAAGAACACTGGAATGATGGTGCTCTTGCTGTAAGCTGGCTCTCTCCTTTTGTGCAGATCTTCCTTGGTCCTGAAATTAATGATAGAGTTTTTTGTAAAGTCACTCAAAGTTTGAAGAAGTCACCTCCTCTTTAATGATTGAAATCAGATCTAAATACTTTTTAATCAGCTCAAATGAGAGAACTCTTTCTTCAATCTCAAAGACGGCTACGACTACTTTGAGTTTAAAGATCATCAAGCTCTTGTACATTGTAGAGTGAGGAAAGAGTAGTCTAAAGAGGTGGTATCCTATGGAGACTTCAGGTGACAACGTCTGGTTGATCGTCTGTTAAAATCGTCTACCTGTTGATTTTGATATGATGCCTTTTTACTATTGCAGGCGGATTTGCGGTTGGCAGACCTACGAGCTCGTCGTCGTGCGATGGAAGACCTCTATGCTGCCTTGCATGCAGTCAGAAATGTGCACAGTGCTTTGGTCAGCACTTTGAGAATAAGGTGCGGAAGGCAACTACCTTATGATTCTATGAAAATACATTTCAGTAAGTAACGCCTTCTCATCTGAATATGCCAGGTCAAACAAGCCCCAGCAGCAGTTGGATATTGTGGACGGAAGAGGTGTTGCAGCAGAAAATACTCAAGGCTTCAGAAGCTATCTACGTAATAGCGATCCAATGTCAGATCGATTGGAAGCAGTTCAGGTTGGACAACCAATTCATGCTGGCTTGATTGATACAGGAAATTGTAGGTGCATTTCCATCAGATCCTATGGTTTTGACATGTTGTTTGCATCATAACCCTCAGCATTTGAATTAAAGCACACAGTGGTGGTTGTTTGTTACACTGCTTGTGTTTGTGAAGTTGTCGAAGTGCAAACGTCTGAGGATGTGAGTGCCCTTTGCTGCAGGACGCATACTGGAAGATGGTTTCAGCACTGGTTGAAGCAGAGGGCATGGAGTGCGCTGACCCTGATGAGGTCTGTGTCCATTTTAGCACACCTGGTGTTCTTTGTTATACCTGAGGTGCATACATTCACACGGACTGCACTGTACTTGTTTACAACTGGAGGTTTTACAATGTGTTAGAAAATTGATGTTATTGCAGCTTGAATTCATCGTGGCCGCATTGCTGGACATGGAGGAGGTGGATGGTGGAGGTGGCGCGTTGCTTGTGACTGAAAGTGCAAGCTCGCCTGATGTAGCTACTCGGTAAGTTCACCATCTCCTAAGCCATTGTGCTAGAGAGTTAGTTTGAGACAACAACAAGAAAGGGCAGCCGATCCTCGCTGAGATGATCCGGTATACAGCTTGGTCTTATCTTGTTATTCTATTAGATTACTTGATTTTGGCGACACTGGAGGTTATTGCCACTGAAATCTGCGAGTTTATTTGGAAACTAATCATTTGGATTTGGGGGCTGTGCAGCCTTGCATTGGCAGATGCATTAGCTGATGCGCCATCATTATGGACACTCGGTAATGCGGGCATGGGCGCACTACAGGTACTACAACTCATTTCCATAGACACACTTCTTTGAAGCTGTGCATGATGGTAAAGTGTGTCATCTCCGAGTTCTACAACTGGTTTTCATTTTTGGCAGAGATTATCAATGGACTCCAACCCAGCAGTTGCAGCGGCTGCAAGCAAAGCAATCATCGAGCTCAAGTCGCAGTGGAGACAACAGGACCAGTTTCTCTTCCCATACGAAAAGAAAGACGAAGTTGATGGCCCAGAAAGCACCGAGTAGAGCAACAGCAGCATCTAGGGTACTCTACACACAAGTACGCAGACAGATCCGACTTACATACTGTGATATACAGGAGCCAATTGGTCCCATTTGCTTAGATTTGAGGCATGTACATTAGTGCGAGCGTTTAGTGCAGCTGCAAACCACGGTGCTAAAAATAAAACCTGGTGCATTTCAACGTTAACCGATCATCAAGCTTACTGATCTCGATTCCTCTCTTGCTCACCTCGATACGTGTGCGCAGTGTAGGCCAGCTTGAATGCTCACAAGACATCGAACCGCGTCAAGGTACTGACGCCGTCGTACCATTCATCAGTCTGCCACCATCATTTACTCCGCATTCTCGTCTGTCACGTGTAATTTCCAAATTGTCAGGCTATGCAATGTCCAATTTTCTGAGTTCTGCAGGTTCTTTACATGTCTGCAAGCAGGGCCGTATTTTCATCATGGCAGAGGTACGTGTTTTCCCAACTGCTCATATAAGTTGAGGGATGTTTCTCAATCGTTACACAAGAATGAGGAATATATGTACCTGCACAGTCGAGTGGAACAGCAAGCGGCTCACTTTAAACGCTACAGTAACAGTGAGCGGTTAAAGTGAGAACAAGTACAGTATGATGACTCTTTGCTTTTACTCGTTGTCCTATCGTACAGTATCTTGACTCTTCGAGCCATTTGTTTTCCCCGTTGGCGTAATCGGTGCAGACGCACGCATCGGACAAACCTCTCCATTTCAAGTAATGTTTTTTGGTACTCCAGGCTCTTGGCATGAGTTTCTAAACTTGGCCCCTCACCTTCATCGGGAGCTTCGGACATCAAATCTGTCACCCATTTCTTCCCTGAAACTAAGGAAAAAAGCTGCAGACATACGACTGATGCTCTCCTGTGTACGTCTTTGAGCCTACATTGCGTAAAGGAAGAAATTTGAGTGTCTTATTCTGCAACACAAAGAGTTAAAATAATCACCAGAAATCATTTTCTTTCACGCTGAATGCACGTTCATGCCCTTGGACGTACCTATCTTACACCAGTGCATACTAGTGTACGATCTCTGTAGTATTTGAGCGGTCAGATTATAACCCTTTTTTAACGTGAGAATTGGAAAATAACTGTTTTCATTTTGCATACAGGTTGATTGCCTACAACCAACACGAGGGACCACCAACCTTGAGCCTGGCAGTTGACAGGTGTGAAAATGGACCTTTCACTCACGTTTCTGTGTGTTTCTTCTAACACACTTTCATCTTGAGTGCCCTACTCTAGTCATCTGGTAATTTCTATGGTAAAGAACCATCTCTGAGGAGTATAATCTCCAGTTAATACGGCAATGATCATCTGTGTGGGGCCTCTAACTGATGATTGTTCCTAAGAGAGAATGTTGGAATTCATGTCGAACTACTCAAAACCACCGACTTAGAACGACCAGATTCGATACCGTTCCTAAAAGTTCAGGGATGTAATCTAGGTTTCATAATCGACCAATGATTTCATAATGAAAACTTACATTTCTTCTCTAAAATCCAGGAAGGGTACAGAAGCTGGTCGTGGTTTTGGGTCGTTCTACTCTAGTTCCTTCATTGACAGACAGCCACCGCTTTTTGTTCTCTGATCTCGAAGTTGATTACAGGGCGGTAATCTCAAGTGTCAGACATGAGCTGCTACTGATTCAGAACTGCAGCCACCATATAACGATGAGTACTGACACCAGAAATATCTGGTGAGCGTACGTTGCCCTATCAGCCTGTGAAATGTTCTATTTTCTTATATCCTGATATGTAGTGAAAGTATCCCAGTCTAATCCACAATTAATAGGTTGGGAACTGATCTAAGATCAAGGGTAAAGCGTACATCGGTTATATATATTTGGTCAAGGATTTGGTGGCAACACGGAGAATCCGTGTTCAGTTGTACTTGTGCCAGATCCAAACATTCGTACCTTGTCAACAAGAAGATTATCGACAGGCTGCAGTGTTTTGAGATGAAACGTATCTGTGAGTGGTGATCGATTGATTACCACAGCACTACTACCCTGATTATGGTGGAAGTGCTATAATTTTTACCTTCGATGAAGATCTTTTTTTACTGAGAGCACAACTATCTATACTACTCAAAGAGGGTGATCAGGTGCTAGAAGCATTCATCAAGAGTAAAAACTTGTTGCCCTTATGAATCATAATCAGTGTAGTACTAGTGTTTAAACGGGAGGACCTGGATTACAAGCGTGAGATCAAGATCATGGACATCGACGTGTCTTACAACCTGAGAATTTCCGTTTCGTTTCCCAGCCGTGAATGATAACTGAGGGGGTGTCAGAAAGATGATACATAAAAATATCAGTTTCATGCAAGGATGATCTTGGTCTCTTTGGCTTGAAATATCTGCGTTTTCTGCCAGGCGAGAAGGCGGAGGTATTTGAGGAGATGTGATGACGAGACATGATGGAGGTTCAGGTTTGAGGGAGGTTTGTTCAGGATTTCCAGGTGCTTGAGTGAGGCCTGCATGGCTCCGGATCCGGTGGTGGCTGCTGTGACCACCAAATTTGCGGAGAAGCCACAAGAAGCTTTGAGGAAAGACCTGTCGTTCTACGAGGCGGAGCTGCAGGTTGCTCAGACGATTGAGATCTCCATCGACCTAGTTTTGGCAGCCAAGCGGCAGCTGGGCTTTCTCCGCACCATCGACAGCATAACGAGCTTGCACAGCTACGGCCCTGCACTTCTGCAGGCAATTCAAAGGTAACAAAATATCACCGCACGCAACAGTTTCACCCCAGCTCTTTCGATCTATCATACTTCAATCCAAATAAGAGCTTGGTGGTCTTCTCTTCATATTAGTAGTTTTGGCCGTCTTGAAAGAGTTTGCATGAGATGAATAATAGTCGTCTTTCTCTCCTTTGAGAAGGTGATTTGAATGAGAACAGAGGGGGTATCTGTATCCAACCTCAGGTGACTTTACAAACACCTGATCAGAGATTGCTAACCAAATTATATGGTTTCTCTCAACCGCGCGTAGGTATCAGAGTTGCTGGATGCCTTTGGCGGCCGAGGTGACGGATCATGGCACCGTTCTTATTCCTCCAGTGGACGTGCTATGGGTGTGGCATTGCCACTGTTTGAGGCCGGTACAAACAACAGTTCACATCCTCTCTCAAACGTATATTGATTGGCGGTTTTTGGGAACAAAATCTCCATTTTAAGATGCCTGATAGAATTTCAAACAGGATTTTTTTGTGTAGCAGGGTGTGTTAGGATTTATCACATGAGTAGAGGAAAAAAGTCAACAAGAGATAGCACAACTTGATCTTGCTTTTCTTCAAGTTCTTACTTGTTTCCTCATGCACAGATGGCGTACAGGGAATACTGCAAATCGAATCATGGTCGTGTTATCGACTGTCCGGTTCTCCCTGACGCTGCAAGTGAGAATGCTGCTCGTGACAGATGCAGGGAATTGTGGCGATCACGTTTCCCAGATGAGCCCTTCGACGTCATGTTGAATCCATGGGGCAGCACTGAGGGCGCCAGATCAGGTTTCCCAGCTGAAAAGTTTCCGGGGCCAGAGATCGCCGACCTCGTGGCGGTCATTTCCAGGCAAAGCTCCTTCTACTATCAGGTAAGAAAGTTCTGATGTTGTTTCTGTACTCTAGATAGGCACCATTTTTGTAAATGGAGTAGGATATGTTACATGAGTAGAGAAAGAAATACGAATAGAAATAGCACAATTGAAAGTGTGGAAACCGCCGGCATAACGAATCACACAGCTTTCTAACCAGTTCCTAAACCTTCAGGTGTCGCAACCTTACATGTGGGAGGACGCATTTCTGCAAGCCGCCTTGGAGAGATACAAATGCTTTCTGCACGTTGTGAACAAGTCACAAGGTGCCATAATGTGCGTGCCCACATACGACATCGACCTCATATGGCATGCACACCAGGTGTAGTATTTGTTAATCTGGCGGTTTGCAGTACTACGAGTCTCTCGATGCATAGATTATGATATTATTTCAGCATAGATGAAATAGGGCATGTTAGATTTATCAAATGATTTGAGAATGAAGTTCTTGTTCTCCTAACGCTGGCAGTTTAGGAAGCCCTCTCTAAACAAGGATATTGATCTAGTGTGGTGTTTGAAACAAGCATGATCAGGCAATGGTGTTGATGTTGTTTTGATGGTGTGCAGATATCTCCTGTTGCGTATGCGAAAGACACAAAGGCTCTTCTGGGATGCGTTGTGGACCACGACGACAGCATGGAGAGAGGGCCTTACACGAAGCTGGGCGACAGCTTTGAGGACACAACGAACCTCTGGGAGAGCACATTCGGGCACCCTTATGAGCGAGCAGGCTCCATGTACCGCGGCTCCAAGCCTGTCAACTTGCCTGCCCCTCCTCACGACGGCAGCGATGGCCAGCACATTCTGGAGTGGGTGCCCGTTACGCTCTCCCTCGAGTACCGTCTGCCTGACATCAACCGCAAGTTCTCTTTACTCGCCCCTAGACGCATCGTCCAAGTAAGAAACGGCAGGCACCTCCTAGATGCAAACTCTAAGTGCAATTCCAGTGAATCTTTGATATCATTTAATCTGTTGTGTAGATGCAGTGGGGCATGCCGTGAGTAGAGAAACAATCACGATTTCGGTCAAAGAGAGATAGCACAACTGACGATGTGAAAACCGCCAATTCATTTCGAGTATGTCCTTGTTTCCGTTTCGCCGACATGGATGCTCAAAGTGGTCGTTTCTGTAGTCTAAGAAGGTTCAGTAGGGAATGCTAGCTTTATGATATGAGTAGAGAGAAAATCACGATGCGATAGTACAATTGGCAATGAAACAACCGCCAAGGAATCCATGGTAGTTTACGATGTGTACTTGTGAGGGCCTCAGTATCAAGGATGTGAAGGCTGCCTATACGTCCACATGAATTTTACTGAAAGTGGTTAGTATGTTTGCAGGTGTGCATACTGATCAAGAGTGCGACCAACGTGGTGAAGGAAGCGAAGGAGAAGATCGACCTGTTCGTGCGCCTGAGGGCCTCGCAAGCGCACAAGCTGCTGAAGCTGGACACACCCGTGGTGCCCTTCACCGCCAACCCGCAGTGGCAGAAGCTGTGGCTGCTGCACTGCGAGGAGGCCACGGTGGGCGTCGACCTGGAGCTGCGCTGCCGGGTGGAGGGCTGCCTCAGCACGCTCAACCAGTCCAAGCTCATCGGCTCCACAGCTCTCACCTGGGCCGACCTGCAACACTCCAGGATGCTCTCCATCGACACGCTCTTCACCCTCAAGGAGAAGCGCTGGGCTGTCGACAAGAGGAGGGACCCCCTGCAGCTCCGCCTTGGCGCGTCCATTACTCCTCCCGTGCAGGCAAGCAAGCAACCACTATCGCTCTAATTTCAACCTCGTTTGATGCATCAAGAATCACATCAGTGATAGTAATCCGAGCTGCATTTTCAAGCTCTCAACCATGATCCTCAAGTGATGCTGCAGGGGCCGTACCTACTCAAGTCAGTGCCGGATCGAGTGACGGACGACGCTGGCGCCATGCTGTCCAACTTGATTCTGCGCATGAACAAGTACCAGCCGCAACAAGGGCGCTGGATCTCACGCACTGTGCTCAACCACATGGGGAAGGAGTGCTTTGTGATCCGGATCAGGGTGGCCAAGGGGATGTGGCGGAAGAGCGGCGACAGACCCGAGGGCGTGGAGTGGAACGAGCGCGTCATCAATATTTGCGAAGGCGGCTGGACTTACGTCGCCGGCCCAACTGGCTACGCCCCAAGTAAGACCATCAAACAACACGTCGTCCAAACTTCACTTCTCACTTCATCCAATGATCAGCTCAATGGAGAGAGAGAGAAAGGCGACTAATATTCATGGTTGATCTCTGTCTTCATTCTCCAAGATGGTTAAAACTATCTCTTCTGTTGATAGGATAGCTACATACAGTGAGGAAAGAGTAATATTGTTGGAACTTTGGGTGACTCTAGAACTAGCTCTTTTCTGGGTAGCTACTGACTCGCAGTCTGCCCTTGTTCCATCATCATGGCCAGGTAAAATTGTGGGAAGCGCAACGCCGTACGCTGATGAGCTAGAGCATTACAGATTAAGCTGGCATCTCACCACGGGCGCCACGCTGACCATATCCAGGCCCTTGGAAGATGGCAACGACTGGGAGCATAACCTCAAGTTCAGCTTGACAGGCTCGTCTACAAACCTGGTAAGATCGAACACCAGCACCGGCTCTTAATCCATCACAACTGTCAGTCCTCCTTCACACAATGGTAGCTATCGATATTCGGTACCAAGCCTTTCTAGATCCGAAAACGCAACGAGTATAGGCTGTACTAGCAGTGTGCACAATTGGCACTGACACGGCATTTTCAGGTGCGTTTGATAAATGGGAGGAAGCTGCAATACGAGGTGCCGGATGCGAGTGCTCTGGAGGAAGAGGGGTTCGTGACGCTGATTCGCTACAACGCGCAAGCGCCGCAAGGGAAAGCGACGGCGCTGTTCAACTGGAAGGTATCGGCGATGGAGATTCACCCGGAGGAGGACGTGGTGCTGGTGCTGCTGCTGTGCACGGCCACCATGCGGTCGGTGGCGGACTTCGGCGGCAAGCACCACGGCAACCTGTTCGCGCAGCGGCGCCACCGCGAGTCCAAGCCGGGGCAGAAGGACTGGGGCTCCGTGGTGGTGGAGCACGCCTCGTCCCAGTCCAATCTGGCCTCCTGGTACTTGAACACCCCCCAGCTCCTGGAGGCGGATGACGGCACCGAGCGCGTGCTCAGCCATGCCGGGCCCATGGGCGGCGCGTGCGGCTCCAGCTGCGGGGCCGGGGAGGGAGTGGGCGCAGGTGGTCCAAAAGATGGCGAGTGGGCGGCGCCCAAACTACACCAGGGGTGGCGACAAGTCACCAAGGAGTCCTCGGGTAGCACCATGAGCACCTGGGGCCGCCGCACCGGCAGCGGCATCCAGCTCGACTCATCCCGCCTTCCCAAGAAAACATAACATAAAACCCATCTAGGTGCGTCTCTGGGGCTGTGTTGAGGTTCGCAACCAGTCATGTTGATGCGAAGGTGTGCACAGATATTCGTAGATACAGGAAGTCGAGATGGGCTTCGTAAGAAAAGATAGACTTCATTCAATTTCAAATTCTGGACACAACCTAGTGAAAAAGATGATACCTTTTACAATACGGGTACAATTGATAAGCTGCCTATTCTGAGGAGCAACTTATGCAACTCACAACTGCAAAACTGAAGCTCAATGATTTATCACTTCTACATGTATCTAGAACCTACTACTCCAGAATTAGCTAGAGTTACTCTTCACCCAAGGAATCAATCAAGTTGACCCACTGTCGCATACAAGTAAACGAGGTTCATGAACTGACATTGCTGCAAGCACGGACACTCACATTTACTGTCTCTTTCATCCATCCAAGGCAGAAATTCGAAGAGATACAGCGACTACATGGC
Source organism: Bryoerythrophyllum caledonicum (assembly GCA_963971425.1). Classification (NCBI taxonomy): domain Eukaryota; kingdom Viridiplantae; phylum Streptophyta; class Bryopsida; order Pottiales; family Pottiaceae; genus Bryoerythrophyllum; species Bryoerythrophyllum caledonicum. The sequence goes on from OZ020520.1 coordinate 7,123,155, forward strand.
CTACTCCTCATGGAACGCATCCATCAGATACAGTTTGCTGAAACTCTGCGCGGCAAACCTGTTCCATATAGGCACAACCACCAGAGAAAACTTTAGTGATGTCAAACCGAGAGAATGGATTTAAAGGCAAATCAGACGCTAAATGTCTTAACCTGATATGTACCCCTACATTGTATTTGACAGTTGATTTACTTGTAAAGTCACCCCAGCTTTCTATTAAGTACCTCTATTGATTCATGATACTACTTTTCATCACTCTAGATAGTTATTAGATGAATAGAAGAGCTTGGTGGTCTCTCAACTAGAAACCTTATTTGAAGTACAAGTACGTAAAGAGCTTGGAGTTCTTTGAACAACTTAAAACAAGTTTTACCTGTCTTTGAACATGAAGGAGAGGTCATGTTGTACCATGGATCATAACCCCCTTTTTCCTCTTTGAGCTGCTAATAGACATTTAGAGCTAGCTATATGGGAATAATTTTTATGGTTGTTAAAATTAAGAAAAGAGGTGAAAACTCAAGGTATCCTTGCAGGCTCCCTTTACAAATAAGAAGTTAGAGGTCGTACCCATTCACTTGACTGCAGTAGTTGGAAATCTGGTTTGTGATGAGGTAGCTGTCAAGTCGTGAAGGCTCGGGAAGAGGTTTGAAGATGGGGTTGTTGGGCTCTTCCTCCGGGAGCGGCTCCTCTCCCGCCGCCCTCCTGGCAGCGTTTTCCGTCCTTCTCTTTTGTTGCCAGGCTTGTTGCTGGGCCTGCTGCCTTGACAGGTTCCGGTAATAGTACTGAAACTTCTGCTGCTCCATGGAAAGGTCGTCCATACACTCAATCAAGAACTCCAGGTTCTTCTCCATGAAAGGGTTGGTGGACAAGACGAGCCTGTCAAAGTCGCACTGAGTGGCGGGAGCCTCGGGTTCCAGCTCCGTCATCAGAGAACTCACCAGCGCGGAGTTGGAGATCTTCACAGGGATCTCCTCGAAGATGTCCTTCCAGGACATATTCTTCTCCCTCAACTTCTCCCCGGAGAACGTCTGAGTGCGGTACAGATCCATGAAATTTTCGGACAGCTTCAGGGCCTTCAGTGCCAACACACCTTGGCCAGAACGAAGAGGATCGTAAATGATGCAGACGCATCTCTTAATGTTCTCCTGCAAGCGACACCACAAGGTCGGACATGATATAATAAGTAATTCCAGGAAAAACATCAAAAGCTAACCCTGCAGAAGGCACTAAGGATACCAACCTGGTAATTCATAAACGTCTCGATAAGCTCCACCGTTTGGAACGAGCCCATATACGTTGATTGGTACCTGCAATGAAGGAAGCAGAGTCGAGTTAAATTTTATAGAGATACAACTGCTATCACATTTTTAAAACTTGTCCCCACTTACTACCCAGATTTTATAGAGGCACATCCCATAGCGACATCAAAACGGCCCCCCTAACAATTCAGGAATTGTGTCGTTGCTATTTCCATGACACCATGTTTGAGTTAAACAGAACACAGTTGTCATCTATTGTTTTAAGAACCACGTGGGAAAAAAGAAATTAGCCTCACGAAATACCTAATACTTAAAGTACAAGAAGCACAAAATATACTTTACCAGCCAACAGTGTTGTTATCAATGTTGACTTCGCGGAGACAGCGCATCATCTCCAATTGGTAATTAGCGCCATCAGTGTCCAACTCGTCCTCCTCGTCTCCACCTCGGCTCTACAGCCAATTCAAAAAAGGTCTGCCGGTCAGTAAAACATGCAAGATCATGCAGTGACAGCAAGATATTACGTAACAGGACTGGCAATCATAAAATCGAACGGGTAAAACATTGTTATTATAATTTGAACTCCCTCAACATTATGACATGTTGCTTGCAATGTCCCGATCCGTGTGTTCACTTTTAGCACACATCATGATAACAACAACTCTCATGATAAACCAACAACCACACCAATCCGCAACACTCAGAATTCCTGGCAGCATGATAAAATAAGATACAAAAATACATTTGCAATAACAGAAAACAGAAAATCCAACATCACATACTCAAGTCTTCCCATGTCGCTATCAACTCAAACGTGCAAGCTTACCGGAAATGGAAAGCAATTGGTGACTTCCAAAATGCTCCCAATGTCAAGTCCAAGCAGCTGGCCTGTAACAAGCGCAGGCATGCACTCCTTGCAGTGCTTGATGATCTTCAATGCAACCTACACAACACCACACAATTCTCAAAAAGGATATCACCGCTTAAGAATCTTCAACATCCAGCAGCCGTGAAAACATAATACAAACCACTCCGGCTAATTAACTACCAAAATATCCCTCTTCAAAACCACCATCCAAAACATAGTACCTATGTGTAAATTCACCCAACCACTGCCCCTTCTCATCATCAATCAACAATGCCTTCTAAAACCGATTCAAAATGCTATCAAGAAAACAAAAGTAGAGTACATTATTTTCCTTGATAATTAAAGTCATTTCCAGTGCTTTTCTTCTACTAAAAACGACATCTTATTGATTGTTTTTTACCGCCTGACCTAACAATAAATACAAATAAGATTGATGGGTGACGACTATTCTACCAAACTATGGTATTCGCCTTCGAAACTCATTAAATGGAAAGGAAAAAAAAAAAAAAAAAAAAAAAAAAAAGAAGGAAGCAGACATACCAAGCCGTCAATCTGCACGACGCGCAACGGCGTGGCGTCCACTTCCGTCTGCGCGGCCTGCGCGAACGACCGCATCGGGGCTGCATGAGAAACAACGACAGAATCAGCAACCCTAACCCTAAACCAGGTGATTTCTGGCTCGTAAGAAAGCGAGGGAGCGTGAGATTTTATTTGCTTCAAGGTAAGAGGAGCGTACGAGGGTTTCCGTCCGCCATGGTGGGAAGAAGGTGGCGATGGAAGCGAGTGCGGCGAACGAGCTGCTGCAGCAGCGACGACTCCGCAAAGGGATTCAACCGATGTTTGGAGCCTCGCTTTGTCTCTGCTCTGTTAGGGCTTTTTCAGGACGCGGGTATATACCAGGGTACTGATGAGGGATGGTATCGACAGGATATTAGGCAGTGTGAGGTGTCTGCAGAGTATTGGAGCGGGTACCTTCCAGGCTTTGGGGGGACGGGTATCTAACAGGCTTGTGGGTTATGCTTTTTTTTGGACTTGGGCGTACCCCACTATTCCGCCAAAAATAATTGAAATTGAGTATGCCTGAAATTCTTTTAGATTTTATGGAGAATGTCACAAGTCTGTTGTATTCAAAGTGTCTACGCTCAAGAGGAAAAGTAGTTCCATACTATTAATCCTTTGTCCGAGAGACATTGATTTAGTGATGGAACAAATAAATACTCTATTCACGATGGCCTCCGTTGGTGACCAGAGTTCTCTTTTTTGTTGTTCAAGTTTAACGAATTATATTTTGGATGTTATGTGGAAAATCTTGATTACATGATTATTATTTTGTAGATGAGTATTGAATATGATCACAGTGTCAATGGGTCATGTTTTATTTACTAGACTTATCCGTACAGTTTTCCAAACTTGATCTCAATTCCTAATGAGAATAAAAGGTGGATTGTTGAAGGAAAGACTTTGGTGAACTTCCCACACGGTGAGGATTAGGTTTAGAAGTTGAATGAAAAGTTTATTTGCACCACATCTAGTGATGATTATGTTTTGTTGATGTTTTAGCATAGGTTAGTTTGTTACCAATCTACGGGTTTAGGGACGAACAGCGGTGCACCGCATTCATCCATGGATAATTTTCATCCACTTAGGGTTGTGTGTGCGTATGACGCTGCACACATCCTTCACTTGACATTTTTGTCAAGTCAAGCTTTGTGAGTGAGTTAGGGAATGTTTAGTGATTACCTTTGCTTGAAAGTGATTGTTTATCATTAATAAAGGCTCCGCATTCTCTTCCACTACTTGCATTTGTGAAGTGCGAGACACTCCACTACTCTTGTGATTTACTAGTTATACACTTGGTATACTTTTAAAGCCAAGCATGCACATGTATTAGATTTACCTTTTCATTAAATCACCCTCTTTTTTTCCCTTCACCTCCCTCACATTTTGATTCTATTAGAAATCACAAGTGGTAGGTGAAAGAACCCATGAGGTCAAGCAAGATTTCCTATACAACTCTATTGTATATATGGAATGTGGATTCCTCTCTGAACCTAAAGAACTTGCCACCCCGATAATTGAGCAAATGTGGCTTTTATTCCCACGTTTATAGGGATCACTACACCGTTCCGTGAATATAATATAGACCAAACTATTTGAAATTTCCTACACTAATTGAAAATTTACAGGCAATTGTTGACTGACACACTTGCTTGAGAAGAAATACCCAATCAGAACTTGGCATGCACATGCTTTGATGGAAATTAGTGTGAGTGATCTACATCAATAATCCCTCTACACTATATTCAATGTTTAGTGTAGTTATTTGGTACTCCAATAAGCAAACCATTGTCCTATCCTGGCACCCACTATTGCACCATTAAACCAAAAGATGCAAAGAAAGTAATCTTTCACCAAATATGGTATTTGTAAAGATTTTACTACAATTTTGAAAATCCTAAGACTGCTATTCCAGATCCAAAAGGCAAAATAATGGCTCACGCACCTCAGTAACATCGCTGTACATATTGTTGAGTGATTCTGGGGCACTGGCTTGGGAAAGTCACGGATTGCAGTATCTTTTCAGCAAATCCATGCTGCCGCTACAAACATGCCTCCGCCAAATTGCAGCAGTCTCTGCAGCTGGCTCCAGGAAGGTGCTGGAGTAAAAGGCCAATATTCTCCAAGAGAAGTGCACCTCCAGGCCTCTCTGTAGGTCACTCTCCGCGTTGAAAATGGGTGCAATGCGGTGCTTGATAGAAGACGGATACCAGTCGCGATGATGCTCGTTCAAGAAACGAACCAGTGAGACCTCTCCCGAGGTTGGGCAACTCCTGGAAAGCTCCGAGAATCTTTGGTAATCCGGCCGTATCACCATAACCTGCAAGGAAAATGTATCCGAAAGTGTGTAATCTGCTGTCGCAGCAAAAGGCTCCAGCTCCATCAAAAAATCGCAGTTGCTCAAAAAGACCGAGCTCGGGTCGACGTAGACCAGCTTGTCGTAGCTGGTCTGGTTCCAGAGGTGGGTGAGGTTTAGTCCATCCACCACCACAATGGAGTCGAAGAAGCTCTCAAACGGCTGCCATGCCTGCCGGTCCACCGAGCTCTGGACGAGGAGAACCGATTCATGGCCGGGAGAGGAGAGATGAAATCTTGAGTATGTCGTCGTCCAGCCAGCCACAGCAGCGAGGTAATCAACAGAGGTCAAAACAGTCACAAAAGCCTTCCGTGGCGGAACATGGAGAGCTAGACCTTCAGTGTGATGTTTCGACTTCAGTGGCCATGTCGACGAGCTGGGTTTCGAGGTTATCTCACCCTCCAGAGGTTGGTACTTGTTGCCCCGCAAAGCAGCGAGAATCTTAAACCAGACAGCAAACCAACCTGTCTTATCCTCCTGGTCCAACGTTTGGTTCAACCCTACTTGCTTCACCCAGATGTTGAGCAAGGTGGTGAGCTCTTTTTTCGAGTACTGGAGCACACCAGAGAACTCCCCTGCAGACGCATTCGGGGCCAGGTGCACCGGCATGTTCAACCGCATGGGCAAGCGATGCTGGGCCGACATTTGGGACCACTCGTGGAAGAATCCGTTCAGAGGCCGGTGCTCCACACTCCAGTCGGCTATTTCCATCCACTGCAGAAGCTCAGAGAAGGTGACGCTGGAGGGCTGTAGCACAAGCAACCCCGTGTGAAACTCCAAAGGGCGAGACGTCAACGGCGCGGCTGCCGGCTCTGGAAGCGCAAACAGAAAGTCCAGATTTGACAAGCACAGCAGGTTGAGGTCGATAAACACAACGCGCTCGTACTCTTCAAGCTGCCATGCACTCAGCTTGCCCAGAGTCCCCTTCTTGCGCTTCAGCTTCCCTTCCACTTCTTTCACAACGTCGAAGTGGTCAAGTAAGGTCACATTCTCCTTTTTCAAACCTGACTTCACGTCGAGGAGGACAACCAGGTCATGCACGGTCCCCGTGTTGCGAATCGCCTGCGCCCAGACGAGAGCAGCGTAATACATCGCCTTCGACTGTATCGACGTCACGTAAGCGTACCGAAAGGTTCGGTTCACTCGGTGATGCCCAGAGACCCGTTTCGCATCGCGAACAGTAGCCACACTCGCATCACAGTCGATTAACTCTCCGAACTTCTCACAGTTAACCTGAACGCACAACAAGGGGAGGCTTAGTGGTTTGAAGTTTTATGAGATTGACCCCAGATGACAAAAGTGTCCATTGCCATAGCTCATTCAACTCGTAGGAAGGGGCTGAAACGTGAGATAGTTCAACAGGGAGTTTTTGTTCCTCTCTATAAAGGTTTGAAAATGGCATGTTGAGGAAAAAAAAAATGGACCTGTTCTTCAACGGCACGAACCGCTTTAGCATAGCTGAAGCGAAGCTCCATGCCATTCCAAAACTTCTGAAACGCCAGGATGCAGTCGCCTCGGTCCTTGCGATGGTCTGCACGCGCACTCAACCCCATGGATGTCAATTCCTCCGCGGAGTTGCGAGTATCGCCCCAGTCTCGCGGCTGCCCCTCCACGAGCATCGGACCCGAGCCGCTGCAAACCACGGCCTGAGATCACTTCTTGCGCCATTGCCAAAGAAAAAGGAAATACAGAGAGAGGGATGCGAGACAAACCTGACGTTGGAGACGAGGAAGTTCATGGCGATGTCCTCGCAGTTCATGCCCCGGTCGACGTACTCGTGCACTCCTGCGGGAATTTCACATGAGTACCGGTAGAGATACTCGGTGGCGAGAATCATGATCTTCGTCAACATGATGGAATACTTGTGCTCGTGCTTCGTGTAAATCCACGAATGAGAGTCAAGTTGATAAGAGTGCGCGCGCGGGAAGAATCCTACAATCCGCTCCTGGTTCCCCCGCCATACCTGCATTCCTCTCTCAAAGTCAACAACATCGCCGCCCGGGATCCATTTCGCCTCTCTAACTCAACAACATGATCTCAAATGAAACAGAAACAGCAACGGAAATGGAAAACGAGCGCACCTTGAGAGCGAACTCGAGGTTCTCGGCGTCCACCGTGATGTCGTCGTCACAGACCATGACGGCCTTCGTCCTCACTTGACGTCGCGGCAGGAACCGGTCGTTCAAGCTCGTAGACTGCTGCCGCACGACGTATATCGGCGCGCCCGCGCTCTCAAAGCGCGCGCCCTGGAGCACGGCGTCCGGCGTGCTCGTATTCCCCCAGAGCACGAACACGGAGTGCACCGCCGGCGAGGCCGAGTACGTCCGCAAGCTCGTTTGCAGCAGCGGCAGGCGCGCCTCGATGAAGCCGTTCACCAGGATTGTCACCTGGTCCGCCCGAAGCTCCCACGGCGCGGGGTAGAGCTCCCTCTCGCAGAGACCACGCCCAAGCTTCACCTCCGCGACGAATCCCGGCTCTTCTAACGATGCTCGCCATAACAAAAACATCGCTAACAACACCGTGACCCCTAAGCCTGCACACAACACGCACCACGCCACCAGCATTGCAATAAATCAGCAAACCCAAGCTCAAACCCTAACGCAAATCGCAATTCCAATTCCACAAGCACTCTCGACCAATTGTTCCAACGAATTCAACCTCAAAGAAAAAAGCATCCACAGCATTCAGCAAAACCAAGCTCAAAGTCTCCATTCCGAGCTCTCTGAAACCTAACTGGAATCCACAATTCGATTCTCACCGGCCTCGAAGAACAGCGCCCAGAGCTTGAGACTCCCCCGGCCTGGCGAAGCTCTCGCCATGAGAGCAACTTGTTCAAAGTCTGGTCATCTTCAAGCGCGCCTCTCCCTGCATCGTCAGAAACAGAGTCTGTGAGCTCGATCTCTCCTTCTCTCCCGGTGAGGTCTCTGAGCGCGAGCTCGCAGGATGCTTGTGGCCGCGTATCTGCCACCATCGCACTGCAGTCTTCCCTGCTAAAACCCCCGGGTGATCTCCAAAACCTCTAGAAAAAGATAATGCCATGCATTACTACATCGACTGAGTGGCGCGGTGACTCTTATCGATGCAGTGAGCGCCGGATTTGCGTGGGAAGTTGGAGTGGCGATGGCGGCCGCGCTCGGACTCACGTCGTGCTCTTCTCTGACATCTTCAACAGTGTTTTCGTCTGTCTCTTTCGTCGAGACAAAGTTTATGTCACAGTTGAGAGTAAGGACCAAGGACCTTGGACCAAGGACCACACTCGGACCAAGGACCTTGGACCAAGGACCACACTCGGACCAAGGACCGAACTCCATCTAGGACCAAAGTTCAAAGTCTGAGCCCAAGGCACCGAGTTGAGAGGCCGTGATCCAAACTGGTTGGCATTTTTCAAGTCATTTTTCATTTTTTTTTGTTTTGTGAAGGTTCTTATTTAGAGAAAAAATCCACTCTCACTTTCTGTGGTCATGAGAGTCGAAAGTGAACACATATAGGGTGAGGAAAATCAAGAAAATTGTGAGAATGCTCATTGCACAAAACATTTCAGCACAAGCACTGGCATAGAAAAATTTCAAGTAAATAAATTCTTGTGAAAATTTGAGTTAAAAAATTTGGGTAGTAAGACTCGGGTAAATTTTGGATTAAAAATTTTGGCGTATGTAAAGTGCATGTTTTAATCTAACAGCTGGGATCTTGTCAAACTTTGATTGTTGTAATGAATATATGTTTGGTACATTGGCAAGAGTTTGGGTTTTTATTCTTGTTTGGACTAAACTTCCCTTGAGAGGCCAAACTCCTGGTGCCAAAACCTTTAGAAAGTGATGCCATGTAGGCATTTAGACGCCCTTGGTCCGAGTGTGAAAGCCTGAAGGACGACCAAGGCCAATTTTGAGGCATTAGACCGATCAAGATTGTTAGTGGCATTCGGCATCTTGATGCTTTGTCCAAGTGTGAAACCCCCTCCTAAGGTCTGCTTTAGAGAGCGAGTGGACGACATAGGAATCTACAATTTGAGTAGATAATGAAGCACATCGTCTACTCCCGTAATACAATAGGCACATTGTGTTCAAATTGGTAGTCTGGAGTGAGTGTAAGAAATGGTGCCAAGGATACTGGTTTACTTTCACAAAAGTACAAATGAGTTTTGAAATATCATTCTCAAAGCTTCATGGAAGAAGAAGAAGAACTCTGGTCTCCAATGGAAGCTAGCATAAATAGGGTGTTTGATTGTTCGGCCACTAAGCTGAATATGCCCATCGGACAAAAGATTAGTAGTATGGAACTACTTTCCCCTCTCCAGTGTAGACACTATAAGTTTTTTCAATATTAAAATATATTCATATGTGATGAATATATATAATGTATATATATATATATATATAATTTTTATTTATTTATTTATTTATTTTTTTTAATTTTTAATTTTAATTTTAATTTACTCTAATTATTTCATTTTATTATCTTATTATAACAAGGTAAATATATTATATTACAAGCGTTGATCAGGGCTTCATGGAATAAGTGATGACTAGATTACATAAACAAATTTCATGTTGTACTCAATTCATTTCAAACCAGAAAGTAGAATTAGTAACAGGAGTGAAAACTAGTGGCCAAATATAAAAATATCTAGCATTTTCCATGATAAATATAGAAATATATCACTAACCCCTAAGGACCCAAATTTCCAAAGGTGGGCTCTTACTAATCTTGAATATGTTCCCATGATTGCAATTTATTTTTCCAATTCTTAAGATTTTTTACAAAGATGCAAGAAGACAAGAGTTGTATGGAAATATAAATTTTGTTCTCATTGGACCTTTAGGAGCCAAGCTATGCCATCTTAACCCCTAAAGGCCCAAGGCATCTTCACATCAAAAACACTTCGAACCTGTTCATTTTAGTGCAATAAGTAATGAGGTAATCAAAACATTTTACTTCTACATCTAATGTAGGATCTAAAGTAAGACTTGTTGATTAACGTCCTCACAAAATTTAATAACTTTGACCGCACGGATTGATAGAATATAGTATTTGAAGTAAATAATACAATTTTTTTTCTTCCCTGCGTTGAGTGGATCCTACTTTGACTTTGACTTAATGTCAAATTTTTGCACTACACAAGGTCTGAAAATATTACCATCATGTTAATCATGATGTTATTTCCTTGCACACCATTTTTTTGAGGTAGAGAAAGGGTGTAGCATATTCAAAACAAATGTGCAAGGAGTAGAGGTTCAAAAATTGCCAATTCACATTATATTTTGTTTTGAAATAAATATGTTTTGGAATGATAATCCAAATGGTCAATATGAAGGTTTAGACCAAATATTGTAGTAGACAAAATAAAATGTAAGAAATATGAAAATCTCATAGTTTTATGTGGAAAAGAAGAAGTTCTTTTGGTACCTTGCCGGACAAAGTGTAACAATGTGTGAAAATGTTTGACTTTGATTATTATGCTATTTTCCACTTAAGACAAGAGATTTTTCTTGACAATATGAAAGGAAATAATATTATTTGCTAGTATTGAAAATCTCACATATAATAGAGTGTCCTAGCAAAAGTTTTTAGAGGTGCCCGATGTGCCCGGTCTCCCCGTTTGAAATTTAAAACCCTATAACTTTTTCATGGAATGTCGGATATAGGAAAATAATTGGACTCACACAAAGCTCTTAGCAATATCCATCTCCAGTTGAAATTTCAAAAAAGAATGTTACAAATTGACACCATAGGAACTTGCCCAAACCTTCAAGAGTCCTCCAAGGGGACTCTTGGGCCTTTAGGGATTAAAGAAAATTTGTCAAGGGCACACACATCCGGCAACTTTTAGAACTTTTGCTACAATCCTCTATAAAGTGTAAGATTTTTAGTACAAGTTATTAACATCATTTTATTTGAGATTGTAGGAAAAAAAGAAAAAGAAACTTTTACGGTATAAATTTTTCTTTCAAAGACGAGTCAGATTTTTTTCACCATTTTTGGTCAAGGTGCAAAAAACAAATTTCATCTCTTCATAAAAGATAATGATCTTATTCTTTAATCAACTGATTATTTTTGCTTCAAGAAGAAGCACAAAGCTTTTATTTGACCATTTGGATTTTCAATTCACACAAAAATCAGAACATTTCTTGGTGGTTTTTGAACCTCTATACATTGCTTATTTCTTTTGAGAAGTCTTCACTTCTCCAATACCTCTAAAAATTGGTGTACAAATAATTAACATCACACAAATTATATTGGAATAAATTACAGAACTTTTATAATGCAAAAATGACAGAACTTTTATAATACAACACCAAGTGAAATAAAAAATTTGCTGATCCTTGAAATGCAAGGAATTTTATTTTTATTTTTTACTTCAAACACTACCAAAGATTATAAAATTTTGTGAGCATGATGGTATATAAGTATAGATTAAGATCTTACATTTGGAGAATAAAAAAATATTTTTGTACTTCTTTTTCACTCTTTGCACTACAATGAGCAACTTTCAAGTGTTTTTCCTCAAGAATTTAGGGCCAAATGGAAACAAAATCATAAAATATTGCACCCATTATGAACCTTACATCTTAAATAGGGAAAAAGATGTATCGGTGTATAAGCAAGAAGAATTAAGTTTGTGTTTGAATTGGTCTACCTTATGTCACATCAAGGAGAAGAAGAAGAATGTCGGTCTCTGAGTAGAGGGCCCGGCGTGAATAAAGTGTCTATTCATTCCACCTCTAAGACCATGCCCACTAGGCAAGGAATTAGTAGTGTGGAACTACTTCCCCCTCGGTCACATCAAACCTATCAATATCTATTTAGTGTTTCACTTTGTTTTCATCCACTCACATCGTAAATCCCCTTCGAGGATAAAGTTGGTATTTTCAAAAGAAAAAACTGTTGGAGAAGAAAAATGCACGCGCTTGATTTGGCACGATATTGAATTACAAGAAAAGAATTTTCAAATTAAAAATATTGTTCAAGTCAAAGTGAAAAAATAGAAATCTACAACGGCATAGGTCACATTTATAGATCTTATAAACCAACTAAACACCCAGCTCACTAGAGGCACGAATTCTACTATGTAGAACACAAAAGTTGTATTAAAGTTTAAGAAGCACCTTACACTCTTTGGATTGAAGATTCTTCAACCAACATCTTTCATTTGGAGGTCATTTCAATCAATTTGAATCTCATCATGTTCATATACGACACCATACTGTACATGTTTAATAATGTGGCCATGAATGGCACCTTCTGACCTTAAACCTCTAAAGGATCGTGCCTTATGCTTTACCAAAACCACCCCAAAACTGCCACTTTGAGACGAGATATTATCAGACTAATTGTAGGATCTTCAAGCTAACTACTACAAAAAGACACCCAAAATTTTCGTAAACTTTGACCGTGCGGATTGTAACATACATGCATTTGAAGAGTGCAAAATTGTTTTTTTTCCACCTTGCTCGGACTGGGTCAGCGTACTTTGACTCAAGACAATGGCATATTTTTCCACTACACATTGCATAAACTCAATGTTCTACCTTATGTTAGGGCATCGCACGCCAAAAATGGAGGTGTTTACAATAAAGAAAATGGACCTGCAACAACTCGAGGTATTAAAAATAGCCCTTTACTTAGTAAAACAATTTTATCTTTTAAATAGAGAAATAATTATTAGATCAGAAATTCAAACACTGAATAGAATCATTAGCATTTATTCTATCAATAGACCAAAACATTTTCCAAAAAAAATAAGATTATGAATTTCTATGCATTTTAAAGTGAAAACGATGAAGATTGCCAAGAACTTTCCTTCACTACTACCCGCCTCAAAAGTATCTTGTCTATCTACCAAAGGAGTCGAGCTTTTTATGTTTGAAGCACCACAACTTTTTCCCTGTAAGTCCAAAAAAAAATAAAAATGCAAAATAACCCGTATTTCTATTCTCACTAAAAATTTAAAGGAGTTATCTTCAAAAAATGATTTTTTAGGAACGTGCCCAAGATCATTTGTACCTCGTAGATACAAATGATCATTTAAGGGTTAGAGTCAGAACGAGCTCCTGGTGGCCATAGTATTCTCCATGTGTAATGTTGTATTTGAACATGATAAGGTTCATATTGATTGAAATGACCACCAAATGAAAGATGTTAGTTGAAGAATCTTCAATCCAAAGGTGTAAGGTGCGTGCTAGACTTTAATACAACTTTTGTATCCTACATAGTAGAATACGTGCGTGTATATACGGTTCCCGACTGACGTTCAAGGGTTTGCACTGTTACTGTAGATGTCGATTTTCAGACGGGCCTTGTTTTGTTGAGTGTCGGAGACGAAGTCAATTGCAGGGAAACCCCGAGCTCACGACGCCATAGCCAAGCGGGGCTCGAGCTCGAGCTCGGGGACGGGGACAGGGACGAACCTTGGCAGGATCGCATTGGTTAGGAGCACTACATTTTCGTAGCAGACGAGGTTGGGTGCTGGAGGTTTTGGAGGTGTAGGAGCCATGAAGCTCTCGGCGATGGAGCTGCCGTCGGCCATGACGGTGTTCGTGCTGGCGATGTTCGCGTACTTCCTGGTGGTGTCGGGGTTCATGTACGACGTGATCGTGGCGCCGCCGGGGATCGGCAGCAGCCAGGACCCGGTGACGGGCGCCGTGCGGCCCGTGGTGTTCCTGCCGGGCCGCGTCAACGGGCAGTACATCATCGAGGGGCTGTCGTCCGGCTTCATGTTCGTGCTCGGCGGCGTCGGGCTCGTCATGATGGACCTCGCCTGCGAGAAGAGCCGCGCGCGCACCGTGCGCCTCTCGTTCATGGGCGCCGGGGTGTCCTGCCTCTTCATCTCATATGTCATGAGCATGCTCTTCCTCCGCATCAAAATCCCGTCCTACTTGCGCTGATCGAGATGGTTTCTTAGATGATTTCCAATCGGTAGCAAGGATTTAGTGGTTAAAACCTAAGCCCTATTTGAACCTAAAACCCTAATTTCTGTATCTCCACTTTTTTAACAATGTAGACGAAGAGTTTTTCCAGGCATCTGTTGTGTGCTCTCGAGGTTGCAGTGTGATGTATCCTTCAATTCAGAGGTTTTTATTGTTCTGTTGCCACCCTGGGTTGATTGCTCGTATGAGATTAAGTGTGTGGATTGCAGAGGTTGCTTTGATGCTGGTTTTGAAGAGAACATGGACATCTGCTTGGATTCACAAGCAACCAGCTGTTGTGTTTGCAGTGGTTGTTATGCCCTGATTTTATTTTTCATATGTTCCAAGTTGGACTTCAAAATTCTGTTGCCATTGTTGGATTGGTTGATGTTCTCGACTTGTATGCGTCGTCGGTGGATTTCAGATGTGTCATGCATGTCACCGTGGCTTCCAAGCCATAACAGTATGTTCACAACTCATAAGTGTGCTCGACTCTGTGAGATTCTGTGTAATGTATTGTAGATTGATTTCTTCTGAACATGACAATGAGAGCAGAAGGTCGGGAGTGGCATTTTCTTCCAGAGGGAAATGTGATACCCAGACAGCATGTGTGGTGCGAGGTTCTGACATTGGTGGTGGTTAGATTGCAGGATTCATTTAGTAAAATCAGGTGTGAAGACTCATGGTGAGAATTGTTTTGCCAAAATTCGTGTGCTAAATCCGGTGTTTTGGTTTGCAGACAATTGATGGTACTCTCGTCGAAAATGTGGAGAAAAGCAATCAATTGTAAGGTATTGCTCGTAGTAACTACTTTTGAACTCCACCTTTCCAAAAGAAAATGGTCCCCTCCTTTACTTCCAAGAAGTGTGTCTTGAGTTGTACAGTTGAAGCACCTCTTCAAGTTCGCTTCTGCTTGCTTACTTCCAGAAGAAACTCTTGAAACTTCCATAAGATATTGCAGCTTTTTCAGGACACGAAGACCTACAACTTAGGAGAACGAAGGAAAATCACTCCACTCGACCATACAAGGTACAACAAACATCTCATCATGTGCAAGTGGGATCAGAGAATCACCGAGTAACGATCTGGATCGCTATGTCTGTTATCATACCAGTTTTCAGTACCGTTGCCACTTCATTCCAAGTGCATTTCAAGTTTCTGATGTCAGTTTTGTGTTCTAAGTTAGGGGGGGGGGGATTACATACTGGTTGAGAAAACAGAACACGAGAACCGCCGATAGAACGAATGAAGCGCACTGGAATTTGCTAGAAGAGCAACAGTCATGGACTGCTCTACTTCTACGTTACATGAGCTTCAAGTGCAGCAGTCAATCAACACGAAATGAATCAGCCTTTAGTTGTACCTTTTATGGTCGAGACGAAAGGCTGGACGTGGAGCTGGCTCTGTTTGTTACAAGGCATGTGTTTCCTCCTCTCCCACAAAGGCTTCTAACGTGCTGGCACAGAAACCCAACGTTGGAAGCCTTTGAGGGAGAGGAGAAAGCAATTACCCCAGTTCTCATCTCCTTGATCAAAAGAAAAGAATAATCTCCCCCAGTCCCACTGTAACCTGTGCTAGTTGCTGTTCCTAACGCCTAACGCTGCTGCTGCTATTCTGATCCTAATTTGCACTCTAGCTTGAGAGTCTGCAGATGAAATGAAAGGCACGATGACGATGAGGACTGAGCCAAGAGGAGCATGATTTATAACACTTGGCAGAACTGGTGGCCTTTGGGTGGAGCTTTCGGAGGCTCCCGGGACTGGTGGAGGGGCGCAGCAGCATGCTTCATGTGTGCAAATAGTGTACATCCAGTATTCCGTTAAACAGGATCTGCAGCCAAGGATAAGGTACTTCTAGAGCCCTGTCTTTTTATTTTGTGGTACCCCCAGATGGAGTTCTTGAAGGAATTTTGCTAACTTGAAGTTCTCGTGGTTGCCAAAGCAATAGTTTCCCATTGACTATTGGTAGAGAAACTCCAGCTACTTCTTACTGCGTATTGTGTGATTCAGGAATGTACAGTCTGTAAATCTGTAGGCAGCCGACAACCGGATTGAATGGAGGAGCTACAACTTTGCCTACTTGAGAGCTTTTTGTTTTTGTTTTTTCTTATTTAACTAGCATTAGTCCTACCATTTTAATGTAGTTTTTATTGTAAAAAAAAGGTAACATGATTCACTGCACGGTTGACTGCGCGGTTGATCACTGCGGGGTTCACTGCGTAGATTATGATTTTAGTAGTATGATTGGTTTTGAGCCCATACTAAAGCTCTGCCCACGTGACTCGGAGGCTTCACCGATAGGCTGGCTGTCATCCATGCCCTTAAATTGTTCGCCACAAACGTACAAAAATATGTTGGCATATGCAAGCCTCGTGTGACCAGATTTCATGACATGTCACTTTAAAAACTCTAGGTGCAGTAGACTATGTGATCACTGGCTCGGGACACCAGCACTCCATGTTGGACCTATTTGTGGCTTTTTGATGCAGTCTAACCTCTTTAACCCTTGAGCGTCAGTCGGGAACCATACATACATGACCATATTTTACTCTGTAGAATACAGAAGATGTATTAAAGTTTAGCAGGACTTACACCTTTGGATTGAAGAATCTTCAACTAACACCTTCCATTTGGGGTCATTTCAATATCTGAACCTTATCATGTTCAAATACGACACCGTATAAGTAGAATACGGTGGCCGCTCTAAGGGTTAATATTTTGAAGGGTTAATACGACACTCTATTATATGACAAACACAATATACCTGCAAGTGAAGTATTTTCTTCTGATATGGTCGAATGTCCTATGGTTCACTTCCCACGCTAGAAGTGTGAGTGAATCTTTTCTTCTGCCAAAAAAACAAAACTATAAAATGAAAGCCCCATAACCGAGATTATCATCTGTCTTTTTAAGTTCACGTCGGTAGCTCTAGAACATCTAATGTAGTGGTTGCCACCAAAGGAGCTGCCACTGTTACTTTCCTGAAGTACAATCACATTATTTTATTTCAGAGCCAATACTTTTGTTTTCAACATCTCCTACGCTTACTTTGTGAAGTTTTAGGGAGTGGCAGGATTTGTGGTGGACATATAAAGAATGGTGTACAGGACATTTGGGTTAAATCAGAGGCGAACCAGGCTGAAAAGATACGACAAGCGCACAATAATGGGACAACGACGACCCTCGTGCCAGACTGATTCGGCGTTGGAAACCACATCCGTAACCGCTCCTGAGACAGCGGAACCGATTCCTGACTCGATCAACGAAAACCTGGTTTGACTAGAAAGGAATGGATAAATTACTTACAACAATGTCCTAACGAGCAAGTGATTTCATGCCTGTTTTCCTGCGCTGATCACGTCCCCGTTCATGCTTCTGCCGGGGCTTGAACCATTCTTCGCATCTGCAGATATGACGCAGTAATTTTGCAGCCACCGGTCCATTTCCCAGAGGCAGTGCATTACGCTCTCACGCCCCGAGTAGCCGTGGCTTTCTAGAGGAAGGAGCACCAGGCGGCACAATGCTCCGTTTCCCTTCAGAGCCGCATAGAATCTCTCCGACTGCACCATGAGCGAACAATCACCTCAGTAAACAAAAACAAGTAAAACTTCACGAAATCAGTGCTCATTTTTCCATAACGGAAGTATCAACTACGTCATGTGAGAGTCTCACCTGCATGGTCAGAGTTCCAGGGTTGTTGTCCTCTTCACCGTGGATCAGCAATATTGGCTTTTTCACTTTATCAGCCAGCATGAATGGGCTCATTTCAACGTAAGTCTTCTGCGCTTCCCAGAGAGTCCTCTCCTCCGACTAAACAGAACCACACAATTCATCACAAAACAATGCAAAAGTCTAGGAACACCTCATGCCAACTATTGGTCATCGAACCTTCTGAGAAGGGAAACTGCCTTTCGGAAATACTGTCTTCTCATGGATTTGTGGAAACTGTGTTCATCCACAAGAGTAAATTCTGTACCTGGAAGCCGAATGGCGTAAGTGTGCGGTTGTAGGCACCGGACCGACTGATTCCACAGCAGAATAAATGCGGCGCGTGGATAAGCAAGTTGGCTGTCATGAACGCTCCGTAGGAGTGTCCGCCTACAGCTATCTTCTTAGGATCCGCCACCTGAAACTCACAAGAAGAGAACCCTCTTTGAGACCAGTGACAACTTATATTTAGAAACACCACCAGAGCACATCGAGAGAAAGCATACCCCACGTCTGACGACTTCATCAACCGCCGCCTGTGCACTGGATACAAGCTGCTCCACGTACCTGAAAGTAAGCCAATTCAACAAAGATGAGCAGTGATCACCCCCCTCAAGATGTACTCCAGTTTGAAGCGCCAAACCATAAATGCAGAGCAGTGTTTCCTTTGTGGAAGATGAGGATTTCAATACCGGTCATTGGCTTCCTCGTCGCCTTCTCCAATGATTGGCATAGTAGGTCCATCGAGGATAGCAAACCTGTGAGATAGGGAAAGCGAAGAGCGTGAGAAGAGAAGAGGCGGAATACTCAACCAACAAGGAATTGATGAAAGGATGACGTACCCTCTGGACAACCACAATAAAGCAGATGTAGATCCAATGCCAGCGAAAGTATTCGGCGAGCCTCGCATCTGCCCAGCGTTGTCTTTGCTCTTAAACTCCCGAGGATAAGCCCACATGAGCATGGGCAAAGTGCCGTCCCTGGAAGGCTCATAACCTGAGGGCGTATACAGAGTCGCCATCAACTGGACGCCATCGCTCCTCTTGTACTTGATGATCTCCTTGCTGAGGTTCCGGAGCTGGGGGTAAGGGTGGGGGAAGTCGGTGACCTGGGTGACCCTCTGTTCAGGCCATTTCCGGAGATAATATTGCGGAGGATCGATCTGCGACTCTTTGGAGATGAGAACCTTGAGACCATCCACGGAGAGATCAGCGTCCACCTGGTCTGACATGAGAGCAGCCACATTCTCAAAGTACTTCTCCTTCACACTCTCCCAGATCCGCTCCTTCTTCCCAGACTCACTGCAAATTAAAAAAGCATGGATGACGACAACTGAGATTCATCAAAATTAGTGGAGTTGTTTGAAAAGTCACCCGAAGTTTTAAAAAGATACCCCCTCTTTCTCATTGAAGTCGCCTCTATATAGCTCTCAATCAACATAAGATCAGCTCAAAGGAGAGAAAGGCGACTAAAATTCATGGTTGCAGAATGAAGACGCCTAAAACTGAGTTTAAAGACCACCAAGCTCTTCTATGGATCTAGTGACTGTTTGGAGTGAGGAAATAGTTGTCAAAAGAGGAGCCACTCCATGTGACTGTAGAAAGAATTCTAAATAAAAAATAAATCTGGAATTATAGTGACTTACCTGTCGAACAGATCCAAAAAGGGAACATAACCTTCAGGTGAGGCTCCGCTGCCGTTCAGCAACAATGACCGTTTGCCATGAGTATTCTTGAGCTGTGCAAGCACGTAAGTTCCGAGAGCTGTGCGGCGGAGCATTGGAGATCCGGGGTCGGAATACACGTCCTCAGTTGATCGGTCGAAGAGAATGCGAGGCTGCACGCTCTTGTCCCCGGGGGCTATCATCCAGGTGCGAGTGCGGCGTGTCTTGTACCATGATTCGTACACAAGCGCCAAGGACTCGTCTCCCCACACTATTCCCCTGCTCTTCCACCAAGTTTGAGTTAGCATAGCATCCACTAATCATGGTCATATCAGAAAATGTCCCGGGGAGCAGACAAATGTCCTAAACGGGGACTAAACCCTGAAATAGAAGACAGGTCTCTCACAAGGCGTACCCGTATCGGAGGTCTGTTTGAGCTACGACTTGGGGCTCAGTATTCGCGACGATTTCAGCAAGCTCCGTGTACACAATGTCACGAGGAGAAGCATCCACCTTCGGGTCACCTCCATCCTGTGCTTCCGCCCTGACGTGACGGATCAATATAAAGACACGCCCGATGAATAATAGATCAACGTAAAGAATAGAAGAAAATCCTAAACCCGGAACCTGGGAACTCTCAAAAACAATTTTGTGATTCGGCAGAAGTACAAACTCTTCTGAGGAGTTTCCACCATCCCCTTTGAGACGACTTTCATGAACGAAAAGCAATAGTTTTACGGGTCGAGAATATTTACCAGTACAAAGAAGCTGGTTTATCTGGGCGCCAGTTGATCCCTCGGCGGCCCTTTCGAGTGCTATTCGACGCAATCGAGATATCTTCAGCAAGGGGCAGGTCACAAATCTCTTTAACGAACTCGCCGTTCTTCCGCCACACCTCAACCTTCTTCGGGAAGCGGCCGCATGGCACGATGAACGAGTAAGGCCTATGCAAGGACTCAACAAGAAGAAAGTTGGAATCGGGAGATGAGTCCACAGATGTATAGATCGCCGGTGATCCCAAAAGCTGCGTCGTCCCATCCAAGGTCACCGACACGAGCTGCACAGTCGCGTAATAATCAAACAGATCCTCATCGTGCTTGTCCTTGAGAAGATCCTGGTAAGTGCGGTTCTGCACCACACGGCTCTCCTCGTTGGACTGAATTAAGGGGCCTGAGGGTGTCAGAGGCTTCTTCGGAGGATTCCCTCTTGAATCCGGGACGGTGCTCACAACTATTGTCTCATCGTCAATCCACGTATACCTGTACAACAACAAACCACCAAAAAAAAATCAGATTTTCCAAGGCGGTAAGAGTTATTTGTAAAAGTATCGGTAACATGTCCCCTCTTTATCACCCAAAATCAGCTCTGAATAGTTCTCAATTTCAAGAACAGAGTTTCCAATGCAGTAGAGTTACGTGTAAAATCAATAAAAGTTTGACTACAGTACCTCCTCCTTTTTCGTTTTGCACTAAATTACAACAGTTCTCAATGAATCTAAAATCAGCTTAAATGAGAGAAGAGCGACGAACATTCTCGTTCAAACTCTTTGTCAAAAATGGGTTGAGTTTACAGACCACCAAGCTCTTACCGTAATTATACTTATAAAACCACCCAGCTTTCCAATAACTATTTAGAGTGAAAAAAATAGTAGTTAAAAGAGGGGGTTATCTTATCGAAGCTTTGGGTGAATTTAGAAAGTATTCTAGCAGAGTAGTTTTTCGAGAGCGTACGATTGAAAAATGGTGTTGAGACGAATTTGAGGGGGTCCAATGAGCCTCCGAGCTTGCCCACTCTTCACATCTGCAATCCAGAGGCTCAACAATGAGGGAAGGCCATCCTCCTGCACACAACATCAACCGCATGATATGAATAAACTGCAAAACTCATGAAACCATAAGGTGAGCATACTAACTATTGCCAGAAATGAAAGTCCTCATGCCACAAACACTAAGGTGATCGAAAAAAAATAACGTAGTACCTCTTCGTTGCCCTCGCGAATACTGAATGCTACATGTCGAGCGTCTGGTGACCTTCACAAAAACCAAAGCCACTTCAAATTCACGACGAAGATGAGTGTCGAAGTCTGATAGCATTTTTTAGGGTTCAAGGCAGCGAAATCTGGACGTTACCAGCTCACAGAGTTGATTTTTGCGTCCTGAGGAAGACCAGCAATCGAGCGCGCAGGCCCTAACGTCCCCTCGTCCAGCAACTTGTGGATACTAATTCCTGTGTAGAAGGACCTGAACACAAGCTTCATCACATGCACGAATTCATCAGAGAGTCTCGAAGGCACCAAGTGCAGCTATCGAATGTGAGAAAGCTACTTACGTTCTGCTTCGAGAGTTGTAGTCGGGGTCGATGCGCAGCCCGGCGAGCTTGAGCTCCGGTTTCGCAAAGTCCGCCACCGGAGGCAACGAGCGCCGCTGCAGGAACAGAATCTCGTCGCGCTTCGGGGAGAACGAGAGCGCAGGAGTCGGCGGCGCGTCCACAATTTCCCGAATCTCCTTCGCCGGGAGCTGGTACCCCAATCCCCCATCTGCAAACAAGGTCAAAAGCGAGGGACTACGGCTGGAACAGAGGAAATTAGGTTCAACCCAACAAATGTTTGGAGAATTGGGCGCACATACCTTCAGCGTTGGTGGAGCCGTTGCCCTCATGCAACGCCACCGCCACGATGCGCCTCCTCGCAGACCGGCGCGGAAAACCCACAACCCATGATCCGGAATTCAACCGCTTCTGCTGCTGCTGTGGCAGCGTCGCAGCGGCGAGATGATGGAAACATTTTCGCTGTGATGAGAATGTGCTCAGCAAACACACGGTCGCCGCGAGCTTGCTCGAGGTGGCGAACATCTCCGAATCCTCACACCAGAGCTCTCCCAATCCGCTCCGGTTTGAGGAGGAGCCCTGTTGAAGAGGATGAGAAATCAGTGGCGTCAGACGATACTTGAGCTTTATTGTGTGAGGAAACTCGACACGAGGAGGCTTGCGAGGAGGCTTGAGGAGAGAGATTTGAGAATTTTATTTGAGACGATCAAATTTGGTATGGTACATAGGATGATCTGTGGCGTTCGAGCCGCAGAAAAGAGAATCGTGGTCACCGGTTCGTGGTGCTCCCTATGTATGACGTAAACTGTTGCGCGATTATGCCGATGGCGGCTCCGCCGAAGCCCAACAGCGCGGTGATGACCTCGCTCCCTGCTTTGAAGCCCAGAATCGTCACCTGCGCCACCGTTGGAGAGAGTCAATATGATTCTAGAGGAAATTGCAAGTGGAGGAAGAAATGATGGAGGAAGGAATGCGCCCAACCTTGGTGATGGTGTTGTCCCATGCCAAGGCGTCGGATACTGTTCCCATCACTTCCAGGGCGTAGCTGTATGCTTCTTTTTGCTTGGCACAAACGCCGTTCAAAGGACCTCTCAACTTCGTGGCCAACTCCATCTGTTCGTGCATCAAGGAACTCAACATGTCAGGCACTAGAAACTCACGGAACATCCACCATCTCATGTCTGAGAAAACTACACCTTCTTGTAGACGAGTGTTTCTCCGTGCCCGAGGTGCATTTTGTTTGTTTCGCCGCCTGGGAAGACGATGAGCGCTAGCAAGCCTATGAACACGATGAGGTCGAACATCACCACGCCCCTGCAATCACACCATGTCATCAGATGATATCGAGATAGAGCACAAAACGGTCACCATGGTGCAGCTGCTCTTACATGATGTATGCCGAATCCCGGGTGCCCTTCGTGAACAGTACTATCAAGAGATACGCCATTACCACGCCGCAGTAGATGCAAAAGTAGCTGGCGTAGTACTGTGAAACCAACAACGCTTCAGTGAAAGTGTAAAACCCACAGATTATATTCACCAACTCTAGAGACTGGGAAAACGATAGATATACATATCATCCATAGTCATTATCGACGTGATCAGCAGGGGTGATCACCTTGACACGCCTGGAGAAGACGAGGCCGAAGTCTAGGACCAGCACTCTCATTGCCCACCACCCGATGATGGAAGTGGCGTGGCCATAGTCGACAGCCACTCCCGTGTGGTAATGCGACTTCTTCCGCTCCTGCTGCCTCTTCAGCTCCCGGGCGAACATCTCGGCTTCGACGTCTTGAGGGCGGAAGTCTTGTTGTCCGAGGAATGCTTCCTTCAAGGTTTTCACCCGCGTGTACATCTCCGCTTTCACGACTTCGGACAGAATTTCTTGTCCGACGCATCCATCCTTGAGTAACGAGTTCAACAGGCGAGCGGCGAAGTAGCGCCTCCGGAAGTCGGCAACTCCAGCCACCATGAACGACACACTTGACGACCTGATTTTGATAAGGTACGTGAGTTACTTCTGAAGTTACTTAAAGGTTCAATACGATATCCCCTCTTTTTGTTTATAATACTACTCTTTTAGTAGTATTGAATACATACTCTAATGAGAAAAGAGGTCAAAACTCTTGGTATAATTGCCTTTTTTTACAAATAAATTTAAAAATCAGCACATGAATTGATATCATCACATGATCTTACTGTTATGTTCAGTAACGCGCTTACATGGCAAGCAAGTTGAGGAAGATGCTGCTTATGTTCACAACATGAACGTACCACGCATTGCCTCCCCAAATGAACGGTGTTTCTGAAAGACATCACAGCCAACTTGAAACATCCAGTAACTGATTTGAAATCTGATCCTCGATTATTTTTTAGTGAAAAGACCTCGATTAAATCGCAGCCCTTGTGCCTGTGATTTGGTATTCGAAGTAATTGCAACTTTTTAAATGTACTCTTGACTGCACCTTTTGCAATCAACATCTTGATTTCATGGCACTAAAAGACACAGGTTTTTCGCATAATACCTGTGATGCCACGCACAACATATGGGATGGCTGTGTGCACGATGGCAACGCATCCTGAAGCTATCCACACTCGCTTGGGACTCTTGAACAACTGATGTCCGAACTTCTTCATCCTGGATAAATTCAACGCAGAGCCTAGTTATAACTCAAGAGTTTCAGTTCTAGAGTTCACAACGAATACAGATCCTTGAACTGGAAGGCAATAGAGTAAGAGGGCGATGGAACATACGAAAGGAGGTAACCTGATTGCTGGAGAAGATGAGCGGCCAACATAAGCGCTGGAAGATCGACTTCATCGTTCATCATCTTCTCCTTCTTAAAAGACACACCATCTTCTCCTTTCGCAAAGCTGCTATGTCTGCTCTCCTCCTCTGATGAGATGTCACTGCTCTCTGGCAGGAGACAGCCCGGATCACGGTGAAGCCGGCTAATGCACAGCTGCACCCACCGATTCTCCAGCTCCCTGTCCGTGCAAGAGTTCTTCACGCAGTTGGCACAGTTGATCACATTCACTTTCGAGAGTTTCCGGTTCTTGCAAGGCCCAGTCGGCAACCGCAACCCCGGCCAAGCCTTTCGAGGCTGCAGCACAAACAAGTTAACAAAACCTGTGAATTCATTCCCCTAGAAAGCAACAGGCAATGTCTTCGGGTTTTCGAGACTCACTTTCTCATGAGAGAGCTGATCCATGATCTCTTTCACCGTGTTCCTCGACGCGCCAGGCACCACACGCAGACACTGCGTGCATTTCAACAAGTTGTTACGAGCGGCAGCCAGCAGCAGCTGCCGCTTCAGGATTCGCAAAGGCATGGGATTCGTCCACGCCATAAAAAGCTGCAAAAATCTCACAAGAGTAAGCTCAGAAAACAACTCCCAAATTGGCAAACTGCACCTGCTCAAACTCATCAACACAGAAAGCTCTCGCATCCAATGTGTTGTTTGCATATGAATTAGAAGGAAATAGTATTCGTACTGTGCGGTCGTCCAATGCCTCACGCGACAGTACTTTCTGCCGCATCTCCGCCATATCCGACTTCGTGTAGAACCCGTACTTCGTGGCCAAAACCTAGAGCAGACATCGTCAAATGAATATCCACATGCCCAGAATCTGAACTGAAACGGAAGGTACCAACTACACTCACCATGTGCCGCATGAGTATCAACAAATTGGCGATGACAATGTCAGGCACGACGAAGAACGCCGCGAGTACGTTCATCGCATAAACTGCACACAACATGAAAGCTCCCGCGAAATTACTTGGACTGAAACACACCGTGCGTGTTACAACAACAATTTCAGATGCACTTACAAGCGAAGGCGAGAATCCATTGCGAAATTGCAAGCCCTGATCCCCAGTACTGCCGGTTGATGATCCCGTTCCACCCCCCTTCGAACCAGTAGATCATCGGCAACGACAGCGGGAAAAACATGTGGTACAGAAGCTCCGTCAGGAACGTCATCCTGCAATCACCCACAAGCTAGGGTTTCACACAACCTCATGAAAAACAAAACCTCACCATGTGAAAATTGACCTCGACCTAGAAACATCCGTAATGAACAATCCAAACTCTTGATCTCGAGCTAGGGTTTGAAAGATGTGTGTGCAGATTCTCACCATCGGCACTCGACGTGCGCTTCCTCGGCGATGCGCCGGCAGAAGCTGTTACGCTCGAACTGCTCGCAGAGACAAGTCTCGCCGATGTAGTCCGGCACATCGTCCTCCACGGGCTCTTCTTCCCAAGCTTCGATGTCCGGTCCCATGATGTCAGGCTGCAATTCCGCTAAACCCTACAGCTCCGCCATCGCTGCAGCAAAACCTCGCCCTTGTGGATCATCTAATCAGAATTCAAAGCGTGATTGAGCTGAACCTGAGAAGTAGGATAAAACCCCGGATTCCGGCTCACGAATCTAGAAACCTTCACAGCTGCGAATCATGGTTGATGAGCTTGATTAGCACTGTTTGTGGACATGATGTTGTTTCTATTGCAGCAGAAGATACCTTGCTAGTTGCGGCGATTGAGGTGGGCTTTTTATGTTCGAGGAGCGCTTCGGCGAGTTCGGCGAATGTCGATCGCGAGCACGGATTGAGCGACCGAGGAATGACAATCGAGGAATGTGAAGGTTTGACTTTAAAGCAGCTTTTTAACGTAAAAGTTATTACGAGTCTTCACACGGAGCCTCACTTTAATAGTTTCGCGCCTACGTGGACCACGACAGTCTACGAGTTTATTAGATTAGGTAAATACATCATCTACACAGTGGGTACATTTTAGCACAAAATAACTACGGCTTCACTTCATGGGAACCACTGTAGTTTGTTGATGCCTGCATGGATTCGAGATTGGAATGATCTGTAGAAAAGCTAGTGAGGAGCTTGAAATACGTGTTGAGTAGCGCAAGAGATATTAGACTGTTCTAGAAAAAGTTACGAGAGAAAAAAACACAGAAAATGACCCTGTTGGGGTCTCTTAGGCGCTTACATGTTAGGGTGTACCCTCCATGACCGATAGATTAAGCAATGTGCATAAAATGACAACCCAAATCATATTTTTCAGTGATAGCCAGTAGAATTACAATCTTAACCCAAGTGGTTTCATATTTTTCTCATATGATGTGCGTTAGTTATGAATTTTCAAAGAGTGTTGTCGTATTTGGCCTATTTCTGCCACTAGGTAACCCCCATTAGCGCTAACCAAAACTTGGGGGTCTTGACCAATAGTAAGCCTTAATTTGGAGGTGACAAAGAGTGGATGGGTGGAAATGGGACGGATATGGGGTGGAATTGGGACCTAATATACAGTGGCAGTGATAGGAAGGTGGCGGTCATGGGCTCGACTACCTTAAATGTTAGAGGGTGCCATGTGGCCAAAGAATTCTACATGCATGGTGTCGTATTTAAACATGATGAGGTTCAAATCGATTGAAATGAAGGCTCACATGTTAGTTGAAGAATCTCCCATGCAAAGGTGTAAGTGTTGCTAAACTTTGATACATCTTTTATATTCTATAGAGGTAAAATACGTGCTTATGTATACAGTTTCTGACTGACGTTTAAGGGTTAACTAATTTGGGCAATGTTTCAAATCCTTGCACATAAAGTCCCCTTCGTCCCTACACACCCCCCTAAAAGAAAACACACCCAAATTGTGAGTTTGTGAATTTGTTTTTTGGTTAACACCTTCACCTTAGTCAGATTAGTGTCAGACGCAAGTCCTTCCCCACACACACCCCGGTGTATCCATGTTTTATACGGACGAACTCAAAATCTTGAATGCATGTCACAAGTGAATACCGCACGCCATACATGCATTAGTACCCATCCTGTATCTATCAAATTTCATGTCACTTGACACAAGTGTATATGAGTATGTGCGCCTCACAACCTGCTATTGAAAGTTTCATCTTCATGCCATTGATGCCATCATAGCATTCAACCCGGGGTCGTAGCGATCAATTACACCCCCACTACCCTCCATGATGGGAGCCAAGTTGAGTACTCTCCGGCGGTGACCAGACGCGGCTGAGCTATCACTTAACTACTTTGTCAGAAGGCAAAATCATAAGTAACGTCTTCACAGGTTGCCAGTGGCTCTGTCCCATGATGAAGATACACTATCTTAATTTTTTTTAATTTACGAGTTGCAGTTTTATTATATTGATTATAACTAAACATGATTCAGTACAGTCAACAATGTTGTTGCTAAAAACAACATTTGTTGAAACACCCATGTTGTAGAGGGAGTTGAGTGATTTGTAGGGGGAGCATGCGTTGTTGGAAAGGGAGTCGATTGTATTCTAGGACTTGATAGAGTTATTTGTGAAGTGAGGAAAAGATACCATGAGTTAGTGACATCATAAAACCATCTTCAAAAGATGGATTATGGTCTTTTATGGGACGTGATACATTCATGCTCTTGGTTGGATGGTGGGTGTAGGAAACACAACGTTTACAGATATTAAGAGTGTAAAAAGAATAATCTATGGGTTTTCATTAGATTAAGAAAAGGTGACTCCCTCTTTTGCCCCCTACTTTATGATCTTAAGTTGGTGCCGAGACCACATGAAGAAGGTGATTGAAGTTTGGGGAAAATGTCGATTCTCGCTTGGGGAACCTGGGGTACTATGGGGGAGCTTTAGCTTGTGTTGAATAGGGCCCAAGAACATTGATTGCCGTTACTACTCTTGGTACCCAAAAAAAATCATCATGAGAATCTCTCGTATTCTTTTTCATATTCAAATCTCACCTTCTCTTTCTCTTTTCTATCCACTTTTTTAAAAAACTTTCAAAAAACTCTTATATAAAAAGATATGAAGCTTATTGAAAATTTGGGTGACTTTTCAAATCACTATCATGATGACTTAAAAAAACTTGTTTAACCCCTAAATTTCCTTGACAATATCAAACCAAAATCACTTCAAAACTGTTAATTCTAGTGCATTGAAAAGGGAAGGAAACATAAAATTGTATTTCTAGTTCTACTTGTATGATCTCATTAAACACTCTATAAACAATATACCCACAAAATTTCATCAACTTTGACCGCACGGATAGAAAGATTATCGTGTTTAAAGTAGAAAGCATGGTTCATTTTCATCACTGCGTTGAGTGGATTAGCAGAATTTGACTTTACTTGGAGTTAGAGTTTTGCACTATACAAAGTATAAATTTAACATCATAATATTGATCATGATAATAATTCCTTGTTTAGCAATTTTTAGGCGTAGACAAGGGGTGTAGCATGTTCAAAAAAATTGTGCAAGAAGTGGAGGTTCAAAAAGTGCCAATTTACGATTTAATTTTTGAGGAAAAATACATGTTTTAGAATGATAATCCGAACGGGTCAATAAGAATGTTTACACTACGTCTTGTAATAGAAAAAATAAATAGTGAAAAATACAAAGATCTCAAGGTTTTATGTGCAAAAAAAAAGCTTTTTTGGTTCCTTGCCCGACATTGAGTATGTGTGAAAAACTTTCACTTGGGATAAAATGCTTTTTTTCACTAAAGACGAGAAATGTTTTTTGACAATGTGAAAGTAAATTATCTTACTTCCTAGTATTGAAAATCTCAAATTTACGAGAGTGTCGTAGCAAAAGTTTTTGGAGTTGCCCGACTTACCCGCACTCTGCAATTTTTTCTTTAAGATGGCATAACTTCTTTTATAAGTTCGATGAGAATAAAAGTTTTAATTCCAAGTACCTCTTGTCTTCTTGCATCTTGCACAAATTTTTAAGAATTTGTAAATACAGATTGCAACCATGAGAAAGTGCCTCAGATTTGCAAAAGCCCACCTCGGGACTTTTTTTCATTTAGGGGTTAAGTACTTGTTTAAGCTTCCGACTATAAGTGCATCTCAACCCCTGGCTGGGAAAAAGCCTCGTTAGGGTAAAGAATGACCATGAAATGTGGGGACGAAGGTTTGGATATCGGCATTGAAACGCACCGCATCTTAGAAATGAATTGAGAATTTCACATGGCGTACGATGATTAGACAAGGCGACATGTGGCGTACACTGATTAGACGAGGGGAACACCATATGTTGGCGTGGAGACGGTATCCGAAACAAATTTCCTGCGCATGTATCAAAGAACCGACAACCCGGCTACCTGCTTCTCCGCTTTCGAGTGACCGGTGCAAGCTCAACCCACTGAAGCACGCCATGTCCGCAATTTTCCCGGATGCCCGGGTGGAGATGCTCTAATACCAATATCATCAAACAAGTACCACAAACTTGCTTTGGTATTAACCATAGAGTGTCGCGGTGAGTGATTACATATTACCACAAGTAACTTAGTTGGGAATGGGGATGATCATCAATGATCATATTCCTTCAGGATCAAATGATCAGCTTTCCATAGATTTACAGCCTTGGCAAGTGCATTTAACCCCTAAAGGACCAAACGTCCCTCCGGGGTCATTTTGGATTTTGGGCATGTACCTACAATTCGAAAAAAAATCCTTTTTTAATCAACTTTTTTTTCAAGATAGGATCTGATAAGAGCTTCGTGGAGATATTTTTTTATTTTTTTTTGGATTTGTGGTTTGAAAGTTAGTACCACTTAAAGCCAAAAGTGGGACTTCGGGCACCTCCAAAATTTTTGACAAAATTTTCTATTGACATTGAGATTTTTCACACATGTAAAGAATATTTCCTTATTTTGGAAATTTTCAAAAAAAAATCTTGTCTTTAGTGTAAAAAGGCATTTTATTCCAAGTCAAACATTTTCACTCATTCTCGGGCAACGGGGGAAAAAAACTTCATCTTTTCTACATAAAACCTAGAGATCTTCATATTTTTCACTTTTTTTTTTTTCAACAACAATATATGGTGAAAACCTTCTAATTGACCGTTTGGATTATCATTTGACTACGTAAGTAGTTCACAAAAGAATAAAACGTGAAATGGCAATTTTTGAACCTCCACTCCTTGCACACTTGTTTTGAATATGCTACACTCCTTTTTTACCTCTAAAAATTGGTGTGTTGGGAAATAACATCATGCTTAAGACAATGGTAAAAGATTTAGACCTTGTACAATGCAAAAATTTGATACAAAATGAAGTCAAAGTCAGCTGATCTACTCAACGCAGGGATGAAAATGAACCATTTTTTTGACTTTAAACACTAAAATCTATCAATCCGTGCGGTGGATCGCAACCAAAATTTGATGGCATGTTCATGTGGAAGTCTTTTTTAAGATCTTACGGTTGAAAATCCAAAATTCACTTTAAAATGTGATTTTCATGTCTCTTTTTGACAGTGGCAGTTTTGGACTGGTTTTAGAGCGAATTAGGTCGTGGTCCTTTAGGGGTTAAGGGTGACAGTTAATTTTCACACGCAGTAAGAGTTGCAATCACTGTACCAATTGGCACTCATTAGAAAGAAGAAAGCTGTGACGTACCCCTTCAGGACTTTGTCGCATCCTTCTCAAAGTCACCCATTACTTTTGTATGGAGCATAAGTTGTAATCACGACGATAGGAATGGCAATGTGAATTGCAAGCGTCCAGATACACCGGACGAACGCCTGTGATTCAGGTGCAAATTTCTCCTTGAACGGATAAGGCTTCAATGCTCACTCAACTCCATCAGATTTTGTAAATGAACTCTCGTAATGATGTGCATCTAGTAATAGCAATAACTACAGTCAGCTCCCTCTACAAACAATCCCATTTGTCTTACCTGAATTTGTCATCATCTACTGAGTCCATCCCTTGTATCTACCATAATAATAAATAGTTGTTGCCATGGCCAACTGTTATAATGAAATGGTTGTCCTAATAGATTTGTTGTAAAGGGAGCTAATTGTACTTCAAAATCTACCTTGCATTACACTAAAATATATGTTTGGTGTATTGTATAGTAAGTGCAAACTTGGACAACAATTGCGGACTACACATTTGACGTAGAGACAATACAGATAATGGTGCAAAGGTATGAAGAACTACAATAGAGGTAAGTGCTGGAGTTGGCGGTTGCATTAATGAAGTTGGCGGCCCATTAGAAATGAGGCAAACATGAATACTATCCGACAACTTGTTCACATTTAGAGTAGTGGTGTAACCGCATTAAACACCACTCTAGACATAGATTTTAGTGTAGTACTAGAAACACCCTCCTAAAGTGCCCCGAAAAACTGGGGTTCTATGGTACTCTTCATTGCATTCATTTATCTATAAGTAAAAGTTTTCCAACAAACATTACCAAGAAACTCCACTTTTCTTGGGTACTTTGCCTTGTGATTTCCACTACATGAAATATGGCATTTGGTGTGGCAACACAAAATACAAACAAAAGCACTAAATGTCAACAAAGGCCTAAATGTGGCTAACACTAACTATAAGCCAAACATTATTTGTCAAATTCAATAAATTGTTGAAGTAGAAAAAAACTCACCAATGTACGTTTAGTGTAAGGTACCTTCAATCTCCATGATAATTATTGTTATTTACCTCATTGTATAGCTTACACTATATTTCAACTTGTTTTATATTTAGAGTGAGCTTTATGGTGAGGAAAGTAACAATAAATTTCAAGCCATACTCAATACCATGGTTAGTGTAGTGCTACGAATTGGAAAATGATAGCATGTATTTATAACATATTTGCAATTACAAAACTAGGTGATTTTTTTGGAAGGCATTCCTTCTCTACCAGGTAGAGTCTAGGCAGATATATTCAACAAATAAAAGCATGAATGAAATGGTTTCTTAGAACTTGAGTAAAAAATTCCCGTTTACTCTATTTTCTTTACTTTCCCCTCAATTTTTTTAATTTTTAATTTTCCATTCTTGGAACAATCTAACCCAACGTGCTATGGTAAGTTACTACAGTAATATGTAAAACAATGCTGTGATTGCACCATGTCAGATGAGAAGAAATAACTTGTTTTCACTCACACACTAACTTAACTTTCAATTCACTTCCGATAAACTCATCCATAATCCTGTCATGTACGGGCTGCAGGAGTCAGGGAGTTTAAGTTAGCAACAGGCTGGATAGCGCTGCCATGTCATTGGAATTTGCATTTGCAGAAGTTTCCCAACCAACCTAGCCCTTCCCGAGATTTTGAGTGCCCTTCACACCTTCATTCATGGATGAAATACATGGTTAATGACTATCATACACTGTGCCCCATGCGTGTAGCAAGAGCGGGCGTCAACAAATGTCATTTTACATGGTTGGTGAATGATCTTAACCCCTAAGGTACCAAGACAGTTTTACACCAAAAACATTTCAAAATTGTTGGATTCTAGTGCAATGAATAAAGAAGGTAACAAAAACTTTGATTTTTAGTTCTGACCATAGGATCTCAATAAAGGCTTATTAAGTAATACATGTACAAAATTTCATAAACTTTGACCGCACGGATTGAAAGATTATAGTGTTTGAAGTCAAGCAAATGGTTCATTTTCTTCCCTGCGTTTAGTGGATCAGCAGACTTTGACTTCAGTTGGTGTCAAGAAATTTCACTACACAAGGTCTAAATCTATTACCATCTTGTTAAGCATGACTTAAGCTCCTTACACACCAATTTTTAGAGGTAGAGACAGGGTGTAGCATATTCAAAACAAGTGTGCAAGGAGTGGAGGCTCGAAATTTGTTAATTCACACTTTAATTTTTTTTGAACTTAATATGTTTTCGATTGATAATCCGAATGGTTGATAAGAAGGTTTACATTACATCTTGTTGTGGAAAAAATAAAAAGTGAAAAATATGAAGATCTCTAGGTTTTATGTGGAAATGAAGAAGTTTTTTTGGTACCTTGCCCAACAATGAGTGACAATGTGTGAAAATGTTTGACTTGGGTTGGTATGCTATTTTTCACTAAAGACAAGAACTTTTTTTTGACAACATGAAGGGAAATAATATTACTTGCGAGTACTGAGAATCTCACTTTCAATAGAGTGTCCTATCAAAAGTTTTTGGAGGTGCCCGAGGTGCCCGCCCTCCCCATATAAAATTCAAAACCCTATAACTTTTTTTTATCAAATGTCCAATTTAGGAAAAAATTGTTTTTCCACTAAGCTCTCGGTAATGTCTTTCTATAGTAAAAATTTCAAAGTGGAATGTTGGAAATTGACACCATAGGAACCTGACCGATTTTTCAAAAAGCCAAATTTGGACACTTGATCCTTTAGGGGTTAAGATTCAAACTCATGTCGTTGGCAAACACACTCATTCCATGCAGTCCTACATTCAAGCCTTGCAAGGAAGTTTGTGCCTCCACATTTCCAAAGTTCCTATCCTCGGAGTGGTATTAGGTTTGGTTTGATGCTTACTTATCTTACTACGTAGCTAACTCTAAATATAGATTTAAACAACTTAGGTTTTTAACCTTTTGAAGATGAGGTGCCCACATGTGGTCATTTTTGGAGTAATTTGCAAGTTGGTGGATTGATACTTCATCTCTGATTGATCCGCGGCCTAATATAAGTTCCTTGGATCCTTGTACTTCTAACAGATGCCGTGAGGATGTGCACCGGGGTTTGACGAGCAAACTATAGTGATGTTTGTTGTGACCAATCATGATGACATGTACCCGAAGTGTAGATGATGTAGTGACAAGTTGAGGTGAAATGTAACCACTTGTGGCATCTCCCAGGCTTGGTCGCACGTGTTGTCCTTAAAGGGTTAAAGTGACGTAATTATGAGTAAATGACAAGTTGAGTTATGGGTTGGGGAAAACCTTACCCATGTTTACTCTTAAAAGGAATCAATAGTTCTATTTCACTAACCAATGTCATTTAGACAACGATAAGCTTAGAGGAGGAAACAAACGAACAACCATTCCAAAGTTCTTTTATTTATATATTATGAAGTAATAAAGTTACTCGCTATTGGAGCAATTTTTTCTGAGACTGTACCATACAGCTTTGTTACATGCAAAACACTACACTAAAAGTTTCATTTAGTGTAATGGCACGAATAGTGTACTTACCTTAGTACACTAATTGCGAACAAGTTGACAAATAGTGTACTAATTGCAAACAAGTGTACTTTCTCAAAAGATTATTCGATCAAAATTTACTTTATCAAAGATTACTTTATCGGGGTACACTTTATGGAAACTTAATTTTTTAAAAGCTTACTTTTTCAAGAGATTACTTTTTCAAGTTTTACTTCTTAAAAAGTTTACTTTATCAAAATTTACTTTTCCGAACATTTACTTTTTCAAAACCTTACTTTTTCAAAACTTTATTTTTTCAAAAATTTACTTTTTTTCAAGTTTATTTTGAAAAAGTGAACTTTTTCAAAAGTTTACTTTTGAAAAGGTTTACTTTTGAAAAAGTTTACTTTTCAAACGTTTACTTTTTCAAAACTTTACTTTTTCAAAAATTTACTTTTTTTCAAGTTTAGTTTGAAAAAGTGAACTTTTTCAAAAGTTTACTTTTGAAAAAGTTTACTTTCCAAACGTTTACTTTTTCGAATCTTTACTTTTTCAAATGTTTACATTTGGAAAAGCTTATTTTTACAAAAGTTTACCTTTTCAAAACGTAAGTTCTCTTTTTTCCCCGAATTGATGTTTTTCCCGAGTTCTTGTTTTTTTCAAAAATGTTGTTTTTTCCTAATTGTTGTTTTCGCAAAAATGTTGTTTTTTCCTATTTGTTGTTTTCCCAAATTGTTGTTTTTTCCTAATTGTTGTTTTTTCCCAATTGTTGTTTTTTCCAATTTTTTCTTTGTGAGTTTTATTTTTTCTCTTCTTCACCTTTTTGAACACATAATTCTCTTCTACTTTCAGTACACTAAACGTGCACGAGTAAAAAAGTTAATATTCCAATCTTTACAAAAGTTCACAAATAGAGTAGTAGTTCACATTTAGTGTACTATTTTGTCACTACACTAATTGCGTAGTTGACAATTAGTGTATGGGTTCGTATTTAGTGTCCACTACACTAAATGAAACTTTTAGTGTAACCTTTTTGGGAGTCACATGGTTGTTACCATCAATCACATCATC
Organism: Bryoerythrophyllum caledonicum; assembly: GCA_963971425.1. Lineage (NCBI taxonomy): Eukaryota > Viridiplantae > Streptophyta > Bryopsida > Pottiales > Pottiaceae > Bryoerythrophyllum > Bryoerythrophyllum caledonicum. Next base: position 7,158,780 of record OZ020520.1, read on the forward strand.
ACACATGGAAAATAAAGAAAAAAATCCAATAGTCTATCCGAAGATGAAAACAGCACAGCTACTTGCAGGTACTCAACAGACGTCATGCTGCATTACATCCAAAAAAAACCCACTTTGATAATTGCGTGGCCGGTACATTGCAAACAACGAACTCTCATTGTGTTTCTAACTTATTGCAAGGTACAGTGCACCGTTGCTGGGACCAACTCCTTCCTATCATGTCCATCCATACAAGGTCCAAAAATCTGTTGACTTTACATAATTTCCCATTAGTATTTATGATATTCACATCAAATTTTAACCCATAAAGTACCGAAATTTGTTCCGGGGACAAATTTTGTCAAACCGTACACTCAAAATTCACAAAATTTTTGCCACATCATCCCATCAAAGCTTAGAAAAAGCTCCTACGCTAACATTCAGTTTTTTTTTTATCAATGGAGTAAATGGGGGGTGGTCCTTCAGGAAGCCCCATAATCCATATACTTAAATATACTACAATTTGTCAATTTCTAAGTGACAGTATTAAGTTCTCTGATAGAGACCTGACTCATTTACAGCAATCAAACAATTATAATGAGAGCGTGGAGGTTGTTAAACTCAGCACCTGCCAACCTTAAATGAGAACATTCATTATTCCCATCCCTGATTAATCTTTTACTTAATATTCCTAATCACAGATTAAGTTCCTCAACCCACTCACAGAAAGCGCACCGACGAACGTGGATGAGCGAAAATCGTCAAAAAATGGACGAAGTACGTCAACTCGCCGGCTCAAACATGGACGAAGAATGAAAAAAACATCCGCCACAGGACCGCGAACTAGATGAGAATTATCCGGAATCATGTACAGAAAGTGGATGGATTGGACCAACAGTGGATGAATACCATCCATGTTGCATCTCGAGTAGTGGATGAGAACTGTGCCAGGGCGTCTCTCTCACGAGGACCGAGAGGAGACGAGCTCAACTGTTGCGGCATGAGCGCAGCGATGGAGTGAGCGCGAGAGCTATGTCAGGCTGCGGCACATGCCAATAATACCACTTCAGGCGAGGAGGGAGGAGCTCTGTAACCGATGCTGCTTTTTGTCTGAGTCTCGGCGGGAACAGTGGAGCTGGTCGTGTCCGCCGACGCGGTGGACGGTCGCTCCGTCAGGTAAGCGAGAATCAGCTTCGGTGCGAAGCTTTTGATGGAGTTGTTGCGAACGGGGCTTCTGTTATTCTAGTGGATAAGGTCAAGGCGTGGATCACGCAGCCTGTTAGGTGCTTTTTGTGAAATTGGAGAATTTCCTTGAGAGGTGGTGGAGAGTGGACGGAAGCGGGTAGAGGAGATGTTTTTCTGCTGTGGTGATTCGAGGTAATTGAGGTTTTTGGAAGGAAGGCGACTTCTCACAGTGAGGGGAGATGCGAGAAGGATTGGAGCGTGCTCGTGAGGTTGTGGTCGTGGCGACGTTAGTATTCTATGGAGGCTTTGATCAAATAGTTGGCGTTCGTCGTCAATCCTGAGCTAGGTAGTTCGTTTCGGCAGTCGGATTGTATTTCTCTTGCTTTCTTGATCGCTTGTTGGAGTTTGGTGAATAAGCGCAGTCGCTATGGATTGTTGTCTAAGCACGAGCAGTGAGCTGAAGTTTCTCCTGCACCGCGTGGACTTAGCGCAGCTTTCCGGGATAGTGCGACAGAAGTTGTAGCGCTTCGGGTTGTGTTTCCCTGGAGGATGCGTCTCTTTGTTTTCGCAGAGTTTTTAGTTTGCGTTGGTGGGACTGAGTCCTCGGTTCTCTGACAACGTTAGAGGTACTCCGTGAAGTCCTTAGAAGAACATCTTGGGGTCGGAGTGCGACACTTTTGATATCCATGTCGAGGACGGAACTTAAGTTTCTCTCTGGCGAGTCCCGGTAGTTAAAACTTTACTCTGGTTTTGCAGGATATTTGGAGGCTCTGGAGAGAGTTGTAAGCGTTTTGCGTCCTAATAACGATCGCACTCTCTCCGGTAACTTGAAGTGCGATTGCTTTTTAGCTTTGAAAAGGAGAAATGATCATGATCAGGGCGGAGCACTGACATACCTGCAGAATAACAAGGTAGCGTCGAAGCGATAACGATGAAAGGTGTCACTTCTGACGTGACATTTAATGGAGCCGGTTTCCATGATCAAGATGACGACACGGAGTCTCCGTCCAAACTCGTCGTAGCCGAGGAAGCTGCGGAGCTGGAGAAACTGCAGCGGCGACTGTCAGTTCGCGATCTTACCTCGCAATATGAGAGCGGGCAAGCTGCCGCTAAGGCTGCCGCTTCTAAATTAGCTGAAGAAGAGGTAAAACTTGAGTCTTAACATCGGGTCTCTAGGGGTGCTTGCGTTGAGATACACTTTTTCTGTCCAAAATCTTCTCGTGGCTGCTGACTCTTTTCTTTTGCGGACCTCTGTAGAAAAGCCCGAGTCCAGCAAAGGAAAATAAACGGCGATCATCTGGCGGCCATCAATGCTCCCATGGTCATGGACATGGTCATTCCCATGATCATTCGCACGGCCATAGCCCGGAACAAAAGGAAACACGGAGTCCTGGCGATGGCGCTCCAAGGCTTCGAAGTTCTCTTAGGCGCACCAGTGGAAATATTCGGGAATGTGAAAGGGTGAGTTATATAATCTATGTATCTATACGGAATCATTGTATCGTCCTTTTGAATTCAGGTTGAACTGCCTAGAGATTGTTCTCCCAATACTATCATTGCAGTGTTTGCGTGTGCCATGTTCACGTGGCTAACGATTATTTCAGCAGTTTTGCGGACTTTCATAATCTGTTCGATTTAAGCTTCTGCATTGAAGTATTTGCGATATTGATCTCCTGTTTGCAGCAGAGTAGTTGTATTTTAGCAGTGATTCACTTAATTTATTTAAGACTGGAGTTAGGTCCACGAGATCATAATATATTCTTGTGGAGCGCATTTCCTAGCATACGCTACAATTATTTGTAATCTGCTTGCTGAAAGCCGATGGACCATATTTTGTGCAGCACAAGGTGCAAGAAGCGATGGTGTTGGACAGACCGGCACTCACGAAGAAGTTACGAGTTCTGCTGAGCGAGCTTGCTGGACGTGTTGCTGGGAGAAATAAGGATGACGTCACAGAAGCGCTTGCTATTGTAATCCACTGTTGTCTTACATCTCTTTTGTCTTGTCGTTGCTTAAAATCCTGAGCATGACAACATAGAAATATGAGGTCTTGTGCATGAGGTGGATGTACTTGCTCTCAAGAGCTCGAAGCTCTTCAGTAAGCCTATGCTTGTGGATGTCGTTAAAGACAATCACTGCTACTAGCTCAGCATTTTCGATGACATACCGTCAAGTATCAGACTGGTCAGTCTCTTACAGGCTGATAAGTGTGTTGAAATTGACTGCATTTTTCCTGGAGGCCATTGGCAGCTTGAAGCGATGGAGTTGCAATGGATTCAAAAAGAAACTGAATTGGCGCAAGAGAAGGATGAGGTCCGAAAGATAGCCGCCACGTTTAAGCAGGTGAGTGAGTGGTTAATATGGTCTGTAAAAAACATCTGTCATGGTTCTACCGCAATATCTAGAGTTTTCGGATTTTTTGGGTCTAATTTTAAGGTTTCCAGGCATCAGATGATTCGCGGAGGATGGTAGAAGAAGCACGGGCGCATGCACAAGCTGAAATAGAGGCCGCAAAAGCTGCAGTTCTGAGGGTGGAAGCTGCCCTTGAGGAGCAAAAGCAGTATTTGAATATCGCCGAGAGGGAGGTTTGTTCCATTCACCCGCGAGAAAGGGCACCTTTGACCCAGCTTTCATTTTCGTTTCATTTGGAACAGCTTCCTGTAACACATTCTGAACAGAAGACGCGTCTTGCATTAAGTATTTCTCATTCCACAATACCACAGCAGCAAGCACGTAGCCTGCGCCATATTGACGAAAAGCAGTGGATCCTGTCGAATCACCCTGTCAATTGCAGACTACGAACTTAGTGTATTTCTTTCGTTTACATGTTAGCACTTGGTCGTCTTTCAAGGCAGAATGACAGTGGCTGCTGCTTAATTTTTTTTTGTTTTTGCAGGAGCTGGAGTTGATGAGGAAAGAAATCAATGAGGCTCGGAGAATAAAAATGTTGCATGAGCCTAGTAAGGTGGGTCGAGTTGGTTGGGCCCCCTAGTCCCACCCCTAGTATGTTGATTGGTGATTTTATTCCTTCTCGAATCGGCGTGGGCTCTTTATGTAGGTTCTTATACATGGGAAGCTTCTGCTAATAAGATTCGACCAAACACTTGTGCAGACCATGGATATGGAATTTGAGATCGAAGGCTTGCGTCAGGGATTGTCTCAAAAAGCCGTAGAACTTGTACAACTGCGCAAGGAGGTACAAAATCAAAGATTTCAGTACTTTTGTTCTACTGGCTCACAAACGATATCATCTTTGGTTGTTCTGTTCTTGAAATGTACCTGGTGAAGTTTGTGAATGATATAAGTTTAGTGCGAATACGTTTTGTAGCTTCGAGTCAACATTATGACGATAGGCTTCCGAACTTATTCACACTGAATCATTTATGACTCAGGCACCACCAAGATCTTTATGACCTGTATTTGAGGATTATTGTTCATTCTCCTGCGTAGAATAAGGTGGTTGTAGGTCAAGTTAAAGATTCTTAATTTAATTGTTCTGTAGACGTTTGTAAAAGCAAGCTGAATCTTTGTTTCTTTCACAGCTGTTAGCAGCAAAAAGAGCAGGTCAAACAGGGCACTACGAGTTTCAAGGAGAAGAACGCCTTGGAGGCGCCTTGGCACTGACCCAGATCAATGAGGCGGCAGTTGATGTGAGCAAATGCACCATGCAATGGCACCGGATTGCTGTTGATGGAAGCAAAGGTGGACCAATCACTGGTGAGCAAGCATCAACTTATTTTTCTCAGAGCTGACAGAATTTATATGATTTGGGGAGAAAAGGGACTTATGCAGATAAAATGTTATTGCGAAATGTTAAGGTGCATCCTTGTACCTAGAAGCACTATTTGAGGTCGTGCGGTAATTTATGTGTTTGGAAGTGCTTCCTATGCTAGCATCTTAATCTTTCTCAAGAGCTTTCATCGCTGAATGTTTTCATTGTCTTTGATTCTCCCCGCTGCAATCGATCATTTTGATTGGTCACTCTAAAGTGGATTGGATCGCTGTGAGCATGGTGACTTACGCTCTACATTGGTATAACTTTCTTGTAGGTGCCACCAGGCCTCAATATGCACCTGAACCGCTCGATGTGGGCTGGCTATTACGTGCTGATTTAGTTATGCCAGATGGCAAAAAGGAATCTGTTTTCACAACCGGACCTCTCGATGCCGGTGAGTCGATGCAACATCAGATTTACAGTTTCTTGAATTTTTTTGAGCACCATGTCGTATTTTGCAGCTACTCAATACAGATGATCTAATCATGAATAATGACCTTGCAATTGCAGCACCGGGACTTGGGAACTATGTAGAAGCCTTGTTTAAGAAAGGCAGTTCCGAGTTTAATGTAAGAATCCTGTTACCTTCCCTCGCGTTACAAAATTCTGTGTTCAACGTTGCAAAAATTGCGGATTGCAAAATCCCGGTGTAATTCAACATGGGATTCAGTGATGGTTTTCTCAAAAATCTTGGTATGCGACTTTCAATATCATGTAATTTTGATTCGATGGGCATGTTCCTGAACGTGGGGAACAGGTAAGATTGGTTCAGCAAAATGGTGAGGTTTTGGAGAAGCCTCTACTTCTCGTGATGCTTATTGATCGGACTCGAATCAAGCTCTACAAAGGTCGGAAAACAATTGCCAAAGAAGAGTATACAGCAATAATTCAGGTATTTTTCTTCGAACGTTTCCACCTAATATGTAGGCTTTCGTTGCCATCGTTGTACCTTTCGGCCTCTTAATTCCAGAGTTACTGCATCCGGATATATCTCAATGCACCTGATGCCTGAGATCAGTAGCTAAGAAAGTCATGGTTTCTGCAGCTTTGTGGAGCACGTGGGGGAGGTCAAGCAGCCTCGCGGGCTTTGTATTGGGTTGCCAATAAGAACCTGAGCTTGATGCTCGTACTGGAGTCTGAACGAGAACGGAATGCTGCTATTCTGCTGGCGAGGCGGTTTGCTCGAGATCAGAATGTAAGTGTTTTCACTCCCATATTGTCCTTCACATTCCATTCCAATTTCCAACGAGCATTGCAAGAGTCGGTGAACTTGACACATCTCCTGTTTGCCACGTTAGAATTTTCTGTGAACTGAAAGACTTGTATGTGGCACAGGTGACACTATTTGGCCCTGATGATGGAATTTCAATCGCAAAAATACCCGCAAGTCAATCTTGATGCTGTATCTCATCCGCAACTCAAAGATGTGCTCAGGTCTTGTAGAATAGAGCTGCACTGAGGTTGTATGTTCACATCTTTTGGAATTTGTCTATTATTCTTTTGCACTTGGAGTGGGTTATTAATTGTGCACTGTGCAAGGTCAAATGCAAGCTTCAAAGCTACACCAATAATAATATTTAGTGTTATGTTGTGATTATTGTTTTTATCGTACTACACTATTTATGAAGAGGTTCACAATCAATGTTATTCCTCACAGTCATCACTTCTACAGCCAGTTGCTAATTTTATAACTATAAACCGTCTTCTCTCTTGTTGGGGCTCCTTGTTTGCTATCCGGAATTCTTGTGTTCATGTTTAGTGTTAGGGTTTGTAATTAGTGTTGCAAACACTAAATATCATTATTACTGAAGTTAAAATGTCAATTTTAGAGTTGATCTAATAGACACATGACCTTGAATTGACATATGGCGTGCGTGTGCAAACATGACAATTCATATAAAATATTAGTTTGTCCCTCGATTCCAAGTACTAAACTCGTAACAAAACTTGTGAGCTGTTTCAAGTAAATGTGAATGGTAGTTAATCCCTGAAATGTCACAACTATGTATATGAGAAAAGAACTTCAAAACTATTGTTAAGACTACTAATATCGTAGCTTGTGGTCACCTTTGGTACCTCCATGTCGAATAAGCAGATAATTTGGAAGAAACCGTTCACATTTCATAAAGACAATGAAGCTATTTTCAATAAGAAATTTTTGGGGTTGAACCCTAGACCTTGGGGCATCAATTTAAACTCCTCATGTACTTTCAATGATCAAGGCTTTTCCAAGCTCCTTTTCCATTTGATGTCTTCCATGGTCGTGGTTTCCATATATTAATTTTTCTTTTAACTTCAAAATTTCCACTTGATCAATTCTTGAATAATTCGGCATGCCCTTCATGAAACAATTGAAGTCAAATATAACCCTAACCTACGGTATAACACATTCACAAACAATGATCTCATTCCACTTTTAACCATAGGATTTTGTCCTGTACTACTAGAAAAGACATCTAAATTTTTAGATAACTTTTGGCTACACGGATTTGGAAGATTATAATATTTAAAGCAGGTTCGATAGTCTTTTGCACCCTAATTTTGCACACTAATTATATAGGGTCAACACCCTAGGAACACAAAATTACGCAATAATGCACTTAAGCAAGTGCATTGATCGGGAGTAAAAAATAATGCATTTTAGCAAGTTTTTGCTCAATTTTTTTAAAAAGAAACAAAAATAAATGGCAAGACTTTATTATCTTTTTAATAGTGAGTTTACGTGTCTCTTGCATTCAACATTGACCTCTTTTGGTACGTAAGTGATAAATTTTCTCAATTTTAGTTTGAAAAAGGCACCATGAATGTTGTCATACATTATTAAGCAAGTGAATTTGCTACGTGAAACTCACTTCATACTTAGGATAAATTCTAAGGCCATATGTACATTTCATTGTTTCCTTTCTTGTTTGAATAAACCATGGATGCATCCAATGCAATTTGAACCATGTAATTGCAAGGGCTTTTAGAGAATTCTACATCTTTCCTTGAACATAGTGTGGACCATGTAATTGCAAGGACTTTTAGAGAATTCTACACCTTTCCTTGAACATAGTGTGGACTAGAGTAGTTTGAGTTTCTACACTATTCGGAAATTGACATGCAATCGTTGACTAGCACATACTTGCTTGAAAACAAATACGCAATCAAAATTTGACATGCATGTGCTTGATGTAAATTAGTATAAGTAATCCACATCAATAATGAATCCACACTATACACAGTGAACGATGTGGTTTGGCTAGAACTATCTGGCCTTCACAAGACCCAAAGAAGCCAAAATTACGTCCAAAATAGTGGATGATAACATCTACAAATAGATGCCAACCGATTTCCTTCAAGTCAAACACACACACACATCTACTACTATAACAGGCGACAGTCTGTCTGTCCGTCGCTCCCTGTTGGACCAAGAAGACCGTCACCAAGAAGACCAAGAAGCACCGTCACCAAAAAAGACTGACTCGCGTACTACTGACTAAGAAGAAGACGAAGAAGAGGATGTGAAGCTCCGCCGTGCGTTGCGGCTGGCGTTTCTGCGCATCCTCGACGCCTTTGGACAGCCTCGCACCATCGTCTCCGCCGCCAGCGCCCTCGCCCGGCTTCGAGCGAGCTTGATTTCGCGCAGCGGCGGTGGCGGCAGCTAGGGATCGCAGTATGGCGGTTGCCGCTCGAGCACGCGCCCAAGCACTGTACGCAGTTGCAGATGCGGCGATGCACAAGGCCGTGGCGGCAGTGATAGAAGCGGATGCCCTGCGTGCAGTAGAGAACGCAGAAGGTGCGGAATACATCAGACCACCTCCTATTTTCTCCACAAATTTCTCAGCATGCAGGTTTAGGGCTTCTCCGCCTACACAAACGAGAGTTGCAATCTGAGTACAGGACGTGGGATTCGTTTGGTTTGATTTGCAAGAGTGGCAGGCCAAAGAGAGGCGGTTCCGTTGATGTGAGGGATGGCGAGGTTGCTGCTGTGACGGTTCGTGAAGTCGACAATGGCGTGGTTGCCATTGGGTATGGCTGGAAGGTGCGGGAAGCCGCGCGCTTCGACGTCGAGGAGCTCCGCGCTGTGGCTCACGTTCAACCTTCGTCGTTTCACATCGAGGCCGCCGTGTTCGACGACCTCTTCTTCAAGCTCTTTAAGGTGGAAGTTCTGTTTGATTCTCTGCAATTTTTTTCTTCTGAGTTTTCTCAGGTTATTAGGGTTGGACGTTTTTTTAAATTTTCCTGCTTGAATCCAGTGATGCGGAGCTAACTTGATCGTGAATTGATTGGTCGAGCCCTCTGCACCCTGTGATGTTCTGCAAGGAGGTGTGTTGACTTGCTATGGCAGATTTTTCTCGCTTTTCGTGTTTTTTTTTCTAGGACAGATGGTGATCAACAGGGGTTGTTTTGTTCCAGTTCATAACTCGATCACGGATATGGTGAAGCAGAAGATGACGTTTCTGTGCATCCTCAATGCCCATGGACAGCGGAAAGCGGAAAGCGGTGACAACAAGGAGGTAATCCATGCATGCTGTTGTAATGTTGGAAGTTTCAAGCTTCATTTTAAGTCCTTTAGTGAATTTTCTGGGTACCTTATTTGTTGTGGCTGTGTATCTTTCACCATTTGTAAGTATGTTAATTGAGCTCGGGGTTTTCCTTGGTGTTCAGTATCTCACCATTGAAGGTCTTGCTGCGTTTAACAAGGCTACAGTAGAATTGCTCTTGGGAGCGGACAACGCTGCCATCAAAGAACACAGGGTAAGCCACAACTTCTCTTTGGGTTCGCCTTTTACATCTCCATTTTATTTGTTACACTGGAAAATTTATGTCGCTAATATGTAGGTTGCTACCGTCCAAGGCCTCTCCGGAACAGGTTCTCTTCGCTTGGGTGCCGCTTTTATTCAACGCTATTTCCCGGGCACCACGGTGTACATCTCTTCACCAACCTGGGGTAAGCAGCTGTTTCTCCTTCATATTTCTGACGAGAATTTAGCAGAGAAGTTTTATTCTAAGTCTAGGCTGTCCATGGGCGCCCTCGCCCGGCTTCGAGCGACCTTGGTTTTGCGCATTTTGGTGCAGTATTTGCTCCAGGAGACTCGCTGGACGAAATTTGACGAAATTTAGATGAGGTATTTGAGGAACGGCAGCGCTTGGAAGAGACGCTCCGGGACGAACTCGAAGTTGCAGTGGCCGACGGCGTTCGCGACGTCGAACAAGATGATGTAGACGTACAACATGCCGATGGACGCCCTGCCAAGCGCCCACGTCCCGAGGATGGGGATCGACAGGTTCAGGGCATATGCCAAGTGCTCGGCGAATGGGTAATTCGAAAGCTTACGAAATACATAAGTCTGCAATCAGGCCCTTATACTCCGCAAAGTATATGTTTGTTGTGTTGGACGGGAAAACCGGGACCCAACATGCGAAGTGAGAAATGGCGGGGCCAACGCCCGGACGACGACAGCTCCGTCCCATTTGGGCTTCGTGATCCCCCCGAATTCTCATCTCTGCAGCAGCGGGTGGAGACCAAGTGAACGTGACCGCTAGGACGAAGCTGGAGAGACTTAAATCCTAAATCTTAAAATCTTAAATCCATGTATTCACACTAATGCATCGGAGAGACTTCTTTGCAGATTTTCAGGTTTCTGATTCTATACGGACTTTAAGGACCAAGAACCTCAATCAAGCTCAACAACGAGGATTTTCTTGCTGAGCTTTTTACCTCCCGTGCCTGCTTGGGTGAGAAAAACTTCAAATAGGATCCAGTCACGAATTGTAGCAATCTGTTGTAAGCAGCGGATAAGACACATTGAGTCAGGAATGAAAACATGCAGCGCTTCTTAGTGATATAGTAGTAGATGTTTGATAGGGAAAACAGTTATTGTCCATTTTTGTGATTGTCCATTATTGTCCATTTTTGTGATTGTCCATTTCTGTGATTTCTGTGATTGTCCATTTCTGTGATTTCTGTGATTGTCCATTTCTGTGATTTCTGTGATTGTCCATTTCTGTGATTTCTGTGATTGTCCATTTCTGTGATTTCTGTGATTGTCCATTTATGTGATTGTCCATTTATGTGATTGTCCATTTATGTGATTGTCCATTTATGTGATTGTCCATTTCTGTGATTTCTGTGATTGTCCATTTCTGTGATTTCTATGATTGTCCATTTATGTGACTCTCCAAAATTGTGATTGTCCATTTCTGTTTGTATGTTTGTATTTATTAGTATAAAGTTGATTGATGGTTGGGTATAGTTAAATTGTTACTACTATAACAGACATCACATGGAATGCAAATTGCAATCTATTTATATAATACGTCAATTTATTCTGGGGAGCACTAATAAAAAATCTTCCCCGGTCGGAACGACGGATACCGAAACTTGTATATATATATATATATGTGTGGATGGATGTATGTTGAATGAGGTTCATCGAAGAGGTTTGGGAACTTTGAGGTTTGGGGTGTGCATGCGCACATCCCTCAGAGCAAGCTGATGTTCTAGAAGGGATGACCTATCAAGCATTTTGAAAAAAATGTTTTCAAAACATTTTCAAAACGTGGTGACACCTTCCAGCATTCCTAACCAATGCACAAATCCTTACTAGTCAGCTTCACAAGATCTCAAAGCTTCCAGGTTTCTACACATTCCTCTCAAAGCCACATCATGCAATCACACAAATCAAGGAAAAAGAAGGAGTTCCAAATAAATGCACTGAATCAGACACAAAACGACCACCAATTTATTCATCCACTCACTGAATGCAATCTACACCAAATCAAGGCCTCGTGTTGTTTATACAGAATCCTTGTCCATTAATTATAGAATAACTACATTCATTAGGTTTAGGTTTAGGTCTAGATCTCACCTTCTCTTTGCGGCGCCCTCGCTATGCTCTGGCGCTTGGCTGCGCTCTCTAATGTACTTAAGGGCATCACCCCGCGCACCTTGAATAACATCTTTTGTCTTACACATATTCAATATGGTATCAGAGCGTAGAGTTTTGGCTCTCACGACCTAGTGTAGAAATAGAGTCTAGATCTACATTTGTAATGCATATCTAGCATGGCAAACTCTAGAAATGCAAGTGAGGTAGAACAAGCAGGTAGAAGAATTGCTTTGTAAGTAATGATGGACTCCGTCAAGGACTTGTTGTACCCGTTGTTTGTAGGTTTCCTATAGACAATGTAAAGAGATTGCTACCAATCCAAATTTGGGTCACACAGGCTAATGCTACTTTGTTAGTTGATATTGTTGTGCAAAGAGGACACTACTAGAAATCCAAGGATAAATAACTAGAGATTTGCCTCTTCGTTCAATTATAGATGGACATTCAATAACTAAACAAAGAGGCAAAACAAAACAATAACTATAATTTTTGAAACGGGTTTAGTTATTGTTATGAGATATTGATTTCTATAGTTATTCTTTTTTGTCACATGGATTTCTCATCCACTTGCTAGCATGGAACATCATCATGGGGAAATGATGAGGTGGCTGATAACATGGATTTGAGTGTAACATGGAATTTGAGGTGTATACTGACGTGGATTTCATGATGACGTGGAATTTGAGGTGGCCGTTGATGTGAATGATGATGTGTTTCTCATTATGACGTGTAACCATATGTGGTAGCTTACGTGTCACTTCTTCTGAGACCCACTTGCTATTACATGGAGGTGTTTGATTGGATGAAATTTATAAGCGCACTCTATAGTTATTTTGTAGTTATCACGTAGTGTTACCATAGTCATTTGTATCCTATTTTTGTAGTACATATTTGTTTATAATATATTACATGCACTTGTAAAGCTACGTGACAATTATTCTGTTGTTACTATATAGTTGTTCCAAAGTTGTTTTATATTTATTCCAGAGATATTTTCTAATGATTGTTCAAATATTACACAATTATTGAATAGTTATGCTCTAGTTATTTTTGAGTGAATAAGACCTAATTATTAGTTATCAAATAAGTGATTCTTGAGTAATTATCTAGTAATTACATAATTACCTTCTAGTGATTACATTGTGATTACAAAGTTATTCTGAAGTGAATTTAATAGTTATTATCTATATATAGGCATTGCGTAGACATTTGCACCCACAAAATCCATACATGCATAGTGATCAGTTTACAAATAGGATAGTAAATAAATAGTGATATATTGTCCCGTTCAAGAAAATGCTCCAAAGTCCGAGCGAGAACATAGTACCAAAATCTCTACCAATGCCAAAAAATACATGCCTAATCAAAAACCAACCCTCAGTCATGGCTGAGCTTCAGGAGTTGGATATTCTAAAATATCACTAAATCTCTAAATCTCCCACATGGTACTAAATCTTCCACATGATACTAAATCTTCTACATGATATTACTAAATCTCCCACATGGTACTGCAAGGCCACCAAGCACAATTGTGATTAAACAATCCATGCAAATGCATTACTATACAATGACTACATACTTATAACATTGTAACTATACGATGACTCTCATATAACTATAGAATGATAGAACAAAGCAAAAGTATTACTTTGAGATGACTAAATAATTGCTACACGATAACTATTTACTTACTCAAAACAACTACGGAATGACTAGACAAAGCAAAAGTGTATTACTTTGAAATGACTAAATAATTACTAGAGGATAACTATATACTTACTCATAAACAACAATACAATGACTCTGACATGACTACAAAATGACATAATAAAGCAAAAGTATTACTTTGAAATGACTAAATTATCACTACATAATAACCATATACTTACTAAAAAAACTACAAAATGACAAGTAATACAACTTATAGAATATAATGGAAGTGGCTCTCACTAGACCAAAATTTGAGTTATACCTTGTGTTCTTTCTCTTCAAAATTGGGGCATGAAAAACGCTCAAAAATGGATAGGAGGTGGATAGAATGACTAGATCTAGATTGGATCTAGTGAAATGAGATCCAATCTACTCAACCTGAAAGGTCTCCTACACAAAACCACTCTCTAATAACAAGATCCCATGTCCATACACTCGGCCTTGCCTCTAAACACACATTAATGTTTTAAAAGAGTGTCATTACTTCACAAAATCTTCACATAGTACTCAGTGTGTACTCTCCTAACCTTAACAACCGGTTTAGCCACTCTAACAACTCTACACTATCACCTTTTAGCTCTCTCTCTACACACACATCCCACAATAAGAGAGTGAGAGAATGACGGCCTTTGACCTATCCCCTCCAAACCCTAGCCGCCATAACCCTAACTTAGTTTTCATTGGCAGCTCCAATTTCATCGACTAAACACAGTCCAATTTAGTACAAATAAATTACTATGGCAGCCATCCATGTCATCAATTATGTAAAAATATCCACAAGTTATTTTATAGTTATAAATTATATTATTGCCCGAGTTATTTTACACTTATATAGTAGTTATTTTTTAATGTATTACTACAGGATTACTAAGGCACAATTCACGTCACAACGTACTTGCCACATCAACACCACCATACGTGCATAGGCAGCCATCTACGTCATTAATTATGTAAAAATGATCCACAAGTTATTTTTTAGTTATAAATTATATTACTACACGAGTTATTTTACAGTTATACAATAGTTATTCCTAAATGTATTACTACAAAATTACTAAGGCATAATCCACGTCACCCATGTACTTGACACATCAGCACTATTGGACGTAAATAGGCATCCGTCCACGTCAACAATTATATAAAGATATCCATGGGTTTTTTTTAGTCATAAATTATATTATTGCCTGAGATATTGTACAATTTTTAATTTGTTATTCTCAAATGTAATACTACAAAATTTCTAAGGCACAATCAACATCACCCACTACAGTAGTAATATTTTCAATTTGATGATGTTCTCTTAGTTTTTATGTGAATAGCGGCTTATTATCAAGTGGATATTAAAAGTAAATGGTAAAGTGAATCAATTGGATGAATGATGTAGTTTTGGTAGTTAAAATAGGAAGAGGTTTGGCTGAGTAGTTAAGATTTTAAGAGGTACGAAGACGTAACTACTTAGGAATATAAGATAGATGAAGAGGAAGGGAGAAATACTACTCTCTTTGCACTTTAGCGATAGATCTTCAAGTGATGGTCACCACTTTGTTTCAAATCCAATTGATCACTCTTTCAATTGTAGACTTTTCACATATTGTAATGTTGTTGTGTAGTTTCTATCAACTGGATTGCTATTGCGTATGATATCAAATCAATGTTGTGATCTATTGGATGCAAGTTGCGAGGGTGGATATGTTTGCTGTGACTTAAGACTTTATCTAATTGATTTGTTTACATGCTAATGGGAGTCCGTGAATTAGAGATGTAGAATAGGCATTGGTTGAGTCACGAGAGATAGAGGTTTAGAAAGTAGAGAGTCATCTTGAGAAGTGTCATCAAGTCGATTAAGAAAGAAGTCCATGTAGTGTCGAAGTCTATCAGGAGTTACAATTGTGGCAATCTACTCGATTATAAGAGACGTTAATCATAGACGTGACGACCCTATGATAACTATGGCATAACTGGGCATCAAGTGGATGTGTGTGCATGTTGATAGGAGGTGTCACTACACGAGAAGATTCAAAGAGCCGATAGACAGAGAGTAGCCATTATGAAATGTCGATGATTAACACAAATATATTCTATTTGATGATAGTATAGCTAACTAAGTGAAGTAGAAGACTCGTGATTGAGCACATGACCATCTAGTATGTGACGATATCATGTTGTAATTCATTGTACTCAGTAAGGGATTGATCACCTTTTATCGAATAGATGATATCAATGTGACCTATGAGCCGAAGTCATGGGTGTGAGTTGACTGAATAGAAGTTGGTATCGTGTGATTAATGCATTCTACATATGCAGAGACATCCAAGGGATGGTGATAAACACTGACGTGAGGACAGAGGTGTAAGAATAAGTGGGAGATTGCACAAGATAGTTGCAAATCCTAATTTCCGTTCACAACATCATAAGGGCTAAAGGTCAATGAATCCACGAGTACGGTTACAATCAACTTGATCACGATCACTATCTACTGGATCACGATTCCAATCTATTTGACTAAATTAAGAGTGATACCTTGTCTCTATAATGTCATAAAGAACATATCCTAGAATAATTTAAGAGTGAATCCAATTACTTAACACATGTGGCTTTAAAGCTACATTCCACACAAACAAAAAGCCTTCCATTCACGAATTGAATTGGTAGACTTGAGTTGTTTGGGTCGTTTTGGTGTTTGGTTGAATTTCTCTTCAAGTCTTGCATGTTGTTGTAGTTTGAGTTGATAGGAGTTGGGGCATGTTGTTCCAAATGGTGGTTGGTGGTTTGTCAACCTTTTTACAAAGTGTTACTCATTTTCTCAAGCATTTTTGCAAAACTAATCCCATTGAGACAAAGTAGAAGTTTTCTTAGAGTTTGAGGAAGTTTATTATTCGATGGTTGTTTATCCATGCCTTTTTTTAGTCTAGATTTGCCTTAAAGCATTTGTATATGGTTTACCGTCGATAGGCTTATAGTTTACAACACCTTTTATTAGCGATGTAGAGTGACACAACATCCTGTACATCACGCAATATCCTTCAAGTGGATAATTAAGCTCAAACACGCCCAAGGCTACATATTGGAAAGATATAAAGCTTGTCTAGTTACTCGAGGTTTCCAACAACACAAAGGCATTGATTAATACAAAACCTTTGCCTCCATTGTCAAATACAACACAATCAATGTAATTACTTCCTTTGCAAGCACCTTTGGCTAAGAAACCCATGATATGGATGTTAAAACTATGTATCATAACAATCAATTTGAAAGGGAAAGTCTACATGTGTCAAACTCCCGGACGCGTAGCCAAAGGACAAGAACATTTGGTATGTGAACTCCACCGATCACTATATGATCTCAAGGAATCCAAACAGAATTGGAATTGAAAGATTAACCGATGGCTTTGACACAACTTTCAACAATCTCATGCCTACAACAACCTCTATTACCTATGCCAAGAAACTTAATTATCATCCTCATTCTACATGTCGATGACTTCATTCTCACTGGCAATTTTATAGTAAAAATTTCATGGCTTTGAAACAAACTGCAAACAAGATTCAAGATGATTTATCTTGGTTTCATCTCAAAATATCTTGGCATTGTGTTCACTTTATCTTGCCACAATAATAACATTCATAAAACCAAATATGCAGAGACTATACTTATAGACTATAGAATGCAAGATTGCAATCCAATTTAGACGCCTTTGCCCGTTGACTACACCACTTCTGCTCACACCGGCACACCTGATGTTGATCCTACCAACTATCGGTCTCTTATTGGCAAACTCTCTTTTTTAACCACTAGATGACTAGATATCATTATGCTGTTCACATCCTTTCACGGTACAATTTTGCACCTCAAACCACACATTTTTATATAGCAAAGCAAATCTTAAGATATCCGGGGGGAACATCTCAAAGCCTCTTTTATCTACGCTTTGACACTTTTACACTCATTGGCTATAGCAACACCAACTAGGGAGATTTAGATCAACGCAAATTAACTGGGGCCTACATCTTAACTATAAACAATACTCCGGTCACTTGGAATACAAAAGAGTAGACATGCATTGCATTATCATCTACCAAATCGAAGTATCGCTCATTAGTTGAAGCTATAAAAGAGGTAAGACGGATTCATATTCTGCTTCAAGAGTTGGGATTTGAGAAGAATGAACTCATTTAGATTGTGTGTGACAATCAAAGTGCAATCAAGATTTCCAACAATTGACGATTTTATTCCAAAACCAAACACTTTGAGATCCATCTCAAATATGGTTGAAAAAGGTTTAAGAACATTCTTTATACCTCAACTAACCGCCAACTAGCCAACATGTTGAGAAAAGCCTTAGGCCGCATGATATTCAGCTTATATACCTTACAACACCCTTATAAGCAGACCTCCCACTACCATTAACTCAAATAACATTAAAATACTAAACCCCATTCCAAAAGAAAACCTTGCTAACTTTAACACAATATTCTTTGAAAAAAACGCACTACTAATAGACTCCCTTACCTATACTCTTTCTAACCATCAACACCTCACACAAATACAATGGCAGGAAGCTTGTTCAACTATTGACCAAATCATTAATGAAATCTCTAGTACACTAGAAAAGACCTGCAAAGCACCTCCAATCCCACAACTCACACCTAGAACCTCGAAACAAGGAGGGTATCTCCCAAGAAAGCTAGCAAAAAAGTGGAAACAACATCTTGTCACATACCACACGATTCGTAAAACAATTCATATCGCTAAAACTAACCAAAATTGGCGAACCCACCCTATACTCTCCGAACTACAAAACCTCCGCCACCCTGAAATCCCACAAATACCACTATCCAACATCCATCACGAAGATTGGTTAATAACCATTGCAATCATTGCAAAAAATGCCAATAAAGAAGCTCGGAAAATTACCACAAAATATGCAAGAGAATGTGTCAAAAAAGCCATTTCTAAGTACCGTCAACTATACGAAACTAGCCCAAAAAAGATCCATAGAAATGTCTTTAAAAATAACACAAACCTGCCACTAGACTGCATTTTAGATCAAAACAACAACATTCTAACCAATCCAGATGACATCGCAAATGAAATACATTTCCAACAATCCAGAAGCAATAGTCCAACCACCCCCCCATGCCACTTCCAACCACAACATATACCAACATGCACGTGCGGTGTTAGGCAATACCCGTGGCATGACTTGGACGGACTTACTATTGATAAAAGAGGAGTTCCAACAACACCTCTCCACACATATTATAATAGAGACACATACAACATGTGCCTAAAAAATTTAGGAACCAACAAGGCCCCCGGCCCGGACCATATACCTAACTCAATCCTAAAAAATATGCCCCCAAGATTCCACGATCTCCTATCACTATTCTTCCTCCACTGCTATAAACAAAAATCTATCCCCACATCTTGGAAAACAAGTCTAACAATCTTATTATACAAAAAAGGAAACCCATCCGAGCTACCTAACCACCGACCTATTGCCTTAGCTAACACCATTTATAAATTATACACTAGCACACTAACATCAATATTATCGGCTTACGGGGAAGCACACCAAATATTACATGAAAGTCAAGAGGGGTTTAGAGCCGAGAGGAGAACGACACGGCAACTTCAAACCCTCATTGCTGCACTCGAAGATGCAAAATTTACTAATAAAGACATTTACATACTCTACATCGACTTTAAAAACGCATTCGGTTCCATTGACCATCCTCGATTACTAGCCATAATGAGCGACCTTGGGTACCCGGAAGACGTAGTAGCACTGGTTGGTAATATATACTCTCAATCTACCACTACATACACCGGAGAATTCTTTGGTAAAACACGCCCTATCCCCATCCAACGGGGTACCATCCAAGGTGATACACTGAGCCCATACCTCTTTATTATCTTTTTAGAACCTTTATTGAGATGGCTCCAGAGAGGTAATAATGGCTACACATTTGGCACCTCAAAAATTACCGTAAACTCGGCCGCATATGCCGACGATCTAGCAGCCATCTCCGGTCACCTTAAATCACTCCAAATTCAATTGGACAAAATAGACAAATTTTGTCTTTGGACCGGGATGGAACTTGGGGTCCAGAAATGTGCCGTAACTGGTTGCCCAAACAAATCCAAAATAAATCCGACCGCCTTCAAAGCCCTCATTCAAGCCACCAATATTCAATATCGTAGCCAACCAATTCCGGTTCTTAACCAAAACCAACCCTACATATACCTTGGAATAAATCTAGTCCCATCGTTAAAATGGAAAACTCAAATCCACGCTACTACTACAAAACTTATTAAACAATGCAAGGAACTTGCACTATGTCCGGCTACATTACAACAAAAAATAAAAATGATTGATACCGTCATACGCCCGGGTATCTCATATAGTTTCTATGCGGTCCCTTATTCCATGCCCGCCATAAACAAACTGGATAAGAAAATCATAGCCCTACAAAAGAAAGTATGCGGACTCCCTAATTGTACTCCCAATGTCATAACACAACTCCCTCACGAACTATTTGGTTTAGAAGCTTTCTCCCTCAAAAATGCCTATCTACGGTGCATTGGAGAACAACTCCAGAATGCACTTAACGACAAAGGACGACTAGGACTAATCTATAGTGGACTCCTTCGGCACATTCTTGCCATCTATGGAGGAGCACAATACCTCCAGAGACTTAAAAGATCTGATTGCCTTCGGTCCCCTATTACCCGCACACTTTTTTTACTAAAAACAGAAGGCCAAACATTTCTAAAAAGCACGCTAGATGATTTCCTACTAGGCCCCGCGCCACTCGAACAAAACTGGACAAATGAAATACATAACCTTCCAAGACTTAACCGACAATTATCCGACAAACTCTTACAAAAACTTATTTCTGCAAACATTACCGATATAAAACAAATTACACTACCAAATGGTACACACCTTATGGACGACAAGAGCTACAAAACAGCCTACGGCACCCCCCATAAATTAATAAAAAGCGCACTAAATATTGCTAAACAACTTTTTTGTCATCCCCCATGTCTCCCTATATGCCCCAACCCTTGCACCACTCACGCCACACCATACACACTTAAAGACTCATACATCATTGATCACAACGACACCCACCACAACATCAACCCCCCTCTAATCCCCCCAAACCCGCCACATTCACGTCCATATACCCCTCCACCACATATACTAAAGAATCCTTCCATACACCCAATAAACAGCATAACCGCGCACAAACATAGAAAGTACATTGACTCCTACAACATAAACAAACAATATACGTCATACCTATGCCATTGGACCCACAACAACACCACCTACGCCAAATGGCTCCCACAAAGAAATCTCTTCCCTTGGCACAACCCAAATACTTCCTTACATAACACTGAAATCCTCACACAATACTACCTCAGAACTCAAAACAATTATTACCTAAATATCATACAATTACACCACCCTCAAGCACAATCTCGAGATAGAAGATTTATCACACCACCTATTATTATCCCCCTCCTTAACATCTTTACAACCGAATGTAACCCCGAAATTGACATCCTCGCACAAACAAATACAATCAAAATACAACAAGATAATGCCGACATATACGAAAATAATGGGAGACATCTAATAACCATACCACTCACTAGACTACAATGGTTGTGGAACCAATATCACGACGCACTACAAACCCCCATTATCATTGAACCAATACCCCAATCATTTGAAACCGAAGTTGTTTGGCTATACCAAAGATATAACTACCGAATACCCAAAAACGACCCCCTTAAAAATGCACACTATACATTACCCAACCCTATCTTAGACTACCTTATTACATCTTTGAATATAACACATTCATACTTCTCATCCCCCGTTACATGCTCCACAAAAATCTCAAAATACTACTCTCCATTCGAACGGGATCAGATTTTTGGATCTCTTGGAAAAGCTTTTGATTATAGATGGAGCGGAATAGGCCTTGCACACCCTCACAACAAAGAAGAAACCCAACAAGCAATACATTGGGCACGCCTAGCGGCAAACAATGACCCTGACCGCAACATCACCATTATCATCACTCCTGACACTCATTGGTACCACAACTCTAATCCACACTCAGGCCCATTCCCGGACTCACACATCATAGTACTATTTGAAGCTGACACTATAACTTACAAAGAACCCACTATACCGCCGCATATACAAACACCCCGCCTCGAACCAGCAACCCTACGTATCCTATGTATACATCACTAAACTCAAGAAATTGGTAACCTAGAAAACCTCACTCATCTCACTCTGATAGCAAAAAATCTAAACATTAACAAAGTATACACCGCAACCGCCTCTCCCACACCCATTCTAACCCGTGTAAACCGCAACAAAAAATGGTCTAAAACCCCCCACACAAACATCACCGCAACACCAATTACCGAACTAAGCCTCCCCCTCTCCTACTACCAAACCAATAGAGACCTTAAATTTGACCCCAACTTTAGTTACTACACTGACGGCTCCTTTAAAGAACCAACGGAAGTAAGCCCGGGACACTGGCACCGTGAAAAAGCCGGTTATGGGATATACAATTCAACCAAACAAATTAAATCAGGCAAAAGACTACATGGACTCCAAAATATTTTAAGAGCCGAAATGATGGCTATACATAAAACTCTTAAAATAATCACAACTAAATACCCAAACGAACCGGCTCACATTTTTACAGATTGTGTAAATGTATTATACCTCATCAATACACACATTAAACACCCTACTTTACACAACAGTCATCCGGACAAAACTATCCTTGCATCTATGGTTGAAATGCTCCAAAACCGTACACAGATTACTACACTCCACAAAGTCCGAGCCCATGCTAATATAGACGGTAATGAACAAGCTGACAAACTCGCAAAGGAAGGAAGAGAAAAATCCCACAAGAAAGCCGAACACCCATACGAACACGCCCATGCCACCCCATATTACTTTCATAGATATGAATGGCCCTCCATGGGAGAAACTCCCGATAAAGGCCCCATACGATTCTTAGACAAATACCTTAAAAAACATGATCTTATAAATAACCTAGAAAAACTTACAGAAAACTTCCCCAATATTGATAAATGGACTGGCAACCCAAACATTCACAACGCACTGTCCAATAATTTTTGGAAAAACCCCTTTATAACGGACCCACAAATCACATGCCTAATTAAATTCCGCACGGGACAATACATGGGTAATGCCCGCAAACAACTTTTTTTTGGAATAGATAGATTTCCTACAATTACATGTCCAATTTGCAACTCCACGGACCCAGATACATGGCCACATGTCTTACTCAAGTGCCAAAACCCCCATATACACTCACTAATTGTCAAAAGACATAACAAAGCCGTATGGGCTATTCGCAAACTACTTATATCATCAACCAAATCCCGGTGTTTCATTCTTATGAATGCCGGAACCTTTAACGACAACCCACAAGAAAATACGGTCCCTCCTTGGCTGTTACCCTGCACCTGTCATACTCAAAGATGCCACTGCAATGCAAGATTCAAACCGGACCTATTATGTGTTAGAGGACTTTCATACAAAGACCCCCCACCAAACCACATAGACCCTAATCTCACCATCCAATTTATTGAATTCACATATTGCAATGATAGATTCTCTCCAGACACCATTTCAAATAAAACAAACAAATACCAACCACTACTTGACGAGATTCATGCACTAGGATGGAAAGTAGACCCCATCATTGTCATCACCGCGGGTGCCAGAGCCACCACCTACATCCCCTCAATGACAACTCTTGAAGAAACCTTTAAAATCCCTATCACTTCAATCAAAACCACCTTTTCGAATATTAACACTATTGCAATCCAACATGCTATATCGATACTCCTACATAAACGTAAACTTGAAAACAAACAACCCCTTCCGGACGCCTTAAACCCCCCTCCATAGATCTACAATTCCACTTTTTGCACTTCACCATACTTACCCTCCCTCTTTTAAAAACTCTTTGGGACCTTGGGTCCTTTGGTATCGGTTACTTGTTACTGGGTACATAGTGTCCACCCTCGAAAGGGGGAAGTAGTTCCATACTACTAACCCATGCCCGGTGGGCATGGACTTAGTGGTGGAATGAACGGACACTTTACTCACGCCGGCCCCCTCTCGGGGGCCGGCGTTCTTCTTCTTCTTCCATCTCAAATATGGTTGAAAAAGGTTTAAGAACATTCTTTATACCTCAACTAACCGCCAACTAGCCAACATGTTGAGAAAAGCCTTAGGCCGCATGATATTCAGCTTATGCAAGCAACTTTTCAATTTCAATCCATCAACTACATCTACTCCATGGAACAAATTGGCTCCTGCTAAACTGTACAAATATCTCCCTCCTGACTTAGAAAGGGTGCTGTTAATACAAAATCTGTGTCGATTAATTGTACAATAACTACATTAATTAGGTTTAGGTTTAGGTCTAGATCTCACATTTCTTTGTCACATCCTCTAATGTACTTAGGAGCTTCATCCCAATTTCAATAATATCTTTTTTTTATACATATTCATCACCTCAATGAGCACCAAATTTGCCTTTTGAATCTTGCATTCATCAAACTAAACTACAATGGCACTCTGACAAGCAATGCATCAACCAAAATCAACAACGCCTCCAATATCTAAATGCAAATTGCAGTCCATCTCCACCAAATCGAGCCACTGATTGGGCACTTAGACTCACCATGACAACACGGTGGTGCGAATGCATGGCCACATTGTTGCAAGCATACTAGAACCGCTCCCCGCGACGCCCCCCACCGCCCATAAGCGGCGTGAGGAACAACAAGTCCATGGACACCACCAACATGGCCACCCTCTGCCTCACACACTAGGAAGGCCGATTCACACTCAACCTTAATAAAAGGGAATCCGGAGACGATGACAATTCTGGACGAAACTGGCGATGAGACGGATATTCTTAGTCGTCGATGGTTCCAGCGGGTAGTTTGGATGCGTTGTCAATTTCCTTCTCTCTTTCCATTCTATTGTTGGCTCAAAGAGAAGCGGTGTTGCACACAAGAGGGCAGCATACCAGCCAGAAATTGAACTTGTTTGCCCATAGCCATCGTCATTGTCATTGCCGCAGACGGTGTGTCAATCTATGAAGGTGAAGCCACGAGCACTAGAGCCTCGTTAGTGCAATTTTCTTCTTGAAATTGGTAGTAGATTCAAGGTTAGGGTTTGTTGGATCATAGCGCGTTTGAGAGCCTCGTGGATGCTCATCTCTAAGCTCACGCACATGTGTGCGGATGAGCCTCCGTTGCGGCCCCAACAATTGGTGGTGGGTCCCACTAAACAAAAGGTAAATTTGGATTAAAAAATTTAAGTATAAATTGGTTCGAGTGTAAACGCATTGGGAACTCTTTGGGAACGTGGGGAACACATGGGGAACGGGGAAAACGTTGGGGGAACACATTTGAGAACACGGTCGGGAACTCTAAGGAACAACATGGGAACTCATCGAAAACGCAATGGAAACCTTGTGGTAATAACATGGTTAAAATGGTAAATGAGAAGAGGGTAACCAAATGGTTTGGTTAGGAACCACATCGGATTTTACCGTGAAACATGAGGAGCCCAACCCGGACTTGTAGGGACCATATCTGGGAGATGAAGCCCCATACGGTCGTCATGTGCGTCTACTTTCTCTTGTGCTGTAAAGTTGGGGTCAATTGAGTTTCAGAATTGGAATGGCTTGAAATTCAGAGACAAAAGAAGAAATGAGGTCGGGGTTCGGGATTTGTAAACCAAGAGCTTTCCCTCTTTTTTATGGTTTGTTTATATTGTAGTTTTGATCAGAGCACATTGTGAGCACTTGGCGGAGATCAAGAAATGGGCATCATAAGTACCTTTTTTGGAATGCTTCTAATTTATTACTCTTGCTTTCAACTCTCTATCCCTCGCTGATCATATTTCTCTCTCAAATTCTCAATCATCTCTGACCACTTCTCATAATTTGGAAATGGCAACTCTGGGCTTGAGAGGGATTTGTAGAAACCCAGAATTTTTGAGATCTTGTGAAGCTGACTAGTAGGTATTTGTTAGTAATTACTAAGGAAAGCCCCCCTAAAACCGACAAGTTAAGGAATGTGCATATATGGAGAGAGGAGATAGTTATACTATTATTTTTCAGTGATAGCCAATAGAATTACAATTCTGACCCAAGTGATTTCATATTTTTTCGATGAAAACTGAATTAGTTATGAATTTTCAAATTGTGCAGGCATGTTTAGTAAGTGGCTAGCAGTAGGACCCCCCATTACCAACGACCAAAAGTAAGGGTCTTGACTAATAGCAAACCTCCATTTGGAGCTGAGTTGGTGGTAATGGAATGGAAGAGGTTTGGATATACCCCAATTTTATAGGCATTGGCTATGGGTTTTTGTTGGTTATGGGGGGGCTTACCTTAGTTACTAGTAAGTATTTGTTACTAACAATCCCACTGCTAAAACAGTCCACCAGGCTGCCTGCAGTCTAGGCCATGGATGCTAGATTTTCTTGCAACAACGGGTCAACACCAAATTATGTCGTCTGCCTGCACCACTCCCCTCACATCACGTATCAACTCCATAGTAGTTGCAGCATAAAATTTCACAGTGGTTACAATAAAAATATTCACGCCAGTGAGCGGCATTGTCTTGCCACAAAAGAGGACAAGCTGTAGCTCAAAATAAACACCCAACGTTAGTCAGCATTGAGATTTCGTTTCCCGCAGATCAACTCTCCGTTGCCGGTGTAGGTTTCATGCGGGCGCATTGCCTAAACCGTCCCCGCTCTTTCAGGCATTTTTCCACCGAGGTGTGGAATTTTCCCCGCTAGAGGTAGAGATGCTCTGAGGGCTCGAATATGGTTGGTGGGATTCTTTATATCTACTCCATATCCAACAAGACGTAATCTAGGCTTCTTTGGGCCATGTGAAGGCCAGATAGCTCCGGCCAAACCACATTGTTCATTGTGTATAGTGTGGATTCGTTATTGATGTGGATTACTTACACTAGTTTACTTCAAGCACATGCATGTCAAATTTTGATTGCATATTTGTTTTCAAGCAAGTATGTGCTAGTCAACAATTGCATGTCAATTTCCAATTAGTATAGAAACTCAAACTACTTTGGTCCACACTATGTTTAGGGAATAGTGCAACAAATTGAATTTCTTTGTGAAAATTAATTTTCAAGGTTTAATAAAATCAATATCTATAATATCAAATTGGACAAGCAATGCTATATTGAATACTAGCCAAAAGTTTTGAAAGTACAATTAAAATGGCTAAATAGGTCAATTCCTTTTTAAAAATTAGATTTTTTTTTCAAAATATCTTATATTTACAAGACAAATCAAATATGTTCTAGCATCTACAAGGTTCAAAAGCTATAATTCTTCATATGGTAGTCTCTCAGAAACAAACTTTGAAAAAAATTGCTCATTTGGCATTTTTGTGTGCAATGGCCATCGTTGTAGTCAAGTGCATTTATAAATCACAAGGGACAAATTGCTTAGTTGTGTGTTTAAATATTTTTTAAATAAATAAACTTTTGACTCTATACAATTTCACCACTCTTTACCACTCCTTTACTCATTGCACTAGAATCAATAGTCTTGAAATGTTTTTGGTCCTATAGGGGGTAAATTTCAATCTCCCTATTTTAATTTCTTTCTTCCGCAAGAAGGATTTCAACCCCAAAGGGACCAAGTGTTTGTTCGGGGGACAAAATCTTTTAGTTTAATGCAATTTTCATTCAATCCGTACAATCGTAATTCACAAAATTTTCTTACCACATCATCTCATATAAGTTTAGAAGAAGATCCTACCGTTACATTCTCAAAAGAATTCATCTTGATAGTTTTTCATCAATGGAGTAGAGATCCCTCTAAATTAGTTTGGTCTTTTAGGGGTTAATCCCTAAAGGACCAAGGCATTTTAAATAAATCTTTACTCCATTGATGGACTTCTCGAGAACGTAACGGTGGTATCTTCTTCTAAACTTATATGAGATGATACGGTAGGAAATTTTGTGAATTATGACTGTACGGATTGAATGATGATTGCAGTCAAACTCAAAAATATTGTCCTCCAAACAAACACTTGGTCCTTTAGAGATGAGGAAAGATTCTAATATAAGCTAGCAGAAGTTACCGGTACAAGTTGGCATATCATAACTTATGTGAGGGAGCCCATGGCAAATTGACCCCCTCGTTGGGAGTTATAGCAACGGAGGATCCACCAGGGTAAACAATGACCGTAGGCCCCATATTTGTCCAAAAAAATTCCAAAAAAAGCCTTTGGACCCCCCAAAATAAGAGGGCTAGAAAAATGACCCCACGCAATTAAGACAGGACCACCTCGGGTAAGGGCCGCTTCACACCTAATGCCCAAGTCGAGAGTCCGTCGGTTTCCACCTATGAGATTGTTTGAATGGCCAAAGTCCGGCCTCTCGGCCTTCACACCAAAGGCCAAAGTCCAAAGGTTGTCGTCTTCCAATGTGCCTACATGGCAGTACTTTTGGAGAGTTTTGGCGCCAAGGCAACGGACTCTCGACCAAAACTTGGGTCGCCATTTTTAATCAACCCAAACTTCCTTCAAGAGTCTGTTGATTTTTTCAATAAATTAATCAAAATCTGACAAGATCTGGAACATTAGATGAAAGAGGCCAAATTTTTTGGCTAATTAATTTTGGCTAATTTTTTAGGCTGATTTTTATTGGCTGATTTTTATTGGCTGATTTTTTTTGGCATAACGATATGGGGTTTGGACTTTGGACTTGGGCTTTGGGGCTTTACGCCACAATTACCCAAAGGCTTCAATATATTTATTTTAATGTTTTTTTTGGTCCAAAAGTTTGGACTCTAGCCATAGTTCGGGCGGAAATGTTGACAGACAGACTCTCGACTCCGCCAAGTGTGAAGCGGCCCTAACTCCCAACGAGGGGGTCAATTTGCCCCGGGCACGTGAGGGATGAGTGTAATTTGAAGAGCAGCATACACGGAAGAACATATACGGAACCTTATACGGAAGAACAAATACGGAACCTTATACGGAAGAACGAATACGGAACCTTATACGGAAGAACAGATACGGAACCTTATACGGAAGAACATTCTATAGTCAAACAGAGCAGGAATCGAGGAATGAAGTCAAGGAGGAGTTTGGGAAAGTTCGGAGCAATTTGATGAGCAGCTTCACGGAAGTGCCCGGAGCGCGTTTCAAAGAAGAAGTTTCCGAAAGTGGCAAGTCACAGATCACATTGTTTTTTGTATTTTTCTGTTCATTCTATGGCTACATCTACATGTATGCCTGCAGGTGGTGGCTTCCCCATTGGCGGGGAAACACCTGCACCTGTACGAGAGTAAGGTAAGCCCCCCTAAAACCGACATGAGCATATATACATAGAGGAGATAATTACACTATTATTTTCCAGTCATAGCCAGTAGAATCATTAATCCAACCCAAGTGATTTCATAATTTTCCAATGAAAATTGAATCAGTTATGAATTTTCAAACTGTGCAGCCATGTTTAGTGGGTGGCCAAAAGTAAGGGTCTTGACTTATATTCTTTGTTTTTTCTCCTTGTTTTCTACTCCAACTTCGGGTCAACAACTCTTTGAGCTTCGCTTCATTTAGTCCTTTTGCTGCATCAGCAGCTAGCGCGTGGGCGTCACTCTCGCAGCTCAGGCTCCGACGTCAGAGTTCCGCGTAAGATCTCGGTCGAGTCTCAGATGAACGGACGTTGGAGTCCTTCACTGTTTGCGGAAGTATTCCTCGCGTTGTCGGAGGGGAGCTTGCTCACTCACGAGTGCGAGGGTTGACTGGAGAGCATCTGGACGTCGTTACCAGGTTCATCTTTTTGCAAACATTAGCTCGAGTTGATGACTGTTGCAGTCCGATGAATTGTCAAGGGAAGCGGGTTTTTGTGAGAGGGAAGAGTTGAGTGGCGCGACAGAATATGTCTAGGTTCTTTGCTGCGTGAGTTTCGTCTGGAGAGATTGTTGTTAGGTGGACAAGATGGGAGATCGCAGTGCCGGGGTGTTTGAGGATCTGTCGCTGAGCCATCTTCCCGAGTGGACCAACGTGTGCGAGCTCCTGACGGCCATCGAGGACCAGCTCGGGAGGCAAGTGCGCGACCAGATCGAGGACGCGCTGGACCGCGACCCGGACGAGATGATCAACGTGCGCCAGCTTCTGGCCGACATCCAGAATGAGCTCGGGGGCTCCTACTTCGACACGCTGCTGCTGCAGGACGAGGAGGGTGAGAGTGGGATCACCAGCCAGGAGAATTCCAGAGGGTGAAGATGAATCCAACAACCTCGCGGTTCCTGTGATCATCGGCTTCGAACCAAGGGTTTGTACTACTAGCTTCTCTTTAATCACCAACTGTAGAATGGTCCGAAGAGACGTCATCGCTACGAGTCTTGCGTGACCAGAAGAACTGTAGAACGAAACGCTGAGTACCATTTTGCGGCAGCTCCTGCACGTCGATGGAGTACGATAGCGTCACAAGACCGTCTTTGTAATTTGGATCACTAGAACCTGTAACGGGAATTCGCAAAACCAAACCAGGCGATCGATCGGTGTAGTCCGAAAACTGTGTTTGTGTTTATACATGATTACTCGTCTTTGTAATATTGAAAATTTTGTTCTATACCAGATTGAGCACCTTGTCTAGATTGAAGTCCTGTCTCGGTTCTCCTGTGCTGTGTATTGTGGGATGCATTTTTTCATTCGAAAAATGCAGCTGAGGACGGACTGCAATAGCGCGCGTAATATGCTTGTTCGCCGAGATTACGGTAAACCACGAGCAATGAACCTGAAGAACTTCCCAGTGTGCATTGTGTCATTCGAGCGACGAGAAATGTGACGACGTTATCATCTCCGCCAACGAGAGTTCTGTATTTCAGCGGTAACAGCAAATTTTTTCTCACTCCGGTATATTCATGAATGAAGTGTCTACCAACTCTACAAACATTCTACATAAATTGTGAGATTCTTTTGGACTCTATTTCACAGCAAAAGAAATAATCTCCCCGTGAATTTTTCTTTCTATCAAGAACCAAAAACCAACCAACAAGAGACGAGGTGGTTAGTAAACCGAATCCGCGGTGACAACAACAGCAAATTTCCTGGCTATGGAGGTTTAGGGACTGCGTTCTTCGTCATCTCTCCTCCAAGGAAAAACTCCTCACCTCTCCCACCACCATGGGCGTCACTGGGAAGCACTTCCGCAAGCGCACCGCTCCAGAGCCAGACGAAAAGCCCGAAGAAAACGACGACGACTACGACGAGGACATCAGGTCCATCCCATCCCTTGTCTCTCTCGCTTCATATTTTTTCGAGTTTTTCTTTTACGAATTTTGTTATTGTAGGTCTATGTTGGAGGAGGTGAAGTTTTTGCAGAAGCAGAGGGAGCGCAGATTGGGCGTGGCGGTGAACCAGGTCGCGCAGGCGGCCGGGCGGGTGAATGCCAAAGCGGCGGAGAAGGGCGAAGGCGAAGGCGAGAAGGAGGAGCTCGTGTTGCAGGACACGTTTGCGCAAGAAACCGCTGTCACTGTGGAAGATCCCAACATGTGTGAAGTTTCTTATGCACATCTCTTACGTGTCTCCTCTGCTGTAATAACAGTTTCAACAGTTATAAACAGTTGGTTTTTCCATGACTTCAGGCTGAAGTACATTGAGCAGGAGATGGCGAAAAGAAGGGGCCGGGAGCTGGGCGTTGTGGAGGAGAAAGTGAAGGCTCCGGAAGATGACCTGTATGTCACCCCGGACCATCTCAAGGTGTGTTGATCTTGCATGTTTCTTGTGATGGCTTTTAGTAGTGTTTATGCCTTTTGTTGGCTAAGACCATCTCTTTCAGTTTCGTATTGACTGCAACAATGCTCCAGTGCATAATATAATTTTGTCGTGTGTCGTCGCCCTCAGGTGAGGAGACGAAATGGAGAGGAAAGCTCCACACAATGGACCACTGGAATCGCTGAAGTCCAACTCCCCATCGAGTGAGTCATTTCAAACCTCCTCACCATGTCTATATATTTAGGATGAACACAAGATAAAGGGTGTAATGATCCGCTTGTTTTATTCAGGTTCAAGCTGAAGAACATCGAAGAGACCGAGGCTGCGAAGAAGCAGTTGCAAGACAAGCGGCAATTTGTGGGGCGTGGCAAAGCGCAGTCCTGCATTCCAGCCAGCTACAGCGCGGATTTCTTCCAACGAGGTCGAGAGTATGCGGAAAAACTAAGGCCTGGTATGCATCGTGAAGCTCACCTGATTTCAGACAACTTATGGTAATGTCGCCGCACTTTTGATTTACGAAAGAGCGTTGCTGTTTCTTGTCAGATTATCCTGAAGAGCACAAGAACAAAGGAGGAGGTGAAGGGGGAGGAGGAGGGCGCGGCGGCCCAATTGACACAAGTTGCAGTGAGACTCTGGAAGCGGGGAGCAGGAGGCAAGCTGCCACGGACGAGATCATGCTGGAGCGTTTCCGGAAGCGAGAAAGAAGCCGCCTCATGAGAAGATAACCTCACCCTCAATTCCTGTACAGTACAGTCTTCGCTTTAATAGGAACACAATAACCTATGTATGCGAAGTGGATTTCTGTCCTCACTAATTTGATAGCTTGAATGACCTAGTGACTTCACAACTCCATAGATGTGTATGCACTAACATCGTGTTGTTATGTTGTACAGTGGTGTGCAGTACAGTATTCTTCTTCTTTTCCTACAACATTGGCGAAAGACGACTGCAGGATAGTATGTCGTCTGCCAAGTGTTGGTTAACATCTCTAAAAAATGGAAACTGCCGCGCAATACACTGATTCACAGCTCCACGTTCCCGAGGAACTGAAGATCTTAACAGTAAACAGCCGTACATGATTTAGGTCACATGGGAGGCTTACAATGGGAGGCGGATTGTGGAGTTTTCATCAGCCCTCTTTGAAGAGCTCGCGACCAATCAACATGCGCCTAATCTCGCTCGTCCCTGCTCCAATCTCATACAGCTTTGCATCCCGGAGAAGACGACCGGTTGGGTACTCATTCACGTATCCATTCCCTCCCAAACACTGAATAGCCTGGATGGACGGTATGACAACATGTCAACATGAACCTGACTCAATTATGAAATGTGAGAGAGAGCCAAGTGTGGAGTTTGGTACCTGAAGCGCCATCTGTGTGGCGTTCTCAGCAGCGAAGAGTATCACCGCTGCACAGTCCTGGAAAACCAAGAGGAACCAATCATTGAAATGAGTAGCACAATAAGCAATAAAAAACTTGGAAGAGGCTTAAATTCGATTCAAAGATAGAAGAGCATACCTTCCTGTCTGCGTGCCCGGCGTCACACATGCGAGCGACGGAGTAGACAAAAGACCTGCCCATATTCACAAGGAAATAGGTGAATGCTCCACAAAATGTGAGCTCCAGTTACCTATGTATCAATGGGAGGACCAACTAAGCAATATCGCAATCGTTTTCCTGTGTTATTACATAATGCAATTATCACTGAACAGATCTACTACGGTCAGGACAAAATCAAGGTCTATGAATAGAAAATCAAAGTGCTAAATTGGTTCAATATTCAGGTCTTTTCGCTTACCTAGAGGCTTGCATTTTCGTGTACATGTCTGCTAGCTTACCCTACACATTGACATGAGGGCCATGTTTGAGTTAGGATACATGGCATTCTTTATGCTCTTTTAAAAGAAATATTTTCCTAGAGCTGAGACTGGACTCGTTTCCAACCGCAGAAACGACTCTTCAATGGAAAAGGGCGGAGGCAAACCGAATAAACCTCCAAAACTGTGATTAAGAGAGAATTCAAACCAGGCATATTGGTACAAAAGAAGACGAAGATCGTCATGCAGCATAATGCTGTATATGGTTTAATCAGAGACCTACCTGCATCAATTGAAATTCACCGATGGCTTTCCCAAACTGCTGACGCTCATGCACGTAAGGAAGTACTACATCAAGGCATGCTTGCATCAATCCCAAAGGCCCGGCTGCAAGCACTAGCCTCTCGAGGTCCAACCCAGACATCATGACATACACGCCTGCATCCAAACCACTCGTCCATATCAATCAAAAAGTTTCAGAAGACATTTGAACATGTCAAGCTGGTAGACTTGGCTTCTTGTTATATCTACAAACCTTTGCCTTCCTGACCAAGTATCTGGTCGTTTGAAACAAAACAGTTTTCGAACACAAGCTCGCACCTGTCAGGAATGTGGAATTCAATTAGAGATTGTCCAAAAACAAATGCAGACGAACCCTCAATGAAATAGAGAACTAAGTTCGTAGGTTCAAAGGACTCACGTGTCACTGCCCCGCATCCCAAGCTTGTCAAGCTTCTGAGCAGTGCTAAATCTGCAACAGGAATGGAGACACCGGAGGTTTTTAATGAAAATCACATTGCCTCCCAAAAATATAGACTGCTTCCCGAGTCCAAGCCCAGCTTACCCTTCCATGCCTTTCTCGATAATGAAAGCTGTGATCCCATGTGCTCCAGCATTCGTATCCGTTTTGGCGTAAACAATCTGGTCAGAGAGAAAGGTAGTTGTCAAAAGAAGCCCTCTAGAAACAAAAGAAAATATAAAATGTGCTTACGAAAATCACCAGTGTGCTCGCTTTGGGGCCGTTGGTGCACCACATCTTATTTCCATTAAAAATATAACCACCTTCAGTCTTTTGAGCCCGGCACTTCATGCTAACGACATCAGATCCAGCTGCCTCAACCATGTTCGCATCAGAGATAGAAAACTTGCTCCATCCCAATGCTCAAGACAAAAGATAAGGGAATGGAAATGTACTCACAGTTTGGTTCGCTCATGGCCAACGCTCCAATATGCTCCCCACTAATCAGCTTCAATGAGTAACATACCAGTTGTCCACATCAATAACATTTTAGAGAAGCCAACATGTAGAGTAAAAACTTGATTTAAACACTGACCTTTGGTAGGTATTTTTCTTTTTGTGCCTGTGTTCCATTCCGAACCTGGACAAAGGAGGTCAATTATCACTGAAGCAGACTATCACAAGCAGAGAATAAAAACTAAGAGTAATAAAGAGCGTAAAATCCATTTCATACCAGTTGATTGATGCAGAGGTTAGAGTGTGCTCCATACGAAAGAGCAACGGAGCCTGAAGCCCTGCTGATTTCTTCCATGGCGATGCAATGGTAGAGGTAGCCCAATCCAAGGCCACCGAATTCCTCTGCACATACAAGCATCAGAAAATGACCCAAGTAAAGAGTGCAATCACATGAGGGATCAAATCGAAAAGAAGTTCGAAGCAATCTCTCGCCTGGAACAGTAATGCCATGCAGATTAAAGTCGCCCATCAACTTCCACAAATTAACATCCTGGAATAAGAAAAAAGGAAAAAAAACAAGCTTCAATGCCTTACTAGTGGGAAAACCCTACAGAGACTACAAATCACAACCATAAATGCAATCAGGCTGCGCGAAAACAAGATAAAAAATCACCAAAAAAATACAACAGAGGTGTGATAGATGTCACAGACCGTTGGGAAGCTGTTATTATGATCAATAGCAGCTGCATGAGGAGCAATGCGCTCCTGAGCGAATTGCCGGACGCTCTCTTTGAACTGAAAAGAACCGCACATATCTCCCCAATTAGAAAAGAGGCCTCTAGGTTCATGGATTCTTACATGAGATCCACGCATTTGAGAAATACCTGCTCCGCAGTGTCGTCAAGTAGAAGGCTCCGGCCACCACCAACTCCTTCCTCCATAACCGCACTAGACGTAGAGATCCGCCTGCTCGCAAAGTACTGCACAAACAATTCAAACCACTCCAATAAAATAGAACCCGAGACTCTCTCTCAAAGGAAAAAAAGAGCACTTACCGCAGCAGGTGCGGGAAACAAACTGGCGTTGCTCCGCGGCCATGGCTGATTCCACAGGCGCTTCGCAAGCGCCGGCCCCTGCCTCCTCATGACGATCTCCGCAGTTAGCTTCCCGCAGAAGCAGAATCCGGACCAAAAACCCTTCGATGCAAAGCTTGGATCAATCCTGTGAGTACTCAACAATTGGGCAGGATTGTTGTGATGAGGGAATTGGAGATTGTCGTGGCAGCGTGGAAAGGGTACCCCGTGACGTCATCCAGGTCTCCACGTCAGCCGTCGGTCTCATCCACGTGGGACCCACCTTCCAATCTTTGGGTTGGAGGGGGACTTGGAGGGGGACTTGGAGGGAGCGGGGGACTGGGAGGGAACGGGGGTCGCAGGTGAATAAAAAAAAAGGTTGGGGGGGGGAAATATGGTAAGTTCTTTAGCATTAGAGTATTTTTTTAAATAAGAAATAGTTTTTGACAAGTCTAAAATCATGGATTGATATATTTAGCATACTTTGATGACAAAGGATTTGGGTTCGAAATTGGATTCTTCATGCGTGTACCTCCAAAGACCAAGGCCCCACTCCCCACTGATGTTTCACTTAGTTGCAGATTTTTTTTTATTGATGATTTTTTCAATCTCGGCATTTTTTACTTGATTTGGCATGCCTTTTTAAAGCGTGATAGTAGACTATGATAGGCTAGGTTGATAGTGTCTACCTTCAAAGAAGGAGAAATAGTTCATACCAGTAACTTATGTCCCATAAACCGAGGTCTTGCGGTGAAAAAGAATTCAATATATTGATGTTGACTTGCTTTTTAATCTTATCATGAGTACTTCTTTTATTTTTTAATTGATTTGCTACCATTTCTTCTTTCTTCCTTCCTTTTAAAAGGTCCATCAGTCAAAGGAGCCACATGCAGCTGTTTGGATAAGCAAACATAAACACAAAAAATAAATATCACAGCAATATCTTGTGCATAATAAAATAACAATATTTAATGTGTGTGCGCTTGTAGAACATGTGCATAGCATTTAGTACCCGCTCACTAGGTTCAATCCGTGTTCGGGCTGTCAGGCCCTGTTTTGGTCTTCTTTCCGTCTCCCGCGGCCGTCCCCCAAAAGCATCTTTCCGCCCCCTTGTCCGCGTCTTTTCCTTCCAGCGCCTCTCGCCCTTTCCGAGATCCCTGCCCGATCCATCCCGATAAGCGCCTGCCCGCCCCTGCTATCGGCGCAGACCCCGAGACCCGATAACACCATATCAGCTATCGGCCTAGGAACGGATCCACGCCCACGTGTACCGGTGGGACCCATCCACCCGCCCTCCGCCGCCGATAAGCCAGTATCATCCGGGGATGGTCACAATCATCCATCGCAGGAGGGTTGCAATCAGCCGGAATCCAAATCGATTGAATCTGAAAGCAATCATTTTTTGCATAGGGTTTCGATGGAGCTATCGCGGATTGAATGACAGGGCGGTCTCTTGATTTGGTCTAGGCGATGTGCTTTCATGGTAAAGCGTGAGATGGTTTTGATAGCTATAGTTCTGTGGTTGGCGGCTGGTAGTCTCGACAGGAGAATTAGAGTCTCATCATTGTCGCCATCAATTTCAAATGTTCCGGCGGCGTTGTTCAAATGGCGAAGGCTGCTGTTGGCTCGTTTTCTCTCTCATTTGCAAACCCGTTTGTTTGTACTCGCTATTATCGTTTGCGCTGTTCTTTTGCGAGCTCGATCTCAGAGAATTCCTTGACATCTTCCATCTCCGACGACGCCTTCTGGTAAGCATGCAAACCCTCCCGCTCTCATTCAGTTTGTAAACCTATAGGCTCATATCGAGTTGTGAAGTGGACGCGGGAAGTTGATAGTTAGGGTTTCTGGAACTCGATATTCTCAGTACTATTTTTTCTGGAATCATACTGAAGTTTATCTTCGATTGGAGTACGAAAGGAGATAACGATTGGAATTCCAAGTGCCGCGCTGATAGGAGTACCAAGGGAGATACCGTTTGGAATACTAAAAGGCTTTAACTTCTCGGTTTTAGTTTAGGGTTTAGGGTTTCTCATGTACCACGTTTCATAATAAGTTTCATGACTGATTTGCGCTGTATGCTGTAGGTCTGCAAAAATGCCGAGATGCAACTGCGTCAGTGAGTTACCGAGAGGGGTGGAGGCTGTTCCCACCCACCCGAAGTACAACGATAGGCTGAAGAGGATAGAGCAAGTTTTCAAGGTGGAGGGGCATTACTGGCAAGACAGCTGGTCTCCTCTCACGGCCAGGAGAATGATTCTGGCGATGCACGGGCCAGACTCGCAGATTTACAAGACCAGTGAACTGTCTCCGGAGAAGAAAGCTTTTCACTGTCCGTATTGCAAGGAGGTCGGGCAGAAACATAGGATCAATCTGCACCTGAATCACGCGAAGTGCCCTGGGCGACCTAACAGGAAAATGCCTGCTTATCCGAACCTCGACATCAAGAATCAACCTCAATTCATACAGAAGATGGTGGATTCTACAATAGTGGACGAAATCATTGCTGCTTTCCAACATATCGTCCCACTCGATAGGGCTAGCAGGAAGCCGAGAGGCGGCGGGAAGAGAGCGGCCGGGACTAGATCTCGGGACACGCGCGCAAGAAAGCGAGGAGCGTCGTCCTCTCGGGCATCGAGAGAAGTCCGATTGGAAGCCGATGACGAGGAGTCGTCATCGGATGACGACGATCAGTACGAGGCGGGCGAGGATGGCGATAGGTCTGAGGACCGCGAAGATGTCGATGCTAGGCCCATGGACATCGTCGCCTACAGCGTTCCAGCGACATCGAAAAGTGGGCACTTCGTTTCCGGGAATGTCGCTTCCAGAGCCCCGATAAGCCAGGCGATTGTTACATCAAGTGCTCGTGGTCGGGACATGCACTCGATAAAGCGAGGTGCATCGTCCTCTCGGGCATCGAGAGCAGTGCATGCACAGGCCCCGTCCGATACGACCACATCGGATGAGGAGGACCAGGACGGGTCGCGAGAGGATAGCGAATCCTCTGAGGCGCGCGAAGATACCGATGCGCGTCCCAATGAAGCGATCCCGGTCAGGCATCCAGCGACGGCTAAGGGTGGGCAATGCAGCTCCGGGAACGTCGAGAAGAGGCCTACGATAGGCCAGGATGTTGCAACATCCTCTCGGCGTGCGAGGAGCCCCAAACCGAACTTTACTGCGCGTGCGATGTGTCCCTTTGACAGCATCACTGCCCCGAATTTCCATGGAGAAGACGATCCATATTCCGTAGGGAATGCACCGGAAGTGCGCGAACAGTACAAGGTGGTGCGGAGGGACGATGGACCTAGCGCGACTCTCGCCGATATCTCCGACGAGAGGTTAAGTATCAGACAATACCTCGCGGGGGGCGCTAGGCCGAGGTACAGTAACCCGGACAGAGAAGCCAGGGCGCGGGAATTGGAGGAAATGCGCATTCGCGAAATAGAGCGCATTCGTCTCGACGTGGACGAAAAGTACGCGGCGTCCATCCAAACCGACATACCTCCAGTGAGGCGAACCCGAACTCCTTTGTGGATTCTCATGAAGAATGGTTTGCTGTCTGAAGAGGAGCGTCGCAGCATATCGTCCGAGGATCATCTACTTCAGATGATGCAGGACGTTGTGGCGCAAGGGCAGTGGCGTTTTACGTCTGCTATCGGGCAAGCGTTCTGCACACAAGCCATCTCCACCGACGAGCTAAATGAGTGCAAGCCTATCGTGGAGCTGGCGCAGTTTCCGTGGAGCGAGAAGCTGAGAATTCGGTGGGTTGCTACTGTGAGGGAGACGTGGCTATTTCTTCAACGAGAGAAGGAGGCGCAAGAATGGGAGGTCTCGGGAAGAGCTAGGGCCGCCAGGATCCAACAAGACCGCGAGGCGGAACTGGTCTCCCGAATTGCCTCCTACGACAAGGAGCGGTCTGTGGAATGGGAGGCCTTGGTGTGGGACTACAATCTCCTGTTCCACTTCTGCGCCGATAACCCCTTCATTCGCGAGCTCTTGCCGCCCATGCCATGGAAACACAACTCCGAAGAGGCGAGAGTGGTGTTATCGATCTTGAAGGCAGCAAGTATCGATCCCATGCGTCCTCCCCGAGAAGCGAGGCTCCTGAAGTGCTGGTTTATCGCCAACGGTTTCAGTAACCGGTTTGTCCCCCCTCTATTATCGTCATCTATTTTACCAGCTATTTTAGGGCTTCAATGCTATCGGATTCTCGTTCCAGTTCAGAGTTTTTTGTCGTTTTAACAACTACTGGATTGGAGGTATCGCTTATGAGTTATCGGCTGACTGTTGTTTGAATTGCAGTGGAACAAATATGTGCCATCCCCACGCGCGAATGACGCCGCTGATGGTTGATAGGAACTCCGATAACGCACATTCGCCTTGGGATGGCGCATTATTTCTGTACGAGAAGCTAGGGAGGTTTCTCTTCGGGCATGTGGAGTACGCGGATGAAGATCCGGAGGTGGTAGAACTCCATCAGATGCTCGTTAACGAAGCGCGTGAATGCGGCAGAGCTGTAATACAGTTCACCCATCACGTAAGAGCGCGGACAGTCATCGACATGGCCTGTAGACACGAGGTGCAGTTTGAGCTGAGGTGGTGTCAAACCGATCTGGCGTCGTACATGCCATGGGAGCTTCTCGAAGAGCAATGCCTGTTTCGGGAAGACATCGACTTACTATATGTCGGCAGTGGATCGAGTAAGCCGTCCGCCACATCGTTTACGATCTTCACTTACAATTTTATGCATATCGTGTGTGAGTACTTATGTTTATCCACTGTCACGTGTGTACAGATATGGTAGGTGGTCACCTTATCGGAGTCCATGACGGGCCCGAGATGCAGGCTTGTCTCACGGCGATAACAAATTTCTGCCGGAAGCAATGCGCAGCATCGGTGTCACGTATTCGATCCGAAGACGTCACGGAGGATTCTTCTCGGAATACTCGAGACATCGAGGGTGCCCAGGCTCTTATCGCCGTCCACGACGGAACTCCGATTGGGCTCGGAGAGCGACAAGAACCTGCTCAAAGAAGGGAGCACGTAGAGAAGGTCTCTCTCCCGCCGCATATCGTGGTGGAGGACGTCGGCGATAAGAAAGATGAGAGTCCTTCAGAACCTGCATCTCGGGAGGGGGAGGAGACGATGGACGTCGACTCCGAGAGGGAGGAGATCTCGGGTAACGAAGGAGATGCCAGTATCCCCGACCGCGGGTTCGATGACGTCCCGAATTTAAGCCGTGGGAGCGAGGAGCGAGAAGCCGATGTCACACCTGACAACGCCGAGGTCAGCCAGGAAGCTGAGAACCTAGCGGACCGGCGCACTAAATCTGTAGGCGGTGCTACTGCCGAAGGCGATATGTCAGGCGTCGCTTCTTACATGGTCCCGGTTCCTATCGAAGCCGAGAAGGAATGTCGGGCTAAAGAAAACAACGATCCGCCTATCGTTGAGAGGGATTCGCAGCCATCGGAGCCTAGGCTGTCTGAAGAAGAAGCGGCAATGCCTTCGGAGGCTACCGTACCTGAAGAAGGAGCGGCAACGCCATCGGAGCCTGTTGTGGCGGACGACGGGGACGAAACGCCTCTCGGATGGACCCAGGTAATGGCTGACCTCACGCTTGGAGATGGGTTGCTAAACCTACACGGGAACCGAACCCCCGAGGACTTACGATTATTACACGGGGTAAGAACACAACGTAGTCGTGAAGGTTGCCGAGGGAATTAATAGACAAAACCGTCCTTTTAACCTATCGCGATATCCGCCTATGTATGCTATGTTGTTTGCTTCCCCTCGAATCCGTGTCATAGAGACTACGCCCCTAACGACTATAGATTCTTGGTTTTTGTAGGACGGGTTATCGGAACAATGGAGAGAGCGAACTCTAGCGCAAGTCATGGAGGGCGTGATGGAGAAGAGGGAGTCCATTGTGTATCATCCAGGACTTCTGGAATCGCTCGCGAAACGCGTCCCTGATAACCCACCCCCGTATGAGTGTATGTTGCCCGAGAACCGCCACATCTGCACGTCTCGGATGCCCGACTGGAATAGAGAGCCCACTCTATGCTTCGAGGCTGCAAGTCACTCTCCGGAGCTGGTCGAGCAAAGTTTGGGTCTTATCGTCGAGCTTCTGAAGCACAGGTTTAGTTTTTTTACTCTTATCGTCCGATACTTCATGTTCGATATCTTGTGAACGATAACCCCTTAATACGATATGACTTGTACTGTACAAATGCACGTATCGTTTGCTAACTCACAGTGTCATTTCTGTCCCGCAGACCCCCTGGCAAGAAACTCGATGACATTGTAGACGATATGCTCGTCTTCGGCCCGGACAAGAGGAAAGCTGTGACCATATCGCTCAATCGTGCCGACTGGGGCTGCATTCTCCAGGACCGGCGAGAGCTCGACGGCTCTCTTATGGACTTCCTACTCCGGCATATCGTATACCGCGCTGACCCGGAGGTACGACGGCACTACGCGTTGACTCACAACTGGATGTCCAATTGCATGCAGTCGAAAATCGATGACGCAAGCACATGGGACGAAGTCGTGTATTACATCTATCGTACCGTGCGTACCGTATCTCGACTCGAGGACACACTAGTGGTGCCCTACCAGAACATGGGTCATTGGAGTATATTTGTCGTGGAGGACTCCCAGACGATACAATTCGACACGTTGAATATGCACCGGGACGAGCGAGCGGGCAACTTCGCGTTTGTGTTGCACATGGCGTGGGCGATGGCGAGGGGTGTTTCGCCAAAGTCGGCCATGTGGAGGAAGTGGCAAGGACGGAAGGTGAAGAGGTTGCCGATTCCAAAGCAAGCGTTGTCGTGGGAGTGCGGTTACGTGTCGTGCTTAGCATTCTGGCAGTACCTCGTCATACGTGGGAGTAGTCCAGTGTCCGATCCGGATTTGCTGAAGAACCACAAATGGCAGGACTGGGCGGGGTCAAAAGCGCGACTGTGGTTAGTTCAGGCGTTCTATCTCGAGCTTATTTCCCCGCCCAATGGGTTTTCTAAGCCTACAGTTGATGTCTGGAGTCCTGTACAGGCATATGTTCTCGCCAGCGAGAACATGGAGGGCGAT
Organism: Bryoerythrophyllum caledonicum; assembly: GCA_963971425.1. Taxonomy (NCBI): domain Eukaryota; kingdom Viridiplantae; phylum Streptophyta; class Bryopsida; order Pottiales; family Pottiaceae; genus Bryoerythrophyllum; species Bryoerythrophyllum caledonicum. The sequence goes on from OZ020520.1 coordinate 7,201,347, forward strand.
GATGAAACCATGGAGATGAGCCCGGAAACAGGAAGGAGGAATACGACGAGGGCTGCTATCGACTTGGGTATCGAGAAGACGATAGCATTGGAGCTCAAGGGATGTCGTGTGAGGCAGGCTCTCGGCGAAGCACCTAGGGAAGGGGTGAAGAAGCCGGGCACGAAGAGAAAGCCGAAGAAGAAGTAGGCTCAGAGCTTCTTCTTCTTGTATTTTATATGTACGATAGGTTAGGCTCAGACATATCGTGCGACGATAGGTGTGTATACATTCATTTTCCGATCAAATACCGGACGAATCTGTACTGTATATTCCATAATGTACAAGAATGTGTTGGTAATGAAATGATCGCGAAGATGTCTTTCTATCCTGGCTATCGTTTATCTATGCATTATAATGTGTATTTGTCCTAGCAATCCTGTTTGTATCCTGTCGAGGACTATACCTCCCACGATAAGAACTATAGGAGCGAGAGCAGTATACCTCTTCCGATAAGATGAACATATGTAGGAGAGGACGATGGACCGCAATATGGCAACCCGATAACGCGGTGGCGTTATCGGATATCTAAATTTAGAATATAGACTACTGGCTATGCTTACTGCGTAAGGTTCTCGGGAGCACGAGCCGAGGAATGTCGGTAACCTCGCGAATCTAAGAAATCGCGCAGTCTTTGAAGCCTCATTCCGAGCCCGTCTCGGTTACAAGGGAGGGAATGAACAATCTGCTGCAGTGGATGAAGCATGCCGGCATCAATATCTGCCTCGATTCTGGACAATGTCGCATCCATACTTCGTAACCCGGCGTCCAAGTGCCGCGCCAGTATCGGTTGCCGATACGCCTTATCGAGGAGCTTCAAAATGAGTTGGTGCATGCGGTCGAAGTCAACTGACCACACACTTCCCAGTTCTCGTGTTGGCAATGTCTCGAAACATACATCTCGGTCACATGATCTTGAAGGCAAGATATCGTTGGCGTCGATATCGAGAACAGGCCGTAGGATTTCCGATCTCTGGTCGTTGGAGAGCAGGAGATTTGTCATACCTCCTTGGGCCGTGCCGCGTAGAGAGCCGAGGTATCGGGCAATCTTGCCCGAGGCGAGGTCGGGTCTCGTTAACTCGAGTACTTTAACTTGATGCTTGCAGATGTTCCCTTTCTGGGAATACACACACTCGCAGACGGCCCACTCTGTGCAGGGATTGTATATAGCGTACGCAATGTGACCTCGTTTCGAAGACCTAACCAAAGCCGGTCCTCCAATATACATTGGCAATACGACGTTCTCGTTTGGGATCGAATTGGCTTGAATAATGGAGTTTACCATAATCTGCCTCAACTTCTTGTTCTTCACGAACCCGTTCTGTTTACTCCAGTCGGTGTAGTCATATTTCTCAATGACATTCCCAGTGAGCTCATAGATAAGCCAGTCCATCCGTCGGCCGATAAGCTTCCTTTTCGACTGTCGCAAGACGGATTTCATGTTCGAATGGAATGACTCTATCGTAGCTGTGGTATCCTGGCCCGCATGAGGGATCTTTCTGTCTCCCACTACCCACATATGGATTTTCGGCATCCATTCCTTGTCAAAATACTTCCAGTACTCCTTTGCATCTGGAATGCGTGCCTTTGCCTCCATATAGACGTGTTGAACCCACTCTAACAACGTCCAGATCCTCGTAGGAGCTCCTCTCGTAGCAGGGTCATCGCAATCACTTGGTGTCTCAGACATGTACATAAGATCCCCTACAGTACGCAATGCAGCAGCTCTCGTCTCCATGTCTTTCAACTTCGTACAAGCGTTCTTTTGCCAGGCTCGACGCACGTGCCACAAGCATAGGAACAGAAACGACCGAGGCCAAACTTCCCTGCGATAAGTAAAAACACGATAACCCATCAGATAACCCGGCACGATACGAGAAAGCCGGAACGCCGATATGTCGGATCATCCCGACCTGAACCTGACGTACAAAAGGCAAGATATGAAACCAGAGGGGGTATTCTGTGAGTCTCTATAGTTTCTTACCGGAGTGAGTTGATCTCGTTATCGGCGTCGTCGAGTACGAATGCTGTAGGTCTCCATCTTGGGTTGATTTGCTCTAGCTTCTCTTTTAGAGCGTGCATCCAAGGCACTAGATCACTTTGTTTTGATCTCGCGGTGATTATAAAGGCGACGGGCACGCCATTCCTCCAGTCGTCGAACACCATCATCGTGAATAGAGGGTACTGTAAACAATAGGAAATATTAGTACTAGAAGATACGAATCGATGTAGCAGAAGTTCGTAGATAGGATGAGTAGACACATTCAGAGCGAATCGTAAAGGCGCATACCTTCTTGTTGTTTGTAGCGAAGGTCCCGTCTATCGCAATAATGCTATCGTGCCCATAGTTGAGCATCATCCGCAGCTGAAAGGGGGTCTGAATCCCTATCACGAAGGGCACGTTGTCAGAGTTCAAGACCCCTTCTATCTTAGTCCCCGGATCCTGGTAGTAGAATACCATCTCTCGATTCTCTCGTACCCACATTCTAACACTCTCGGCATCATTATGGTGCTTCTGGTAGAGTTCTTGCGCACGGACGCCACAAATGTTCCGAATATCCTCCATGCTCAGGAAACAATCCCGAGAAGGTGTGAGCGTGCCCTCATTGCGTCCTTTGAGTACCAACCTCTGATGCTTTAGTTTAATCGATTCCATAGGAACGAGCTCGTCGTACTGCCGTAGAACCCAATCTCTAACCTCCTCCGATATGCACTTTCGGAATCTGAGTCTCCCCCTTGTGATGTTTACCTTATCGTGAACGATAATGCCCTCTCTATCAACGTGATCTTTGCAGAAGTACCCTATCTCGGCGATAGATGGTAGAAAGTAGTACCTCTTTACATAGAATCTACATTGGCAGCCCACCTTCATAGACCCTCCCTCCTTCGCGTCAGTAGCACGAGGGCCTTTCTGACCACGTCCTGAGTATATCTGTTTTCCTTTCCGATTGTATCGTCGTGCTGTGGGTGCCATATCGGGAGTGATATCGTCGATCTTGTCTCTATTGTCTTGGGGACCGTATTGACAACGCCATCTGCAACGACAGCCGAGAACTTTTAGTGATGGATACAGTGCGCAGTAGACGATATGACAGTAACCCTCGTAACAGCAATGACCATCTTACCGTTGAAGCTCGATGGGGCAGTTCCAGCGATAGTGGGTCTTATCTCCCACGTTCGTGGGGTCGAATTTATCCCGCACGAATGTGGTCTCGACGTCCTTTCGGCCTGATTGCTCACCGTTCACGAAATCCATTACTCTATCCCATGGAATGTAGGCGATAAGCTTCGATTGCTTTCCCTCACCGGGGTCATGATCAGGAAGACCATGGAGGTCATCAACAGCGGACTTCGTCTCCCTCTCGGCCTCAATATTCCACCTCAGATCTTTCCAAGTTAGCAAACCAGGTGGAGGCTTATGTAATGCATCACGCATCCTAAGAACCTTGTGACCATGCTTCATGAGGTACCGAGCGTGCGGGCCTTCTCGGATAGCTGTATCTAGATCTTGCACACCCTCCTCACGCACACCAGCAGGCTTCTTTCGACCCTGCCGCCTCCATCCTCTCGCTGCCACCCCGTTATTGGCTCCACTCCGAACTGGTACCTCACTTGCATCCACACCTGGGAAGACCGGCGGCAGGAGATTCAGATCCAGGAACTCCATTCCCGCTGCCTATCGGTGACACTCTACTCTCCCGCGAGCACAACAAATGGCGCCGCAATGAACACGGGCTGGGAAGACGTTGCAAGCCGAGTCCAACATAAATCATCTACATCATATCCGCTCCTCGGATTGCCCGGATGATACTGGCTTATCGGCGGCGGAGGGCGGGTGGATGGGTCCCACCGGTACACGTGGGCGTGGATCCGTTCCTAGGCCGATAGCCGATATGGTGTTATCGGGTCTCGGGGTCTGCGCCGATAGCAGGGGCGGGCAGGCGCTTATCGGGATGGATCGGGCAGGGATCTCGGAAAGGGCGAGAGGCGCTGGAAGGAAAAGACGCGGACAAGGGGGCGGAAAGATGCTTTTGGGGGACGGCCGCGGGAGACGGAAAGAAGACCAAAACAGGGCCTGACAGCCCGAACACGGATTGAACCTAGTGAGCGGGGCATTTAGTACACTAAACATCGCATTTAGTGTAGCGCCCAGTAAATGACTTGTAAATGCTATAAGTTTTTACTTTAAGTGAATAGTTTTACCAACTATGTTTATGATGATCCTCTTATTTGAATACTATAGAGAGTTGTGCTCTTGGTAAAAATTGGCATCAAGTGAAAAAATTTATAGCATTTACAAGTCATTTACTGGGCGCTACACTAAATGCGATGTTTAGTGTAGTTGGATTCAATTTGTTCCTATCGGATGGTGGAGAATAAATGAGTTGTTCCCAAAACTCAATCTCCATAATTATAGGTTAATTTGAATACAATTAAAGTTGAATGCAAGAAGAAGCAATGATTTGATGAAATCCATAGTGTATCGTTTTGGTAGGACCCTTGCCTTTCTTCTCACTTTTCTAATCTCCTCTTGTGACTATTGTGTTGTGGACCTAGATGCAACTGGTACTCAGAGTTGCATAGTCTTGTACATAATTTTATTGTTTAGTGTCACAATAAGTCTTCATTTCAAGGGAGCATTGTAGCTTCAGACTACATGGCCTTTCTTGTGAGACTGCAAAATATAAGACACGGACTTCTAAGTTATATTTCTCCTAAGACATGAAGAGATGTTGTAGAAAACACAATTTAACCTTTAAACGTTAGTCGGGTATCATATATATAGACAAGTATTTTTTTGTAGATTACAAAAAATGTTACAGTATTGAAGAATAGCAAGACATACACCTTTGAATTGAAGATTCCTCAACTAACACCTCTAATTTGTAGGCCATTTCAATGTTCAAATACAACACCGTACATGTAGAATATTGTAGCCACTAGTGAGCTATTCCAATGTTTAATGTCAACCCTTAAAGGTCTGTAGGGGACCATATATACGGTCACGTATTTTACTATAGTAATACAAAAATGTATTAAAATTTAGTAAGAAATACACCTTTGGATTGAAGAATCTTCAACCAATTTCTTTCATTTGGAGGTCATTTCAATATTTCAACCTTATCATGTTCAAATACGACACTATAAGAAGAGAACTCTGGTCCTTGAAGGAGGCTGGAGTGAATAAAGTGTTTGTTTGTTCCACCACTAAATCCATGTCTACTAGACATAGGCTTAGTAGTATGGAAACTACTCCCCTTCTCGAAGATAGACTTCCCTTGTGGGCACCAATGGCACCAGATGTGAGGCACCTTCCTTTTAGAAAAACTATACTAGAGTCTAACCTCTTTAAAATGTCATTTAACAATTATGTGACTCCTTGAGTTTAAATTGAATTGTTCATTCAAAATGACATTTAGCAATTCCAGCGTTGCTTCTAGAGATCCTAGAAATTGCGCAGACTCTGCCGTGTCAACTACACATGCGCGACTTCCTTCTTCTTTCTTGAATCTTTCTCACCGTATGATACAACTGAGAACATACATTCAAACACAATTGATGCAACTCAAGGCCGCTTCCTGTGCAAAGTAGACCATTTGACGCGGAAGAATCTGCCCTACAACCATCCAGAGAAGATTGAGCCCGTTGCCCACTCTTTGAACAACGTCGCGAGAGAAACTGCCTCCATTGACCCCGTTTGAGCTCTCCCGGCGTTAAAGGGTTAAAATGCACAATAATAGATGTCTAAAGGTTGCCAAAAAGTATTTACAAGAAAAAAGATTGTCAAAAAGTACCTACGAGAAAGAAGAACCTTAATCCGTGATGCACGTGTTCCCATTGTTCACAACTTGTTCCCAACATTCACAACTTGTTCCTAGCATGATAACATGTCCCCAATTCATTTATTCCCTCCATTATATGACGAAGCGGGGTTCTCAAAGTGTCACATTATTGAGTTGTCAAAGTTGCATCATAGGAGTTTTAGACTACAAAGTTTGGTCACAAGAAAATGTGTCATATAATCAAGGTTGTAGTATAATATAGAGTCGTAATAAAGAGGTTAGAGCATGTCCACCGCATGCCCATTTGAAGAGTTACCCAAAATCAAAGGGATTCACATGGAGGGGATGCGGTGGAGCACCCGCCACAATCTGCATGCCTGGGCCATCAACCGGCCCACCACTGCTTCCTTCAGTGTGCCCCGCATAAAAAGAATCGGTGGATATGCTCTTAGAGCATGACCATCGCTCCTTCCTATACAGGGCACAACAAAGGAAGCAGTGGTGGGCTGGTGACTGACCTTTTGTGGCAGTTGACCCACTGCATCCTCTCCACGTGAACCCCCCTTGATTTGCTCTTGATTGCCCATTTGTTGCAAATCATGTGTGCAAGCATATTTGAACCAAATTATGTTGACCAAACATATCGGCGTCCCCAAAATTCCCACACCATAGTTGTGTGAAATCACAAGTATTTGGAGGGACTCCATATTTGGAGTGATGAATATTGTCTGCGGTGGGGTGTGTTGGAGCCGTATGACGCTAAAGTTCTCTTGCCAAACCTATTGGCGTGGTCAGATGGGAGGATGAGGATTGAGTAAGCTCCACGTTTTTTGGTGAAGGAAGAGAAGACTTAGACTCAGATCTAGCACCTACGAGCATTAAGATGTGGCTGGACTTACTGAGGAGCCCTCGTTTGTTGCAGATCTGATGTTTGATGAGGTTTTCGGTAGCAGACTGTTTGTTGGGGAGTGCTCCTACTCTAGATCCAAGATCAACTCGAGGGAAAACGTGGAAGTGCACTAGATCTATGTGATGAGAGATTTGAAAGCGAGCACACTTGTGTGTTGATGCATAGGACTGAAAGCGAGCGTGTGTTGGCATATGAGTAGAAAGTGGGCAACATTGTGTTGGTGCATATTTTGAACGCATTAGACACGTTTTGCAGCGAGATCTGACTTAGATCTAGATCATGGAAACAAGATCTGCAACCTCTCACTAAGTCCTCCCCACCCGACCTAGCCACCAAGCCATTCAACATTGCAAGGACGACCAGCATAGGCGCGCACCACGGCAACAACCACTCTCCAACTCTAGCTACTCTCTACACCTTACACTACGTTTGTTTACTATTTTTTTTGTTGTACTTCCACCTCTTCCTTCATAATAGCAACACACTCAATAGCAACACATCATATAGATTGCACCAAGATGTCCTAGCTGCTAGAAATCAGTCACAGAGATCCCACCTTAGAACCCACAAGTTAATCAGTCACCTACCACCCACTACCTCCTCTCATCACAAGAACACTACGCACAGTGATACCCCGTCTCACACACATAACAAAGTCCAAACAACACTCACAATTCAAGTGCAGAAACACCATTCAGCACCTAACAGGCCAACCGCGGAAAGTAACACCCTAGCACAGACAAGGAGCACCCCAGGTGAGAGCAGGCTCCAACCGGCGAGGAGTAGTCTTCAGCCGGCCACGAACACTCTTCAGCCGGCCAGGAATAGCCTTCAACCGGCCATGTGCAACCTTCAGCCAGCCAGGAGCAGTCTTCAGCCAGCCCCACCAAACAAACAAGGAGTGCCCCAGACGAGAGCTGCGACCTGCAGCACCAAACAAAAAAGGAATCAGCAAAAGGAGCAACAAAAACACGATGAGGGACAACAACGAACCATCACACAAGACCAGCAAGACGTCCCTGCCTTGATAAAACAGGTTGGAGCTCACGCAACAACAGGTGCAAGGGAGCTCAACCCCCACACACGCCACATCTATGACACTGAAGGCCCACCAAGAGCAGCCAAAACAAACAGGCTACATCTTACCTCAACTCTTCATTTACTACAATATCACCACACTCCTTGTTCTTGCATTTTTTACTTTTGCTTCGTAACTGTATGTCATTGCCTAATACTAGACCCTAAACAAAAGAAAAATCTAAAAACCCTGGCCTATAGCTGCAGGTACACACACTGCACAAGAATAGAAGCAACACTGCTAAATGATAACCATCTCCCCAAGCGTACCACCTCGAACAAGACTCAGAGACAAGATACTGCATCGCACAAAACCTCAAGAAAGAACAAGCAGCGCAGCGGACAAACCTCAAGCAAGAGAAGACACACCTCAAACAAATCGACGCACCCCGTCCAACCCGACCGTCTATTGCAATAGTGAGCGTCCACTGGAGGCGCAGGAACGGAGAACCAAGCTGGCAGCCCATCGCAGCACCCAGCGATCACCAACAACGTGAAGACAAACAGTCTCCCCACCCGAGCACTACAAGAAACAACAACAAGAAACGACGTAAGAAAAAAAGGAGACCTCTCCACCCGGAGCCCCTGCCCAAGCCGCTGCTCGACGGCACGCAGCGCCGTAGCCCTAACTCCAGAACCAAGAAGTTACCAACCCTCAACCTCCTCCCCGACAACATTGCCAAGAAAGCCCGCACCCATTCACAAAACAACAATCTCGTCCCCAACTCCAGAGGCAAAGATAAGTTCTCCTACACACTTTAACACCATATTCATTATATTGGGAGATTTCCATGATTTTGATCTAGTGCACATTCAGCTCGACTCGAGCTGAATGTGCATAGTGGGTACATTTTAGAGCTCAAGAGCAACATACGTATTAAATTGGGAGGCTCACAATCTCCCAATATAATGAATATGGTGTTCTTTATACTTCGAAGTTCTTTCTAACAAGATACAATTGGCATGTAAAGTACAGGACTTTGTGGAGGAAGCAGATCAAACAGCACCAACATCAGGTCCCCCAACAACAAAATCTACAGTGCAAGAAGGAGACGCATCTCAAGTCGACTCACCTCGCCCAACCCGACCGCCCACTACCACAACGAACGCCCACAAGACACGAAGGAACATAGAAGCAAGTTGGCCACCCATCGTAGAAGCCAACGATCACAAACAAGGTAAGTGCAGACAAACTCCCCACCCGTTCACTGCAGGAAACAACAACAAGAAATGACGTGAGCGCAGAAGAAGACGTCTCCACCCGGAGCCCCTGCCCAAGCCGCTGCATGACGTCACCCAACGTCGTAGTCCTAATCTCAGAATCAAGAAGACACATGCTCTCAACCTCCTCTCCGAAAAGAGTAACCGCACCCACACACAAAGCAGCAGTCCCGTCACCAACACCAAAGGCAAAGGTAAGTTCTCCTACGCACACCATACCTCAAAGACCTCTCTATCAAGAAACAAGCGGCAAGAACAGTCCTGGACGTTGTGCAGGACGCACTGGAACCGGACATCAAGGCTGAATACAAGCACGACAACCCTGCCTACTCCAAAAACAAGTAGCCAAAAGTCGAATAAGCACGAAGAACTTGGAGGAGAAATGCTGGACGTTGGCGACAAGGCCGAGTACAGGAAAGGCGCCATTCAAGAAGAGAGAGTCGTTACGAACACGAGTAGCAGCCACCACACCCACCAGGCAACTTTCTCAAAGAAATCCAAGCAACTAACAGAACAAGGACAACCCAATAAGAAATCCTATCAGATAAACTCCCTAACCCAATCCCGTTATATCTTACCTAACATGACGGGTAACACCAAGAAAAGCTTTAGCGCCCACATGGAGATAAAGGCCATGGACGACAACTCCACAACGACCCCAACCGCGAAAACACCAAGAAGGATGGACAAGGAAGGTGGGAGCAGCAAGAAAAGCAAGGTATCCCCGAGACAAGAAGGTAAGATAATCTCCACACCAGAACTATGCTCCTTCGAATTTTGGATGGGCTTCCAAGCTATGGAAGAAATTGCAATTGAAGAGGGCGTTGAACCTCTATTAAGCGGTAAAACGGTGGAAGACATGGTCACTAGAGGGCTAAAACCGGAGGAGGCCAAGGAGGTAAGCGTTGCAAGGGTAGCATTTCCCCGAATCCCACAAGTGCTATACCCAATGTCAAGGAAAGGGGTGGTTGGACAACACTACAACATTATCCAAATTCCTTTCGACATTCTCACAAACGTGAACTCTAGTATGTCACTAGACTTTCATGTTGGAATTCACTTCTAAATTCCACAAACCACTATTATGCATGATGAGGTAAAGGAGATGGTCATTGCAAGGTTAAAAATGATGAACATTTCTCTTGGCAAACAATTAATTGACCCTATAGCTATTCAATGTCTAAGCATCAAACAAGGGAAGATTAAGGGGGTGTGGGCGGGAAGCATTAAGTTACATTTGCTCAAACCCGAAGTAGATGGATTGATGTTACTAAAAGGCATTAGACCCTTCATTTTTAAAATTGAAGGAGAACTAGTTGTTGGCAAAGTTTGCAAAGCCTACCAAAATATTTCTAAGGGTACTAACCTCTCCATGAAGGTCAAAAGTATTGCATTGAAGGATATCAGAGCTCAAGCACTCTTCAAGAAGTGCTCAAAGATAGCTTCCGCCGAGGCTTCGAATTCAAGCTAACGGGAGTACAAAAGAAATATGAAGATTCCCACGCCTTTCTTATTACTACTACTTCCAAGCAAGTGAAGAAAATCCTCCTCCACCAAGCGACCGCCCAACATGAAGTATTGGAAACAAGACAAGTGCTTGAAGTCAATGGGCCAAAAGGTAAACTTGAAACTAAAGCTAAAAAGATGCACTAACCTTAATTTTATCTCCCCTCCCCATTCATTTGGATGTAGTGCACACCACCCAAGAAATTTACAAAGTCATGGGTGGAGCAAATGTCCGCTCCGTATAGTTCTACAAGGATAACGGCACTAGCCATAATGACAATGCCAATATTCTATGTGCTAACCCTATTGTGTATAGGACCTTTGTGGGGAAAACTCATATCATTGGAGGTAACTATGTGGATTTTGCACCTCACTGACGTAGCTTGGAAGGAGACACCCCTTCCTCCATGGAAGAAATCAAATCCTTTGGATTTGATGACATCAACACGGCCATTGTCAACACCATGTCCACCTTCCAAACACAAGGAAAGACCAACAATGTGACCAAGGAAGAACTAGTGGTACTATTGGAAGAAAACAACAAGAAAATCCGGGAGGAGAATAAAGAATACGCCGATATGAAGAGCGAGGAGTTGAAGAAACAAATGGCAAGTGTGCAAGATTCTATGAAGGCCGCCCTAGCCACACTACAAGTCATGGCAAGCACTATGTCCACCCCAATGCTTGAAGATGGAAGGCCAAACTAGATAGGTACAAAGACTACAAACTACTACATAGAAATCGAATAGTAAGCCATATCCATAGTATACTACATATAGTATTTAAACAATACTCCAAATACACAGTAGAACACAAGTATGCCAATACCAATACAATATCCGAATACTGTATTAGACATTGTACTCAATACAAAAACTACATACAAAAACCGAGATAAAAAAACATACTTGTATAATATTCAAATACTATACTCAATACTATACACCAAACACAAGGTTTAGCAAAAAAATACATATGAACGTAAATACAAACGTAAGACCAAATACAAACCAAAAAAACACATACCTCCACATACACACCACCACTATACATACAACCATAGCCACAAACCCAACTAAACACACAACCATGGATATACACAAACACACAACTACCATACTCTCAAGGAATCATACCTCTTATTGCACAACCTCCCTCATGACCCCCTATAAAAAAATACACACAATTAACAATACACAAACACATACACCCCCCAAAAAATAGCATCTACTTAAAACTATACAAATACAAAAATACACCCACCCTCGCATACACACCAAAAACTAGTCTCACACCCACAAACACAAATCCAATCAACTATACTATCACACACGCAACACAAAATATTTCACACACAAAAAACTACTTCACTGACAAAAAAATAACTACTCTCCACACAATGAGTCACCCCCTACACAAACTCACATAAAAGTACTACAAACACAAGCACTTTCCAAACCACACCCAAACCCACATATACAATCATCCATACTAAAACAAGTAATTATAGACATAATAACACACACTTATACACAAGCATAAAAACATACACAAAAAATGTACACACAAACACATATATAATAACACTCACACACAAAGATATAAACAAAACCATAACTACCTCTTTTTTACTAAAATACAAAATAGAAACCCTACTTGCCATTACAAACAAAAAAAATCTCATATACCTTACAAAACCAAATACATTTAATAAAGAACAAATACTATTCAACACAAATATCTATTCCCATACAAATAAAAACACATACACATATATCAATACAAAAAAACCTACAAACACATACACACACAAGAGTACGTACATGAACACAAATACAAAACTAAGAAACAAACAACAACAATGCATCAATATAAACACAATAAAAATTATAAATAATAAATACAAAAATATAATACATACATAAAACACACCACTATTCAAAAAATACTCATAAAATAAAAAAAGAAATCAATTTTCGAATCTCAACACACCAACACACAAAAAACATAAAAACAAAAAAACACCTAAAATATAAACATAAACAACAAACACCAAACTATCACACTAAACCCAAACACTATAAACTCCTAATACTACTAAGTGGAGACATAGAAACCAACCCCGGACCCATGCCAAATATACTAAAAAGACACCTTATAACACATAAGAAAAATGCCAGAATATACTTCATACCTAATACCATAAAACTCCAACCAGGATATGAACACATTGCAAAATCTTTTGCACCTTTCTTAAAAAACACACATACACTACACCATATATACAACACTATCCACCCAAACATTTCCCAATATATACAACAAAAAAACACGCATCCACCACCCCAATTTCTATATGCCCTAGCAGTCACTGCTCATCCACACATAGATGAATGTAATCATCTCATGAATCTAAGAAATTTGAACACAATTACATGGACCGATACACTTCTACAAACTCTACTAAACTTACAAAATCCACCAGAACGACACATCCACACTCCACACCCCTATGTAAAGTTTCTTGAAGACAACCAAAATATTATAAACCATGAGAACTCAATACATAAGGAATTATATGATTTGCTACATAGGCAAACCATACCTCCCTCAAATGAAACAATCAAACTAAAATTCCCATACCTCCCTAACAAACTCATCAATGAATCACTAAAATGTTTAGACCCTATACCAGAGTACATCCATCCACTTCCTCCACTTCCCCACATCCCCCCACAAAATCAAAACATTAGATCAAATCAAGAAAATACATACATAACCACATGGAACGCCTCCTCTCTAAACACTGCCCTTCCTAGCCTACAAACTTTGGTCACGCATACAGACATACCACCAGCCCTCACAGTTTTACAAGAAACAAAATTATCCGCCTCAAAATCTACAAAATATATACAAAATATATTTCAAGACTATAAACTCATCTTTAACAATACACATGCGCTTACAAGATGCATCCAACAGCGAAGACCATACACACCGGGCCGCGGTGGCCTTCTTACACTAATACATAAAAAATATGCTTTCCCGGGCAACATCAAAAAAATTCCTACCCCAATGTACATATCACCTTACATTCAAATAATCAAAATTACTAATCACCCACTACAACCATGGTTAATCTTCCACTTGTATATGCCATCTCATCCCGAAGATACTAGATTCGTCATAGACATACAAAACGCTATTATATCTCAAATTAACAAAAACCCCAACTACACATACCTACTATGTGGAGACTTCAATAGAGACATAACATTAATCGGTCGTCAAAATGGAAGTCAGAACACTCCCCTGCAAAACATTGATTACCAATGGCGCCGCTTCACAGAAAACCTAAACTTTGCCTACATCAATACCGATACACATTTTTCTAGACAAGGTGGCTATAATTATAGTGTCGTGCACAACCGCATCGTGCCAAGATAACATCGTGCTAATCAGGTGAGAACGCACAGTCAAAGACAACTCGAGAGTAACGGTGACATAACCACCACCGTTACCTCTATAAAATAATAATACAATGCACACTTACACACTTTCAGCAATCCAGACTTGGGGAAAAAGAAATAAATGACCCATGACCTCGTACACCAAGAAGTAGTAAGCGGTCTCCAAGTACCCCTTTACTAATAAACAAGTAGAAAATACTCATAAACTACACATAGTCAAGCCAATGCCATTCTTAAAGAATAGTCGCATAATAACAATGAAGTTCAAGAAGTGCACGCACGCACGCACTCTCTCACTCCATCACGTGGGAGACTCAACTTGAGAAAGATGAGTCTCCCCACACTACACGTGGAGGTCATTTGGACTCCAAGTCCCAAATGAGGTGTCAAAAGACACCACCAAGGCCCTAAAAGTCAAATAACACTAATACTAACTCTAATTAACAACTAAAGCTAGCATCTAGGGTTTCCTTGGGCCATTTAACCTCCTAGTTGGTTTACAACGCGTAAACCAACCTCCACAAACCCTCCAACGCGTCGAACCTGACAGCTGTCGTGCACAACCGCATCGTGCCAAGATAACATCGTGCTAATCAGGTGAGAACGCACAGTCAAAGACAACTCGAGAGTAACGGTGACATAACCACCACCGTTACCTCTATAAAACAATAATACAATGCACACTTACACACTTTCAGCAATCCAGACTTGGGGAAAAAGAAATAAATGACCCCTGACCTCGTACACCAAGAAGTAGTAAGCGGTCTCCAAGTACCTCTTTACTCGCCCCCTTCGCCCGTGCTGAAGCCCCTTTCACACCGGCGAACCACACAGTTTACATGTAAACTGAATGATGACCGCGAATGAAAACCTCTCAAAACCATAGAATCACTGTAATCCATATGAAAAGGCGCTAAAAGACTTAACAAACAAAGGGTAGGCCGGGTGCAAGTAGAGCCCCATCGTTAATCGCCTCTAACATATTTTTAATGCTAGACTTTGTCCACTCAGACCCTCAACGTGCTAAACACTCAGGACAAGACCATTGATCCACTGGTACTTCCAACAGAGGTGGAGTTAAGCATTCTAAATGCCACCCCGTAGAACATAAGTCACAAATAACCATAGTGGCTGCCCTTTTGGCACTACCACACAACCGACAACGTAATCCAGCAGAGATGTGAGAGAGACCAGGGTGTATTCTCCCATCAATGTGTGGCAAGTGACAAGGTGCACAATTACGTGTGTGATCCTTCCACTTCTTGCCATCACGATCCTCGAACACTAACACTCCTGAGTCCTTCACCTCACGAACTCTCAAGATTACCCTTCTTGCTGTCACATCCAAGGTGGTGGACGCTGTTTGCTGCAAATACACATAGTCTCCAGGTGTGAAACGCTGCACCTGCAGTCGATAACCACCTCCTCGTATTGTAGCATAGCGCAACGTATCCCGATGTTGAGCAATGGAGAGGTTCTCCAATGCCATAGGCATCACCCTTTTGAACAACTCTGCACGTTGCTCACACACTTGAGCCCACGTGTCTGGATCGTCCATGTTAGCCAACACGATGTCAGCATCTGCTTGAATGGCCTTCGGTAAAACCGGGTGCCTTCCAAACAATAGATAGTAAGGTGAAAAAGACGCCAAGGATGCTTGTTTGCTGAACCGATAACCCATTGCTATCCATGGTAGTTGTAAATCCCAATCCTGGTGATGTCCTTTCTTCAAGCTGTACTTCCGGAGCCCCCTCTTGACGGTTTGCACCATGCGCTCCGCCAATCCATCTGCTTCGGGGTGATCCCTCGAAGTAGTGCGATGATCAATCATCGCTTGCTCACACAACGTCTGAAACTCACCCAAGAATTCTCTGCCTTGGTCTGTAAGTACCTCTGCTGGAGCTCCAAAGCGACTCAGAACACGGTCAAGAAACGAATAAGCAGCTCCCTCACTGAACTTATCAGGCAATGCCACTAACTCTATCCATTTCGAAAAATGCTCGATGATTACCAACACATACTTGTTGTGTCGAGGTGTCACTGGCAATGGACCTGCAAAATCCAAGCTCCATCTATATCCTAAGCCCATAATTGGCAAAGGTTGTAACTGAGGCATTGGAGCGTTGAAAGACGCTTGTACCCTGTCACACACCATACACCGAGCCACTGAAGCTTGCACTTGGGATTGCATTCCACGCCACCAGTAGTGAATCTGAAGTAGACTATAAGTCCTCCGCACTCCAAAGTGTCCAAGGTCCTCATGTGTGTCTTTAATCAGTTTCACTCTTTCTATTGGAGTTGGTACTACCTTCTTAGTACCATCTGGCCACACTCTCACAAGGTGAGTCCTCTCCCACACAAACCTCTTAGCTCGTTGTAGAACCCTATCTCTCTCCTTATGAGACCATGAAGCCACCGTTTCTCTATCTTGCAAAAACTGCATCACATTCATGACTTCGTGAATATCTCTGGCGCCCCGAGACTCCTCACCTCCATCCTCATCTACTGTGGCCACAGTAGCTTCCCCGGTGATATCTCCCTTCATTGCCAATATCCCCAGAAAACCCGAACAATGCCACCTTGGCAACGGGTCGGTTTCACCCTCAGTATGCCACCTAGCACCTGTATCATCCTCTTGGTTTGGAATTGGATTGCGGCTAAGGCCATCTGCATCCATATTAACCAAACCTGCCCTATGAACCACCTTGAAGTCATACTCCATCAACATCAAGGCCCACCGTGCCAATTTTTCTGTCAATTTATCAGACTCCATCAATCATTTCAACGATTGATGATCTGTAACTAACAGAAATTCGTTACCGTAAAGATAACACCGAAAATGAGCAATTGCCCATATTGCAGCCAAACATTCCCCCTCATACGAGCTATACTGAGCTTCAGCATTGTTGTTGGACCGGTTGGCATACGCAATCACAAATTCCTTGCCATCATCATCCATTTGCGTCAATACTGCACCAATCCCCAACGAGCTCCAATCTGTGTGTAGCTGGTATGTCCTACGTACTATAGGCCTCCGAAGTATTGGTGCTGATGCCAAACGGTCTTTCAATTGTCGAAAGGCCGCCTCTTGCTCATCTCCCCAGATCCAAGGTTGATCATTCCTTGTCAACATGGTTAATGGCATGGCAATAGCACTGAAAGTTTTGACAAACTTTCTATAATAGTTACACAACCCCAGAAATGCTCTCAACCTACTAACATCTCGTGGTCTAGGAATAGACATCACT
Organism: Bryoerythrophyllum caledonicum; assembly: GCA_963971425.1. Lineage (NCBI taxonomy): Eukaryota > Viridiplantae > Streptophyta > Bryopsida > Pottiales > Pottiaceae > Bryoerythrophyllum > Bryoerythrophyllum caledonicum. The sequence goes on from OZ020520.1 coordinate 7,218,598, forward strand.
ACTTCCACTTTGCTAGCTACCACACCTAATCCACTTGGATAAATCATGTGGCCTAAATACTCAATGCGATCAAGGTAGAATTTGCACTTACCAGGGTGCAACTTTAATCCATGAAGCCTCAATCTAGCAAAAACCTCCATCAAGTGTAGTCTATGTTGATTTCGATTCCTGCTAAAGACAATGATGTCATCAATATAGCATCTCACGAAATCCAACCCCGAGAATACTCTGTCCATGACTCTTTGAAATTCTGCTGGAGCATTCTTCAATCCAAACGGTAGAAACTTCGATTGAAACAACCGGTCCTTCCCATTTCTGTCAATGCTAAGAACGCGGTTTTCTCCTTGTCTTCCTGTCTCAATCCAATCTGGTGGTATCCAGAGCGTAAATCCAACGTACTAAATACCTTGGCATAGCCAATGGCCTCAAAATTCTCCTCAGGAGTTGGCATTGCATAACGGTCTGACTTAGTGAATTTATTAATTCTCCTATAGTCACCACACATCCTTTTCTCAGTCCAATTACCATAAATGTCCTTCTTCGATGGCATAACCGTTGCTGATGCATACTTACAATCTGGAGGAGCCAACCCCACCAATCCTGCAGCCATCAATTCTTCTGTGCGAACACGAATCATCTTCCGCTCCATGTCGCTGTACTTGTATGGCTTTCGATAAATTGGTGCTTCGTCGGTTAAGTTAATACATACTTCTTGCCCCTTCAACACTCCTAAATCATGTAAACTAAAAGCAAAACAATCTAAATACTCCTTCAGGAACTCATGTTCCTCCACCTCCACTGCTCCATCCGCCAGGTCTACTCTTGGTTTCCAAGTGTCCTTAGTCACCACCTCCTTCGGTTCCTTTGGAGCAGGGTTTTCCACCCTTGGTTGCTATTGAATCCCCAGTGAAGGAGACTCCCCTACTTCCTCCTCAATAACACTCCCAAGTCCTTCCAATTGACCCAATTTATCAATTTCTTCCATGTGAAGAGCTGTGTGTTCTTCCAAGAAGATCTTCTCCACAACATCCTCCAAATCCATCCTCTCGTGAGCCAATCTGTTCCCTTCACTCCAATTCTCCCCTCCATAGTGAAGATCTGATGCCTTGGTGGTCGCAAAAATATTTGCGTTATCCCACATGTTCCATGGATGAGGTGCAGAGGCCCTGTCGCCCCCAACCACCTTGTTTGTCACCCTGACAGAGGCAAGTGGTTCTCCTGCCGCCCGCAACTCATAATAACCCATGTAACTAGTCAAACTAGAAGCTAACCGCTTCTGTTCGGCAACCACTAGTGAAACAATCCAAGTCAAGCAATTTAAGCCCATGGCCTGACCAAGTAAAAATCGTCTCTGTGGTTCTGAAATCCCAGGCACATCGGTGGTGCCAGTGGGAAATCCCATGGCTCTCTCTCTCTCATCTGCATTGGGCTCTACCATCTCCTGAGACACTGAATCCCAAACAAGTCCAGGTCCATTATCCTTGAAAGCATAAGACCTTGCAAAACTAACCAACGTGGGCAAGGCCCTACGTGGTTCCCCCTTGCGGTTAACTACCGCTAATGGTGCCTGGTCATCGTGATATACGCGCCGTGGTGTCCTGTGAGGATCCAGAATGTCACTCACATACACATCTGGATGTTTAATACGATCCACCGCGGACTGTAGCAATTCTGCTGGTGCCAGGTTTGTCCACCACAAGCGTGGTCTATGTACTCTAGACCCTACTACAGCCGCATCAATTAACACTGGCAATTCCAGAGTCAGATGGATCCTATGCATACTCTCGAGTGTCCTGGACCTCGAACTGCTCACCACGGGCACGTTCTCCACAATATAACCAGGCGGTTGCCTCTGAGAAGTCTGAAGTAATCGAATCACTCGAATCATGTCAAAGAACCTGGGAAGAACGGGAATCCTTTAACCCATTCTGATTTCCTACCATAGACATGCCTTGGCAAGGCCATCCTGCAATGACAAGGTCCACAGGACCCACACGGTGAATGTCATCATCTGACAACAGAGAAATATCACCCACAAGAGTAGAGAAAAGGTTGTGATGGCACTAGTTGGCCAACAATTCTGGAAATTGAGTCCTCAGTCTCCGTGTGTGACGTTTGGCCACATGTCTTGCTGCTTCATCATCATATCCATCCACTAATAGTGCGCATAACTTGATCCCGGCTTGAAAAACAGCTGCCAAACCTTGTGGCCAATTCCTCCAAAAAGCTCCAATAATACGATACCATCCATTGTTGCCTTCCAATGGATGGTAGCACTGTCTAACGAGGTCCATGCAAGGTTACCAATCCGACGTCCTTGGGGGTCTGGAGCGTTCTAGGGCGTCCTGGGACGAGGACGTCCTGACATCACGTCAGACGCAACGTCCCGGGGGGGGGGGGGAAAGATGCAGTTTACCGAAGGGCCGTAGTAAGTTTTCTAGACCGTCAGATTCGACGAAGTGCGACGCGG